>MU574732.1:5551477-5622232 GCA_024362625.1 Silurus asotus
ATATTGTGAGTCAGTGTGCTCTACGTAATGCCGGTTTATTAAAATTATCTATTAACTGTATTATTGGACTAATCCTGCACAAAGCTGTATCTTGTTCTTAAAACCCTGAATGGAAGAATGGAGCTGTCCAGTATTAGTGGTGCTGAAATCCACACAAGGCTTCCCACATGTTTCAATCTAAGTTTCAATGAATATATTTATTTTCTTGTGACAGATGTCTAAGGCAGAACAAAAAAGAAACTTAAACAAAGCAAAATACATTGCAGAAAACAGTATCTTTGAACACAAACCATCTTTCCATCTCTCTCTCTCTCTCTCTCTCTCTCTCTCTCTCTCTCTCTCTCTCTCTCTCTTTTTCATTCTCTCTTTCTCTGCACACAGTGGAAATAGGTGAAAAACTGTTTGGTTTCTGTAAAATTTTTTCTTAACACCTACTTTAATTATTGTTCAGATTATTTTTTTTATAATTTTTTTTTTTAATTTATTTACATGGTGACTTTTTTAAATGTTATTAGATATTAGTAATTCTGGTTTATGCAGGTGAATTGGAAAGCTAAATGAACCAACCATGCCTTTGAATGAGCACAAATCTCCACAACCAAGTTTAACTTCTGAGCAAATGAAAACTATACATGAAATAGAATGTTCAAAAAATGCATTTTAATCTTATAGCCAGGTGTCCTCAGATTTCAACCCATATATGTTTGTACATATATAAAAAAAATATTTTTAAGTCCTTCTTGATCTCTAAGGCTAAAACTACAACATACACAATCCTATTTTCCTCACCAGCTCTTTCAATTCACCCAGGCACAGAGAACTCTTTATGTTCATACATCTAACACCCTCCCCCCTCTCTCTCTCTCTTGCTCTCGCTCTCTCTCTTTTGCGGTCCTGTTTCTCACACTCACAAGTGAACATTCTGAGGATAAATCATTAGGGTGCTTATAGATAAAAAGAAAAAAAGGCAAAAATATTCTGAGCTTTTTCTCTGTCTATAAGTAAATCGGCTCCTATTACATACTATATGAAGTAAAGCTGTTATGGAAACATCAGACAAAGGAGAAAAAAACAGTACAAAATTTAATAGTTTCCTATTCTGTAAGCTTTCACTCTTCTTGTCTGCACCAGTAGAGCTGATCCTCACACAGACTGCAGAAGTGAGGGGTGAGGGTGGGGCAATGGCATCTCCCCAAAGAAACAAGCAAAATCACACACACACGCACACACACACGCACACAAGCACACACGCAGACGGTTCTATCACTATGAGTGAAAAGATTAAAAAAATTCTCTATACTGTATGCATGAGTTTTCACAAACCCATATCTCAGTGTTTTGGTGTATAAAAAAGTATTTTACAATTGCCACCTGGAACTTATATAAGCCTTGTAATAATTACTTTTTATTTCATTTGGCACATAATCTTGTTTATAAGTATCTTTACTTAAATTTTTTGTTTGACCAATATATTTTTTATTATTACATTCCAATTGGTAACATTTCATTTTCTTTTAACTACATTTCTATAAAATCATAATTCTCTACTCATTCGCACATTACTATATCAGTGTTACCGTTTTGATGTGGATTATGTTCCAGTAGTATTACACTGAATTTTGTATTACACAAAAATTGCCTTTATGTATTGTATTTGTGTTTCCTCACTCTTGAGGAAAACAATGCAACTTGTCACATAACTAAGAAAGCACAAATTCCTCTGTCCTGCAGTCATTACCTTACTTTTTTTCAGCAGTAGACCATATAGTTGAATGTCATCACGTTCTAACATAATTCAGCTTGGACACGGTCATAAAACAAACTGATGTAATAAAAATCAATATCACTTAACTTAAGAGTTAAATAAAAAATTGTCATTAAATCAAAAAACTGTTTTTATGACAACTGGTGCTTAAAGAATTGAGCTTTTATGTCATAAATCCTTATAAGTGTATATCATCATAACAGAGGGTCACTGTTTAATACAGTGTATTAAATAGTAATAGACAGTGAATCATAAAAAAAAAAAAAGAACCTTAGTCTTATCAAGGCAAATGCAATATAATTGCACAAGTGGTCCAAACTACAGCTTAAAAAAAAAAGAGGAGAAAATCTGTTTTTTTGTACATTTCCAAAGTTTGGAATTCAATAAGGTTTAATGTTCTGGTTGTTATTCCTTCCAAATAAACTGGTTTAATGTGTATTAGAATTTTACATAGTTGATGATATTCTCACCCAGGATATTCTTTTATTATCTGCTAAATGGATAATATTTCACATGATTTAATTTCAGAAAACATATTTTCACCCACAGCAGGACATTGACATTGCTACAAAATTGTCCACTGGTATAAAAATCCATATATTCATGTACCGTATTTACCAAATACTACATATGTTGTTTGCTATATAATCTGACATATTTATTGCTATTAAATATCGCATGAAGAATTGTCCAAAAAAAACGTTTTTCAAACGTGTTGCTTTCTCATTTCTCCATATAGAACCCTTAAAAATTCTGCCAAAGGAACAAACTGAACACTTTTTTTTTTTACATGCTCCATTTTTGAGAGTGTAGTGAAAGAATTCCTATTAATGAGATATACATTACATTTGCTGTTTATATATAAGTAAACCCTCCTGCAGTGTTTTTTGATGTTTTATTATTTATGTATTGAATAAAAATAGTAAGAATAAATGCCTCATAAACAGTTACGCTACAGTCAAGGTTATTTTGTTATGTTCTATTTATGCTTCTGCAAAATTTTAAGGAAAATAGCACTAAATAGAAGGATGTTTTTTTTTTTTAAGTGACACACTTTATCCAGTACATATCACCACTGAGCTTAAATAAATTTCACATAATGTAGTAGTCTGTATTATGCAACTGTATTATAAATTTCATTGCACTTTCAGTGTAGTTGATGCTCTTAAAAACTAAGGACCCGTCTGTTTGCGCAGATTGTATATCTTAATCCTACAACACCTTTCATAAATATTCATCATAGTTAAAGTTTCCCACACTGAAATGAACTTAATTGTGATTTTGGGCTTCTTATATTAACAATATGCACTCACTGGCCACTTTAATGAAACACTTTTACACCTTAGTGTTTGCATAAATATCTAATTGAACAGTGTGTGGCAGCTGTACGATACACAAACACAAAAAGGTGAAAGCCACAAGCTTTAGGTTCAGATTAAAAACCATAATTGAAGAAAATATGATCTCTGTTACTTTAACTACTGCATGGTTATTGGTGTCAGATGGTCTGATTTAAGAACTTGCTTGTAATTACTGGTAGACGTCAGAGTAGAATGGCTGCTCTGCTTGAAGGATAGTAACCACTACACTCAATAACCACTCTTTACAACCAAGCATATCAAATTGGGAAACTGGGAAAGATAGGCTACAAGGGTAAAAAAGCACATTTAGTTCCACTCGTTTTAGCCAAGAACAGGGATCTGAGGCTACAATGGGCACATCAAACTGGACAAATGAATATGCATATAAAACCATCCAATGTAGCTTTATCAGTAAGCTCAAGTTCAATTTCTTGTTGCAAGGCAAACCTTTGTCATAATTTTAAATCTCCTGTAGACTCAAACATGTTTTCTTCAAGGATGGTCCAGAGTTTATCTTCATTTATCAACCAGACTCAGTTTCCCAGTAAATATTGCTGAAAGGCATATCTATAACAGAGATACCACTCTGGCTCTGGATCAGGATTCAAGTGTTTTGTCATTAGCCAATGACAAAAAGAGCACATAACCATTTATTTCTTATTTATTTGTGATTTTTCCTAATGCAGTAAGGAAATCAATGACAGAAAAAAATAGACATTTAAATTGAAATGTACTTAACTTTAAGAGTTTTGGCTATGAAGCAGCAATCCAAATGACACTACATATTTCTAGGACCAGTCCTCTAGTCTTATTAAACCAAACTTCTACTAAATACACCCACTCAACTTATCACTTAAAATAGAGGTTACAACAATACAGATTGGATTTAATAATACAAAATACATATTAATCAAATAATATGTAAAAATCCAACAAAACCTCTTGTAGATGCATTTCATATTTACACATACCAAGTTATAATATATAGTGCCACTGTTTCCAAAAACAAACTGCTATTAATATAAAGCACCTTCTATATCCAAGCATTTTTTCCCTTTGTCCTATATAAGGCTCAGCAAAAAAAGAAATTCATTTAGTCATCCAACTCTGTCAAGTACCATCTAGCCAAGCATCCTGTTCTTCCTGGCCTTGCTTATCCTCTCATTGCAAAGGGTTTTTCTCTAATCCCTCTGTTTTTCTTCCCTCCAGTGCCACTGAGCTGCTCTTCTGCTGCCCTAGCTTTATAATCAAGGAGAAGAAAAAAAGAAAAACAACAGAAATCTGGGATTAAGTTTCCTTAGCCTAGTGGAAGAGAGATGTATTGCACAAATCCCTTTCTTTTTCTTCTCTTCCTGTTCTGTCTCTCTTACACAAAATCTGCTTTGGTGCTTACCAGGATCAAATAATACGATGACATTTTGCATTCTATATCTGGAGCTTAGTGAGGGCAGAATGGTTGCCTTTACAGTTGCCTTTAGTAGGTAAGTGTGTGGGGAGGGTGAGAGTGAAAGAGAAAAAGAGATCAAAGCTGAAAGAGAGAAAAAGAGTGTTTTGCACTTTGTATGTTATCTAGGACATGCTCTTCCAACCAGCTCAAAGAAATGAAATGAAAACTATGATGGTTTAAAGGCATATAGACAGATCGGTTGAACTGACAAACAGACAAAAGTACAGAAATGATAAACTTGGTAAAATGTGACTCCAGTAAAAGTAAAAGTGCTTCCTTTAAACTTTCAATTGAGTAAAACAAAACAACTCTTTATATGAAACACTCTAATGTTACTCTTAGCACAATCTATATATTAATATAAAGATATTAATGAGTCAAACACTGATATAATATCAAACAAATATCATGAGCCCAAAAATCTTCTTTTCAAGTACTGTGCTGTTGCAAGTTAGAGTCCGGTGTTTCTTCCATTATTTATTCCTCTCAAAATGCTCTGCTTGCTGTTGAACTGACGCTGAGCTATTTGTTTGTGCTAAGTAGATACCACCAAGTGGCAATCCACTAATTAATAAAATGATAAAAAAAAAAGAAATGTAGTTGAGTAAAAATGTAATATATTTGAATTAAAAATGTAGTGAAGTTAAAGTAAAATTCTCCCCAAATGGAAACACTTCAGTAAAGTATAAATACACAAAAGAAGTTCTTCAAAATAGACTTTGAAGTTCTTCAAAGTCTATCAGCAGAAATATATACTCAAGACTACGTTTATTATTTGTCTAAAAATCTTATTAATACCCTTTAAAAAAATAAACATACAAAAAATACTTTTTCGATAACAAAATAATGCAAATATAAATCATTAAACTCATTGTTCAGCCAGGGAAAGTTTGCTCCAACACTACAGTGTCAGGACAGATAGTAGCCTTAACAAATGCCTTCCTTGTACCCCGAGAGATTATGAGTGCAATGGAGCAGTGCAAGAAGATTGGAAGAGGCAGAGCACAGAGCAGCATGTGATAAATGCTTGAAGGTAAATGGGCACAAGTCTGTTTTTTGCTTTGAAGGTAAGCATTAGAGTTTTAAATCTGATGTGGACAGCTACATGAAACCAGTTAATGGAAGTAGCAATGGGGTGGTGTGGGAGATCTTGGGGAAGATAAAAACAACGTGCACTGCTGCTGCATTCTGGATCAGTTGTAGAGGTCAGATGGTGTGCAGAAGGCAGACCTGCCATGAGCGAGTTGCAATAATATTCATTCTCAAACAACAAAAGACTGCATGGTTTCTGTGGATACTGTGGAATTGCCAGATCCTCCTAATGACTTGAAATATAATATGGTTTTGGGTTTGCTGTGTGATGTGAGAAGGACATTTGGCTGTCGGTGGTCACCTCACAGTTTAAAGTAGGGTAAGATTGTTAGATCTGAGAGAAATATGGTGAGACATGGGGTATGGTATCATTAAAAAAAAGTATTAAACTTGCAGCTTTTTATTTGTATTTTTTTATTGTACATCATATCTGTCTCCAAAGGAGTTTTAGGATAAAGAGATGTTTAGAGAAAACGATCCATCTTATTTTTCCTCCGATGTTTATTTCACATACATTTAAGTTTCTACTGATGGCTTGTATTATAAATGTGTCAGTGAAATGAGCTGAAAATTATGATTCTTCTTCTTCTTCTTCTTTCGGCTGCTCCCATTAGGGGTCGCCACAGCGGATCATCCGTCTCAATACCACCCTGTCCTCTACATCTGCCTTTCTTACACCAACTACCTGCATGTCTTCCCTCACCACATCCATGAACCTCCTTCTCGGCCTTCTTCTTTTCCTCCTACCTGGTGGCTCCATCCTCAGCATTCTCCTACCAATATAATTCATGTCCCTCCTCTGCACATGTCCAAACCATCTCAATCTCGCCTCCCTCACCTTGTCACCAAAACATCGTACATGCGCTGTCCCTCTAATAAACTCATTTCTAATCTTATCCATCCTCGTCACTCCCAACGAAAACCTCAACATCTTCAGCTCTGCTACCTCCAGCTCCGCCTCCTGTCTTTTACTCAATGCCACTGTCTCTAAACCATACAACATCGCAGGTCTCACCACAGTCCTATAAACTTTCCCTTTCAATTTTGCAGATACCCTACTATCACAAATCACTCCTGTCACTCTTCTCCACCCACTCCACCCTGCCTGCACTCTTTTCTTCACTTCTCTAACACACTCTCCATTACTTTGCACTGTTGACCCTAGGTACCTGAATTCCTCCACCTTCTGAAGCTCTTCTCCCTGCAACCGCACCACTCCACTGCCCTCCCTCTCATTCACACACATGTATTCTGTCTTACTCCTACTGAGTTTCATTCCCCTTCTCTCCAGCGCATATCTCCACCTCTCCAGGCTCTTCTCAACCTGCTCCCTACTCTCACAACAAATCACAATATCATCCGCAAACATCATAGTCCAGGGAGACTCCTGTCTGACCTCGTCCGTCAACCTGTCCATCACCACTGCAAACAGGAAAGGGCTCAGGGCCGATCCTTGATGCAGTCCAACCTTCACTCTAAACCAGTCTGTCGTACCTACTGCACACTTCACTGCCGTCACACTGTCCTCATACATGTCCTGCACCACCCTCACATACTTCTCTGACACACCTGACTTCCTCATACAATACCACAACTCCTCTCTTGGCACCCTGTCGTACGCCTTCTCTAAATCCACAAATACACAATGCAATTCCTTCTGTCCTTCTCTATACTTCTCCATCAACATTCTCAAAGCAAATAAGGCATCTGTGGTGCTCTTCCTCGGCATGAAACCATACTGTTGCTCACAGATGGTCACCTCTTCTCTCAGCCTGGCTTCCACTACTCTTTCCCATAACTTCATGGTGTGACTGATCAACTTAATACCCCTGTAGTTACTGCAGGTCTGCACATCTCCTTTATGCTTAAAGATCGGTACCAGCACACTTCTTCTCCATTCCTCAGGCATCTTCTCACCTTCCAAAATCCTGTTAAACAATCTGGTTAAAAACTCCACTGCCATCTCTCCTAAACATCTCCACGCTTCTACCGGTATGTCATCTGGTCCAACCGACTTTCCACTCTTCATCCTCTTAATCGCTGCTCTCACTTCCTCCTTACTAATCCTATCTACATCCTGCTTCACCAACTCCACATCATCCAACCTTCTCTCTCTCTGATTTTCCTCATTCATCAGCTGCTCAAAATACTCCCTCCACCTTCTCAACACACTCTCCTCACTAGTCAACACATTTCCCTCTCCATCCTTTACTGCTCTAACTTGCAGTACATCCTTTCCAGCTCGGTCCCTCTGCCTGGCCAATCGGTACAAATCCTTTTCTCCTTCCTTAGTGTCCAACCTCTCATACAGCTCCTCATATGCCTTTTCCTTGGCTTTTGCCACATCCCTCTTAACCTGCTGCCGCATCTCCTTGTACTCCTGCCTACTTTTCTCATCACTCTGTCTATCCCACTTCTGTTTTGCCAACCTCTTTCTCCTTATGCTCTCCTGCACTTCCTCATTCCACCACCACGTCTCCTTGTCTTCCTTTCTATTTCCAGATGTCACACCAAGTACTTTTCTAGCTGCCTCCCTCATCACTCCTGCAGTAGTTGCCCAATCATCCAACACCTCCTTAACACCACTGAGCCTCTCTCTGACCTCTTCCCTGAACCTCACACTACATTCTTCCTCCTTCAGTTTCCACCATCTTATTTTTCTTTCAGTCCTCACTCTCCTCCTCTTCTTCTTCACCTCCAAAACCATCCTACAGACCACCATCCTATGCTGTCTAGCTACACTGTCCCCTGCCAACACCTTACAGTCACCAATCTCCTTCAGGTTGCATCTCCTGCATAGCACATAGTCCACCTGTGTGCACCTTCCTCCACTTTTATACGTCACCCTATGATCCTCCTTCTTCTTAAAATAAGTGTTCACCACTGCCATTTCCATCCTTTTAGCAAAATCTACCACCATCTGCCCTTCCACATTCCTATGATCCTCCTTCTTCTTAAAATAAGTGTTCACCACTGCCATTTCCATCCTTTTAGCAAAATCTACCACCATCTGCCCTTCCACATTCCTCTCCTTAAAACCATACCTACCCATAACCTCCTAATCACCTCTGTTCCCTTCACCTACATGCCCATTAAAGTCCGCCCCAATCACCAACCGTTCCTTCCTAGGTACACCATCTACCACTTCATCTAATTCACTCCAGAATCTTTCCTTCTCCTCCATCTCACAGCCAACTTGTGGAGCATAGGCACTGATGACATTTATCATCATCCCTTCAACTTCCACCTTCACGATCATCACCCTATCAGAAACTCTCTTCACCTCCACTACACTCTTACTGTACTCTTCCTTCAGAATCACCCCTACACCATTTCTCTTTCCATCCACACCATGATAGAACAGTTTAAATCCACCTCCAATGTTCCTGGCCTTACTCCCTTTCCACTTGGTCTCCTGAACACACAGCATATCTACCTTTCTCCTCTCCATCATATCAGCTACTTCTCTCCCTTTACCCGTCATAGTACTAACATTTAAAGTACCAACCCGAACCTCCACTCTCCTACACTGCTCCTTTTCCTGCCGTCTCTGTAGACATCTTCCTTATCTCCTTTTCCTCCTTCGGCCAACAGTAGCCCAATTTCCACCGGTACCCTGTCGGCTAACGATACCTGTGGCGGTCGTTGTTAACCCGGGCCTCGACCGATCCGGTATGAAATTCTTATTTGTGATCCGCATATTTGATTTGGCGCATGTTTTACGCTGGATGCCCTTCCTAACGCAACCCTTCCCATTTACCCGGGCTTGGGACCGGCACTAAGAATGCACTGGCTTGTGCCTCCCTAATGGCCGGGTTGAGCTGAAAATTATGATTGAAATTTATTATCCCCAATGGCCCAATCTTTTGCACTGTGGTACTTGGTTATCCATAAATCCAACAAAATCCACTGTACAACATATGTTAACAGCATATAAACTGAACTGCAAGAAATAAAAACACATATTTATATGATTTTTATCTTTAGAAGACATAAGGGCTTTGCCTTGCTAGCCAATTCATACCAACCATCCCTTCATTCAACAAGTTTATATCAATAAGGACTTTTGATATTTTTAAATGTCAAGGAAAATACACATATGAAATCCTAATTGTCTGAAACACTTTCACAACCAAAAAAATAAATAAATAAAAAACCTTTATATTAGAAACAGAGGTCATGATGTCTCAGAGTAGTGTTTTGTCTATCGGTCACGCTCCTCTCTCGATCACTATGGTCATTGAGATCATTAAAACCACGACAGTGCAAACGCCCATCAGTGCAGCACTTGAACTGTTGGCACTCACGTTGTCAATGGTGCTTAGACATCCAGAAATATCAGCCAGCAGCAGCAGCCAATCAACAGCAGGCTCTTCAGGCGCTCTATTCTCTAAGCTCGCTCTTCCAGTCCCCACACCTGCGCTTATTAATCACAATTACCACCGCCACACTGTGGACTTTTTCAAACTGGCATATGAAAAGGCAAACATCTGTTCACAGCGTTTCCCTCATGCCCGTTTTTTTGGAACTGTGATCTAATATGTCCCCTATGTTCCAGCAGACAATATTCAATGCAACATCACTTATAGCTGGATGATCATCAGTTAACAATGGCCAATTATCTTTGATAAAACTGGCTGGCTTTTTTGAAAGACAAAGAAAAGTAAAAAATAAATAAATAAATACATGAAAATGCTCAGGTACTTGTCATTGTGTCAGGTTTTTAAAGACTTTCACTCATTAATTAAGGCAAACCATATGTTATTTAGTCCGTATTGAGCTTTTGAACTACATTTTTCTTGTTCGCAATTTCGGATCATGAAACGAATAATAAACATCTATGACCTACGTTTCACTTTGCATAGACTCATGCATCCTCTAATGACATTCAATTATTAGACACATTAGATACACAAGCATCTTATAGAACACTGTCTAATATTTGTTTGTAATTGCTAAGCACCTGCTGTTCACCCAGAAAAAGCTATGACCTGGTAATGCAGTGTAGTCTTTATGACCTCACGTTGATGTTTATCTTTGGGTACAGGGCAAACAGTTTGAAGATAAAGAAGCAACAATGGAATTAAAACAGGAAAGAACAATATACAGTATGCAGCATGCAAACAGCCTTTCAATGTTGTACATTGAATTCTTTAAATGGAGAACATTTTGTACATCCTATTTTACATTTATTTCCCATTTCCTGTTTTATTAACTACCACTATTCTAGGAAGATGTTCCACGAAATTTTGGAGTGTGCTTGTGGAGATTTGTGCTCATTCAGACACCTATAATGTAGGTAATAACAGGGACTTGTTTTTACAAACATTTTAAGATTAAATATAATTATAGATGGTTAAAATATAATGCAAATTATATTGTTTTATTTTGTAAATGAAAATAGGAAGACATTTTAATTTAGAATGTCCAGCCACATCTTAGCACCGAAATCATAGATTGTTTTTCTATAACCGCATATCTGGGATTGTTTAATTATTTAAAATCAATTCAACTTCAGTGCAGGACTTTATGGAAGAAAACCCTTTTACATCCTCGCGCATGCATTGCCACCTTGTGGTGAACAGATAATAAATATCAGTGCATCAATCGATGTGGAAGAGTTATTACATGATGGTATATTATTTTATTAATAATTAATTCCTTATACATAATAAGATATTACAACATATACAATGGGAGTGATCTGAAATAATATTTTTTATATAATATTATAATATACCATTTCATATAATATATCTGACCAATTGCATTAAACTGTGAAATATTAATTAGAAATGGCAAACAGATTCCTCCACACATAATCTAACAAACACTGACATAAAAAACTGCAAACTATAAATGCACAAAACACTTCCTCTATTTAATTTGCTCCAGTGCATTTCTACTGTTTCATTATTCATCAGCACAAACTTGCATGTGTTCTCTCAGGTAATATACACTCATGAATATTAATCAGTTGTAGCGTCTGGCTGTGAGTATCCTGTTCATGACAGATGAAACAAAAGCCCCACAGCTTTGAGAAGATACAGAGAGAAATCTACAGTGACAAATATCTGTTCGCTTAAGTGTGACATTCTCACTCCATTTAACGCATTCAAGGTTTTTTTATTATTAAACCACAGAATAAATGCCACTGTACTCCTTCTTTAATCCATTTGATGAGATCCTACAAATCCTACAAGGAATAAAAATGATTTCATTAAGTCAGTGCACATACCATGGCATTCTGACTGACAGTAAATGCAATGACTGTAGGATTGTAATGCCATTTAACACTTAGACACCTATTTTTAAAAAATCGATCTTATTCCAACATTGAATGTGAGACATTATCAATGTAACCACTCAAGAACATTTCATCTCAGACAACACAGAATTTTTAGGTGAGGTTGGGCTCCTGAATTTTGCTCTTAAATGAGTAATTAAACATTTTCCCAGAAGAGTGGCGGTTATTATAACAGCAAATAAAGATTACATGTGGAAATGGATTTTAAGAAAGCAAGGTGTTCCAAAACCTTTGTCTATATGGTGGGTTTTTTGTATTATTGCTTTGTTATTTGAAGCATGCACATCATTTACTATACATTTTACTATGAATGTTTTTTTTTTTTGCATTTAAGAACATACACTATATTTATATAAAATTTCAAAACGATACAAATGGCACCTCAATCATCAGCACATCTACAGACTCCAGACAGAAAAGCAGTGACCGATACATTCACATTACTAACATTATAGCATTTAAATAGAACATTGAACATTTAAATTGGTGCATTCATTGTGTTGATGCTCATGGGTCTTAATTTACCAGCAATTTTAATGACTGCAGTGTAGATAAGGTCAGCACAACGTGCACAAATTATATATCAGCAGAATAGAATGCAGAATGTCTGCTATTTGGCACAACACTAATCCTAATCATCTCAAACACAGTCAGCCTGTAATCAGTCTTGTATCACCTAAATAACCAACATATAATTAGTTATAGCACTAAATCTTGAAAGAATCTGATTATCATATACTGAAAAGCACTGCTGTACAACATCAGGTTTACTGTTAAGAATGGCAGAAAGCAACAGATGGTGTTGGGCTGAGATCTTTCCAATAAGCAGTTGCACTCCATACAAATTTATTTGAACATATATTGCTTAGATTAAGTTTATTTATTCATAGAAATGTATTGTGTGTAAATGCGTTGAAAACCCAAATCACTATGTATTGCCTTCAGTGTAGATGTTTCAGCCTTGTTTTGGTTTTACTATATAACAACCAATGCCCAAATGGGTGTCCTTCAGATTTTCTGGTGTTTTCCTAAATTCCATAAAAACATAGGGTGGTTGGAATGTGTACTTTAAAATTGAAGGAGGATGAACAAATCAATATTTATGCATGGCTGATGTAGGGGAAATGGTAGCTTGTGGTTGAGCTGTTGAACCTCTGCTCCAAAGGTCTTAAGGTCAAACCTCAGCATTGCCACTGCTGGGATCATGTGCATTTAACCATCAAGTGCTCGGCTGTATAACAGAGATAATTGTCGCTCTGGAGAAGGGCATCTGTCTATATGAATGCAAATAATTGCATTATACAGAACGTTATATACAGCATTTGGATAAAGCTTTCAGGAAAACCTAAAGTGAGTGATTACAGTCACAGTCTGATTATTGCCTGCTTGAAGAGCGTCTGTGTCAGGGAGCTACCTGGTCCTTCTCCTGCGCAGGCCGCGCCCACTCGTAGCTCATCCCCAACTTACTAAGGACACACACCTGAACCTCGTTTATGTCATTCATCACCTACCCATATAAGCCCCTCACCTACACACACCCTCTAGAGCGTCTGCTTAAATAATATAAAGAAACTGCAGTTGTTCCCTTGTTGTGAAGAAAGCAGATGGGACTTTTAATGGAGGCCAGGCAAATATATCCCTTTCTTAATCATTACACAAACATAGTAATTAAAAGTCAAGCCTTATGGCAAGAATCATTAAGCATTGTAATGTGTGTGTGTACAGTGATGTGAAAAAGTGTTTACCACCATATTTTACTGATGGTGTGATGTTCTTTTTCTGAAATTCAGTGTTAATTTTACATGAGATGTAATGGGACACACACCTTCCAAAAAGTTAAACTTTTGTCTCATCAGTCCACAGTCTTAATTCCCAAAATGTTTCATTCCCAAAAGTCTTGGGATCATCAAAATGTTTTCTGGCAAAACTGAGACGAGCCTTTATGTTCTTTTTGCTCAGCAGCGGTTTTCATATGCATTTTTGCCCAGTTTCTTTCTCATGGTGAAGTCATGAACACTGACCTTAACCCAGGCAAGTGAGGCCTGCAGTTCTTTGGATGTTGCTTTTGTGACCTCGTGGATAAGCCGTCGCTGTGCTCTTGGGGCAATTTTGGTCGGCCGGCCACTCCTGGGAAGGTTCTCCACTCTTCCATGTTTTTGGCATTTGTGAATAATGGTTCTCACTGTGGTTCGCTGGAGTCCCAAAGCTTTAGAAATGGCTTTATAACCTTTTCCAGACTGCAATAATCTCTGCATGATGTGTAGCTTTTGAGGATCTTTTGGTCAACTTTACTTTGTCAGGGAGGTCCTATTTAAGAGAATGATTGATTGTGAACAAGTGTGGCAGTAATCAGTCCTGGGTGTGGTTTGAGAAATTTTACCCTCATTTGGTTTGAGGGTAAACACTTTTTCACACCACTGTATATACTGTGTATATATACATACACCGATCAGACTTAACATTGGGACATAATAACATAATGATCAGTGAGAAAATAACAATGATTATCTCTTCATCATGGCACCTGTTAGTGAACATTTTTTCCTCACAGTTGACATGTTAGAAGCAGGAGAAATGGGCAAGCGTAAGAATAAGAGCAAGAGTTTGATAAAACTGGGATGGCTAGACATCTGCGTCAGAGCAACTTCAAAACTGCAGCACTTGTGGGCTGTTCCCGGTCTGCAGTGGTCAGTATCTATCAAAAGTGGTCCAAGGAAGGAACAGTGGTGAATCGGCGACAGGGTAATGGGCAGCCAAGGCTCATTGATGCACACGGGGAGTAAAGGTTGGCTTGTGAGGTCTGAGTCAACAGACGAGCTCCTGAAGCTCAAATTACTGAAGAAGTTGATGCTTTTAATGAATAGATCAGCACTGTTTTGGCAACACAATATTAGGCAGATGGTCATAATGTTATGCCTGGTTGGTGTATTCTACTATAAAACCAGCATCCATTACTCTCATTCCTACTTTGATCCAGAGGTAACATATTACTGAGTACTGAGAGCACTGTTAATGCTTTCATTTCAGGCTATCAATGTATGCATACTTGACCAAATTTCTGTCTTAATAATAATGATTTAAAAAATGTTTGTGCCAAGACTACTTTCTCAATGCAGATCATTCCTCTCTATATTGAACAGCTTTATTATGTAGCTATGAATTAATGCCACCTGTTTTAGGAGACAGTGTTGCATGTCATTTATTTGTTTGAAAGGTATCATGCCGTTTCATTCATCAGAAATTACAGAAATTAAAACTCTCGAGAGACAGAGCTGGTAAACAAACAAAAAAAAAAAAGCTCTTCCAGCACAATTTGATGAAATTCAACAACAACAGAAAATCCGTTTCTGTTTCTGTATGCAGCAGGTGCAAGATTCACAGACCAAGCGTGACATGTATTCAATAGCATTTCCAAAACTCAAGAAACCCGGCTTAAGCTGTGGGTGCTAATTTTAGAAACAAGCTAACAAGCTAACCTGCAAACAAAAGACTAGACTGTGTTTCTATCTGGATAGAACTTTCACAGAGGAAAGTGTTTAAACTTTAAAGAGGATGAAAGTACAAATGATTCTGATGGATGTTTGTCACCATTTTTTATGGTTCTCCTTTAAATACACAAGGAACATGAAACCCAAAAGCCTGTATATAGGGCTTTGCATTTTTATCCAGAAAACAGAATGAAATCTGCATGTGTTGATATCTTAATAATATTGCACACTTTGTAAAGGTGATTTCAGGAACCTTGGAAGTGAGGCTGAAAAATACTGGATATAACACCAGTCTATTAACATGCACACACATAATCACCATAATTCACACCCACTTACAGGCAGTTGAGTCCTATCACTTACCAGCAATTTTGGGAAAACCTGAAATGCACATAAAGAGTAACCAAAGATCAAACCAGTATTTCTAGAGGAAGCAACACTATCCAATGTCCAGTGGATGATTCATTTTTACTCAATTTTGTTTATAAAATAAAGAATGCCTTTGTATGCTATAGCATTATGATTGCCCTCCACTGGAACTAAAGAACCCAACTTGCTTCTTCATGACAATACCTTTGTGCGAAAAAAAGCAAGGTTTATAGAGACATGGTTTGTTACACTCTTCCCAGAATAAAGTGAAGTAGAGGGTTTGGGGAAGGCAACATCATTGTAAATGCAAATCACTTTGGATTGGGCAAATAGGGATGTCAGGTGTGCATGTACTTATTGCCGAATAGTAAATATGAAATCCCCTATAACTTTTATCATTATTTACTCAATTGTGCATATTCATATTAATCTCTGAACCTTGATATGATAAGATGATAAGATATTGAATAGATTGTATTGGTTTTATAATGTAAATATTAAATCAATGTGATATTTAATGTGAATTTTGAAAACATTAGAACTGAACTGAATTAGCTCAGTTCTCTTTACTAGATAGAATTGTCTAAATATTGTAGACTGCGTTTTTCATTTTCGCATCATAGTTCTTTAACATGCTGAATATATAGTTTTTCATTTATTTTTGTAAGAATAGCGTTGTGCAATTACATGCAGTTAAAACTGTTACAGAAGATATTTAAAAAAACATAATTGTTTTTATTTGAAGCTTGTGAAGAGAGACTTGTACTGTCAAGGAATGACCTCTAGATGGCTGTGTCTCCCAAAATCTATGTTAGAATAAGCATGGGAAAGATGACGAGAGGATATTGCCTAGAGCAAGAATCCAAAAAAAAAATATTTCCATAGAGCAACATTGCCAACTGACTTTATCACTCAGGCAAATGATCACCCTGTTTACCCGAACTCCTTCTATCAACACATCAAATATTTATCGCTGCATCACTCCAGGCGAAGAGAATCAAAGCCAAGTTTTTTTCACCAGCATCTAATGAACTGTTCCCACACGAATTCTACTACCCCTCTAACAGCTGAAGCCATAATCTGAGCTCTCTGTCTGATTACTCTGTAGGACACTACAGTAAACCCAAGGCCTCTCATTAGGTTTTAGAGATTCATTAACAACTCATATGAGTGAATTTTTTAACGTGATGAAGACATAATTCTACTTTAATTGAAGATATAGTTTACAAAGAGTCCAACGGGACTCCATTTGGCCTTGACTTTAAAAACTGTTGCAGTGTCCTTCAAGTCTCAAGTATCCTTATCATAAATGAAGGTGTTGTTCATGATGGAGTAATATTTTCTATGTGCTGATGTCTATTGTGATGATGTACAGGTAAAAGTGGGGTCAAACACCTAGGATCAGATTTTCACAACTCCAGTTGTGTTACCATGCAGTCTAATTTTAGCAAGTCATGTAGGGACTTTATTTTGATCAAGTCAGGGCTCATTTTGGATTACAAATATTTATTTCAGATTCATTTAGATTAATTAGAATTCCAGTGGATCTTGGTATACACATTGCACATACTATATTTGTTATTAGCAGCTGTAAAAGGGCCCTAATTAATTTTAAAACCTTTATTAAAAAGAATTAAGAATAAAATAAAAAGTCTTCCACAGGTCCAAATAACTGGATGTACCACAAGCATCAGTACAAACAAACTGCATGCAAATTCAGTATACAGAAACCAAAATTTGTATATCCATTAGTAAAAGAGTTCTGCAACACAATATCCTGAAGGCTAAGGCTGACATAAAAATGCATACTTTAAAAAAATGTATATAACTGTTTTGCAATAATGATCAGTGCTATGTAGAGAAAGAAAAGTGGTAAGGTTTTAACATGAAGAACAGCATCCCTAAATTTGATACATGGTGTTGGCAGAATCATGTTTAAAAAAAGAAGAAAGACTAGTGCACATTCAGGAAATAGATGATATCAGGAAAATCCTATAGATTGTAGTAAAGCCTCAAGACATAGGCCATAATTTCAAACCTAAGTCACAAACTGGGTCTCCAGCAGAGCAATGATCATAAAAAATAAATTCCTTCAAAGTTGCAATAAAACCTCTTATCAAATAGACAACAAAATGAGAGTCATAGATTGGCCATTGCAATGTCCTTGCCTGAATTCAGTACATTATTTGTTAAAGAGAGAGGTCTGAGTGAGTAGGCCCATAAAAGTGACTATGTTCTTTTAGCAGAAATGTTCACAAAGTTCTATTGTAATCAAAAAGCTTCAGAATCTTATAGCTATGAAAAGGCATGAATGGACAATTAGTCTTTAGGCCTCTAAGGTATAAAATATTTTGGTATCAATTGTATGTAGTGTATTGGGGAGATGAACAAACATTGGCATAAATCTACCAGAACTTTCTTTAAAAGTTACAGCAGGCAATATGTAGAATTGCATTATATAGTTTTACAATAATCTTAAGTACTTTATCCTCATCAGGATCCCAGTGGATTCACAAGTCAGGAGCCATGGACACACCCTACATTGCTATTCTATCATACATATTTCCTTTAAAGCCTTGTCATATTGGGTATCAAATTAAGAATAAGATTTACAGGATAAGTAAGGGAACAGAAGTGAGAGAAGTGGTTGTAGTGGAACAAAAAAATGCAAATGAACCATTTGGGAGATAACTCTTACTGGTTAGATAGGTTTGAAAACAGCCAGAAACTCTCTAAAATCTCTAAACAGCTATACTGGCAGACAAATGTGTAATTGCTTCCTGGACAGTGTGTTATCACACCTTACACATGCCAGCCCTCTCACAGATTACACTTTGGCAAGATTAGATTCACTGTGGTGATTCATCGACTTCTTTGTTAATATGTAGAAACTTGATCAAAGGTTGCTTGCGGTGTTTGAGATGGTGTAAGCTTGACAGTGATGCCAGATGCTCAGGGAATATAAAAACAACAATAACTGGCCTACATGAATGTTCAGCTCAGCTGAGTCATGTTTTAAAGCTCCTAATTTTCAGAATTTCTTTGCTGTTATGTGTAGATTCTGTGTATTCTCAGTATGGAGAGTACTATTTTTGAACAAGACAAGACTATCAGAATTAGACACCTGCTTACCTAGGGTCCCCTCTAACCCCAAACACAGAAATTCAAGTCACTTCTTTCCTTTATTCTTGGTCTTTGTGTACTGCATCAAAAAATGTATATTGTATACTTTATACTGTTTAAGTGTAGTATTAAATGTGTTCCTTATGTACAGGTGGAAAGATTAATTGGCCATATATGATGGTCCTCGTTCATCAAAGAGAATACTAACAGATTCAAAATTATTGAAAGCATTCAACTGGTCAGCACAGATCTCTGACCTCATCCACATTGGACACTTTTGGGTTTAGAAGGAATTCTTATTATTCTTCTCATCCAGCATTAGTTCCTCACACCACTAATGCTCTTGTGGCCGAATAGACAAAACCGCCACTCTTCTAGGAAGGCTTTCCAATAGATTTTAGAGTGTAGTTATGGGATATTATAACAGCGAAGGGAACGAAATCTTGAATGGAATGTTCAACAAGCACATTTGGGTGTTCACAGACTTTTGTTTATATAATGTGTATACAAAATACACCAGCACACCATGTAATGTTCATGGCGCATGTATAAACAAAAGCACAGTGGAAACCTCACGGTGTTGCTACGTGGTTTTTCTATCACTAGCAACTTCACAAGTTGATCATGTTTCCAGGGTGATGCTAATGTCAGTCATTATCCAAGATGACACTACCACAGAGCTCCGGTCAGGCAGAAAAGGTATGCAATACTATAATGTTCCCATTTTTTTCAACCATAACCAAGCGACCAGATGTTTTAAAGCATATGCAGGCTTGGGAGTTTGCATTTATATAAAACAACATGTGGAGCGCCAATCACAAAACTGATATAAAAAAATTTAGTGTATAAATGCTCAGTACCATGTACTTAATACCCATGAATATTATGATGTTTTTGCATTAGCAATGAGTATCCAAATAATTACACTTCTTAGTAATCATGTGAATGTCCTCTAAAGGATATTTCATGCTCATGTGTTGTCTTTATTGTTTATAATGAACTCCCTTCCCACCCCCCAAAAAAAGAAAAATGTCCCTGTAGATCATTGAACAATTTCTTTCCTATTTTCAGTGCATTATATATATATATATATATATATATATATATATATATAAATATAAAGAACCTGTGGTCACAGCTGTATATTTAATCCCTGTAACATACAATGTAAATGAAAACAAAAAATACATCCTGTACATACTGTAGTATTTGGTCATGCATTAGCTTACACCAGCCCTCGTCTCTATGGCAACTGTCAAAGTTACTGATAGAAAGGAAGAGTACTGTGTGAATATAAACATGTTTTCAAGTGGAGCCCGCCCACATACTGTATATATCCACATATCCATTTCTCTTTTCCCCAGTGTTGGGAGTGTTTTTGGGCCAGCGCTTCTCCAATGACGAATTCGTGTTTCATGAAATCAGGAGCTCTATGGCTTATAATAAATAATAGAGCTGGCATTCACCTATAACACTGTAGAAAGGAATTTGTATTCCAAAGCTTATGCATAAACACTGACAGGATTTCGTTTAAGCATGCTTGAGCATTGAATGTGTTTGTGTGTCAATATGTTTTTATATACAGGGTGTCACCATTTGTGTTTATGAAATGTCTATTCTGCACATTATGAATTATGAAAGTTTACTTACACTGCTTTTTTCACCTCATGACTCATTTATTCGAACTGTAGAACAGATTTAAAGTAGGATGCAATGTTAACATGTTTAATGTTTCATTAAATAAAGCTAGCATTGACCAAAGATGGGAGTAAACATTTATTCAACAAACTGAAAAAAAAGAGAACAAGTAAATGATTAACTAAATCAACATAGTACAATATACAACAATGCAGTAATATGAAGCAGGATCCACCAGCCACACCTTCACCAAACCCACCTACTAACCACCTGCACCTGACACTCATCAGCCTCCACCCAATATAACCTCAGTTCCCAAACTAGCTCACCGTTCGTTCTACAGTTTAGGCTGGAGAACCATGTCGGACTACTCAAGCCACAGATATCCTGCCCTGTGTTGGATTACTTTCGTATGCTGGACTTTACAAGTTCTACGAACTCTCTGCTCTTTGTATTCACCAGGTTTAGTCGAACCTGGAGTTTCCGTTTGGTTCACCGTTTTTCTTCTCTTTGCCTTTTGCATTTCATTAAAACCTTCGTTTTGTTGCATTTCGGTTTCCGGCACGTTCTTCCGCCTGACAAATAAATATTATCTAAAATTATTGTTTTGATATTAATTAGAGAATGCTGTTCTACTTTTTATTTATAGTTAAATTTTACGTTGTGGAACATCTACAAAAAAAAAAGAAACAGTTACCTCTTACTGCATCTCAAGCGCTAGAAACAGTCAATTCTATTTTTTTATTCTTTCTACACACATAGTGTAGCTTGTTTTTACCAAGATTGCAAAGACTTATATATTTATAATTTTCCAAATATTGGCAGGTAAAAAATCTACCTTAGATTTTACAAAGTGCTCACACTGAACACTTCCAAAAGTAGTACCATAAATAAACTTACAAAAATTGTATTATATCAGGGCATCAGAATTAAGCGTTGTGGTATTAAGCATTTAAGGTCCGCATGAGTACTGATTGTTCCAGAAAGGGTGTCCCTTGTTTCAACAGCCAGTGGAAGCTCATTACACAAGTAAATGGTAATGCAGAAATGAGTCTTGATAACAGTCTTCCATGAAATTTCAGCTGACATCTTGCATTTTGGTGGAAGGTGGTGCAGGTAAACATCTGGATTTTAAATCTAAAGCAGGAAGATAGAGGATGGGACAAAAGGTGAACACAGCAGTGAAGTGATGCAGGCCAACATAAAAGACCTATTACAATCGAGACATGAGGTATTCTGGACCAGTTGCAAAATACAGAAAGAAGAATAGAATAGAATAGAATAGAATAGAATAGAATAGAATAGAAAAGAGTTTATTTGTTACATATACATTACAGATACATTAATTATTTTCTTTGCATATCCCAGCTAGTTCAGAACCTGGCGTCAGAGTGCAGGGTCCGCCAACATACAGCCCCCTGGAGTACAGAGGGTTAAAAGTCTTGCTCAAGGGTGCCAGGGTTGTCAGCTTGGCGATACCGGGGCCACCCTGGAGCAGATTGGTGTCTTGAGATGGTGAAGAAATAAACAAATACCTATTGAATCTAACTCTTCTCTGAGCTTTCATGATTTTTTCTGTAAGAGACATAACAGAATTTCCAGAAATATACAGGAGTTCAGTCCTGCTGGGGGTTGCTATTATCCAAGTAAGGCCGAGCATGTCATACAAAATACATAAACCACATATGGACATGGATTCCAAAGCTGGTGATGAATGAGTAAATACTGGGACTAATTGAATCAGAGGCTATTGAGTGGTCCAAGAGTATCAGGACTGGCAGTGTGACTCTTCTCAGTCATTTTTTACAGTTATTATCAGTTTGAAGCTAGAATGTTTAAAGCTGGTTCTGAGATTGTAAGAATAACGGCTGAAGAAATCCAGGCAGTAGCTGCTAATGTCACAGTGGTTTAACATGGGTTTCTTCAGAACGAGTCCCATAGCCTGTATACTTTTTCTTAATATTCTTCTATTATTCTTCTTAAGTTACAGAACACAAGTAGGACTCTTGTAAAAGCATGAATTAAGGTAACAACTATGAGTTCATCAGCCCTTATAACCAAAAGTCTGCACTGAAATTTAAAAAAGCTCTATTAGGAATAGTGTTTAGAAATGTGTGGTCCACTTATAATAATAATAATAATAATAATGATAATAATAATAATTATTATTATTATATGCTTAATCAGCAGCACATCAAGCCAACATAAAAAAATCCTCCTATTGTTGAGACACAGTATGTGTTAATGAATAATCTAAATAATGTGTTTATATTTGGTTAAATCTGCCATATCTCTACACCTGCATTATCACCCTCCCCCATAGTTTAAATGTTGTACCTGGAACAACTATAATACAAGTACATATGCCTGAGCAGGTAGCTCATGTCCTCGGGTCACGTGTGACTCCATCATCACCATCACCAGGTAGCAATCAGTAATGGTAGTCAGAAATGTATTTTATTATGTAGTTACTGTAAATATTCATGTATTCAAACTTACTACATCTGGTCCTATATAAAAGATTATTGCAGTTGATTTAATTGGCAGAGTTAATTTGGTACAGTGTGAAATAATCAGACTTGTCAGATATGCCTGTCATTGAGAGGGAATGTAACCCTTTATCTGTTATCTGTGTGCACCAGGCGTTCATGATTTGATTGGTTCGTTTAATGTATCTTCCTTTCTCTCTCTGCTTACAACATGGAAGCGCTAATTTAAAGCCTTCATACACACACTTCATACTCTCTTCTTTTTCAAACTTAACTCTTTGTGTTCAGTCCTTGCTTGTCCACAGATAGATAGCTAGCAAAACATACCTTCTTGATAACCCATTTTATGCATTTACAGCAACATTGCTCCAAATAAGACTTTATGCATCCAACCCATCATAAATCTAAAACACAACTATCAAAAAGAACTACATAATGCAAAAAAAACCCCAAAAAACATGTGTGTGTGTGTGTGTGTGTGTATGTGTGTGTGTGTGTGTGTGGCCCCATATTTGTCAGCTCTATTTCTTCTTCATTTTGTATTAAAATAAGTCACCAACAATTATATTCTATATTAGAGTCTATGTATTCTAAACAAACCCTGGTTTTTATCCTAATTTCTTGTAATAGGACCACCTTGATGACCTGACAACAACCAAGAAATTGCAATAGCTTTGACACCATTTTTCATTCACCATTACCTGGTGCCATTAAAAATCACAGGTGATATAAATAACATTAATTATTTTATTACACTGAAACCTGTCAATGGGTGGGACATATTATGTAGAAAGTGAACACTCAGTTCTCAATGTTGATGTGTTGGAACCAGGAAATAATAAACAAGCATAAAAGTCTTACCTGTTTTTTGACAAGGGCCAAATTATGATAGGAGCGGATCATTTTTAAAACTGCAGGTCTTGTGTGGTGTTCCCTTTACGTAGTTGCTATTCCCTAACCCCTAAAAGTGGTTCAAGGACTGACAACTTGCAAACCAATGACATGGAACCAATGCCCACTGATGTGCACAGGGAGCGAAGGCTATCTATAATAGAACCATTGTTTACTTTTTGTTAGCTTCAGACTAGTCAGAGTTTCTATTCTGTTTCTGGTCCACCACCAAATGTACCTACAATGAACACAATCATCAGAATTGAATTGGAAATGCAAAAACGGTGACACTTTTACCTATAGCCTATATTTCAAGCCCCATTTTTAGTTGCTTTTGCTGGAAAAGCTAGAAACACAAAGATGAAATCATGATTATGATTAAAATGTTTGGTCGAAAATTCCAACCAGCATATTTATAGATGTGCATAATTTTCCATTAATATTCTGGGGCATGTTTCTTTTTCCTTAAATGATTAGTCATAATCTATTTATCTGTCACACCTATTGCACCATGAGCCAATAACAATGTCATAAATGAAACCAGGCTGGCTATGGCAGGGGACAATCTATAGCATTTGTTAAATTTTTGCAAATTTCCTGACTAATGCTTTATTGTTAATCAGATCTGTGACTACTACACAAACCCTGGTTATCGCCTTAATTTCTTGTGGAAGGCAGACTTCCTTGATGTCATTTTTCAAGATGTAAAACAAGTCAATTAACCATCACATCCCCAGGTACTGATCATGGGTTTGTTGACATACTTTACTTCACTATTACCTGGTTATGCTGTAAAAAAAAAAAAAAAATTATCATTATACACTGATTGACTGTCATTTGCAGTATTCATTTTGTAATACATAATTTTCCCAAAATATCTTCTTGAAGATTAGTCATCATCTGGTTATCTGCCACACCTAAAGCAGTCCATCATGAGCATAACAAGGCAATAGATGGAACCAGGCTGGTTATGGCAGGGGAAAATCTACAGCATTTGTTTAATTCTTACTAATGTCCTGACTAATGCTTTGTTGAAAGCTGATTAAAGGATTTATATTTTGCCAATTTTGGGCTTTTTTGTTTATTTAATAATTGCCCAGGAGAGTACTTCTATACAATCTGCTCTAATCATGAGCATTATTGCAGTTAACGATTTACACACACACACACACACACACACACACACACACACACACACACACACACACACACACACACACACACACCGCAGCTACACTACCAGTGCCAATGATGTCATTCTGTTCGAACAGTACACGGGGCGTGTCTTTGAGGGACTCAAAAGGAGGCGCTGCCCTCCCAACCAATAGGAATCGTGCGCAAACTGCTCGAGGCGTCTTCGCTCGTTATGTGGGCGGGAACAAGAGCCTCAGCCCTCAGTTCCAGGAGCGCAGCGTACACATTTAAAACCCCTGCGCCAAAGAGTGGGTCGGGAGGACGGAGGGAAAAACTGAGGAACTCCGCGTTTAGAAAGAGGTAAGACAAACGCGAATGGCAGCCATGAGGGAAAAGGCTTACACGCCCAAGTGTGTGGTTTACATTTAAACGAGGCCCGAGGAACTCTCACTTTGCCAAGGGGAAAAGTAGGTGGTGGCTTTGGGTTTTCCGCGTCTTGTTTGTCCAGCAACTTGCCTGCTCGCTTCCCGACCAGCCTCCCTCGTACATTAAGGTCAAGACGCCGGGTTCAGAGATAAGGCTGAAACGAAACGCAGAGTTTGAATGAACCACCTGTTTTCAGTTCCGGATAAAACGAATCATGACCCGCTGTGAACACGGGACCGGGTGTTCAGCACGACTTGTTGAAAAAGCTTCTCGGATATGCAATACTCCCCTCCATACTTCGCTCTGTTAATACCGTAAATGTACCCGTGACAGCGTGGAGAATCTAACAGTAATGTTCCTGGCAGTTTATACGGTGTTTATCCTCCCTGAAGTTTGAGTTCTATCGAGGCTTTTCTGCAATTAATCACGCAGATCAACTTCGTACCTGAACTTCGTGTTGCGCGTGCGCATTGGCTCTTGCGTGTCGCGGGTTCAGAATGACGCGCTGCTGCGTGAAGTATTTCATGTAGTTATTAAACTGTAGCTTATGGACAAAAACTGGAAACGAAACGCATTGAGAGCGTGTTTGGTTGAAAGTTTACATTTGACCTCTAGAACCGGTTCCTGTTTGTCCTGTAGGAATGCAGAAGCTCGGGGATGTTTTGGTTGTGTTTTTTTAACCCCCATAGCGGCAGGGGGCGTGGCCTACATTCCTAACAAAAATAAATAAATCAGAGCAGTTTCACAGTAACACACACACACACACTCTCTCACACACACTCTTTGTCTCACTATAAATTCTGTGACAGTTATGAATGCGAATCTACACTTAACCCTAACTGATTTTCTAGTCATTCTGACTGTTCAAAGGTCACTACAAGGTCAAACGATCAGTTAGTTTGCTTTACTTTGCAGTTGGTCCCTTCCTGGATCTAAAACGGGAATATTTGACGGACTCAAGTTAATAACTAGCTCTTATTAGAGGGACAGTGCATTTAGGACGTTTTGGAGACAAAGTGAGGAAGGCGAGATTGATATGATTTGGACATGTGTAGAGGAGGGACATGGGGTATATCAGTAGGAGAATGCTGAGGATGGAGCCACCAGAAAGGAGGAAAAGAGGAAGTTTATGGATGTGGTAAAGGAAGACATGCGGGTAGTTGTGTTGAAAGAGGCAGATGTAGAGGACATGGGGGGGGGGTGTATGGAGACGGATGACTGTGACGACCCCTAATGGGAGCAGCCGAAAGAAGAAGAATAACTACCTCTTAGGCCTTCTATCAGAACAATGGTTACATTAATATAAAGTTTATTTGAAGTTCCCACAAAGGTCCCCAGATCCTTTTTAATAATTTGTGCAAAATAAACTTTTTGTTAATAATAAAAGTCAATAATAATAACTAATGATTTCAACCACAATAAAAGTATTTAGTTTGGTGTATAGTTTTTCATGGTGTTTGTATGTGCACTTGGTGAGTTATTTACTTTAGTTGTTAATAACTGTAATAGTTTTTTAATCTGTGTGTGTGTGTATACACTGATTGATGTATGTATGTATGTGTAATATATATATATATATATATATATATATAAAAGTTTGTGGTGGTGCAGCAGTAATAAAAAGTTTCAGGCCCAATACATGTATTTTTTTTTTCCCCAAGTGATTTTTGTTACCAAAACCTGCTGCTGACCTGCTTTAACAGGAGATTTCAATTTATTTATTATTCCATTCTATGTCAATGAAATCTTTGGTTTCTTTTTTTCTGTTTCATTTTGTTTAAATTTAATTCAGCATTTGATTTTCTTTTGAGAAGTCTTTTACAGACTGCAAGCCAAGCTCTCCCTGTATGCCAACATTTTAGTTAATATTACATTATTTTGAATATCCTAACATGTAAAATCTCACCAGGGAACTACATCATGTAATTGAATTAGTAAATAAACGAATGATTACTGAATTAAGAAATGATAGACATGAACCTTTTCACGTTCTTCATTCAATCTAATCTAAGAAGACTAAAATCCTGATAACAATTTAGCACTTGTAGAATACCAGTATATGACAGCATGAGATCAACCCTATCTGGTTTGCTGCTTGTCCTTTGCTCCCTGAGTGAAATGGATTATGTCAGCGTGTTTGTGCTATAGCTGATATTGTGCTATTCAACATGCTTCACCGTATCTGATTCCTCTTTGTGATATCTGTAATTTTATTGGCCTGCCCTCAGCCTCGTGAAGTAAATCAAATCAAATGGGGATGAAATTTCATCTCTGGCCAAGCAAGCAGCCGTGCATCTTTCGTATGGAGCTGCAGAGTTCTGACTCAGCTATATTTTCCACATTTAGTTCACCAGCATCACCTGCACTAGTAGAATAGTGGAGCTTGAACATTAATGGCGGAGCGAGTCATAGCTACCGGCCCAAATGTCCTTCATAACTCTTTCATCACTTCCAGTACATGCAACATTTTATTCTGCATTGAAGACGCGCACCAGTATGAATGTTCCAGTCTGTAATAATTATACACTTTGTAGTGTTTCTATGGGCGGCATCTTCGTGTCGCTGTCTCATGGCACCAGTCTCAGGTCACCAGCCCACAATAGCCTCCAGATCAAACACAACACAACACAACACAACACAAGCCAAACAATGAGGAAGAATTTCCTAGATATTGGAGTGGAGTTAGATAGTAGACTGTCTCTTTCTATTTGATGCAGCACAATTAGGAGGTTTTTTTTAAGGAATGTAATGATTGTGTTGTTCGTTATGCTAAAGTGCAGACCCTTCGGTCAAGGTGGTGTTATCAGTAAACACATTTAGCTGGAATTTTCTACACACAAACAGAGATCTAACAGTGTGTTATCAATATTCTGAGTTAATCTATTTTTGGGCTTAATCACACTCTTAATCTTTTTGCTTTTTCTATTTTTATAAAATATATATACACACACACACACACGAACAGGCCTAAAAATGTGTTATTGAAATTCAGAGTTAATCTATTTGGGGGGGAATCATACTCTTAATCTTTTAGATAATGTCTGTGAGACAGTTTAGCAGGGGCGCAGCAAGTCTTTTCTTGTCCACAGGCTGCGTTTGGCTTCGCTATCAGGAGTAAATCCTCTGATAAAATAGGGCAGTGCTCCATTCAGTGTTGCTTTTCTTGAAACCTAGTTACAAAGCGCCAAAACATGCCGTTTCTTTCTCTGAGGATCTGGCACCAATATGTCGCCCGGTTGCTACTTAAGGTCATAATGTAGAGGAATTTCGAGGTATCGTCAGCACTGTAAAGGAGTGTGTGTGTGTGTGTAAGAGTGAGCTGTACAATTTGTACAATTAAAATTAGTAGTAATGCGCCACAACATATGGTGATCTTGAGATGTCTACAGTCACCTGGGCAGCAGGAAAGCAGGAGCTTACTCATAAATGACCATTTCTTTTCACTCAAAAGACACACACTGTGGACAAGGCAGACGCCAGTGTTAGTAACAGAACGAAGCCTCCCACTCAACAACTCATGCTACTGAGAGATTAGCACCTGATTATCCAGGCTTGCTTCCAGTGCCACAAAATTATTTTATATGCTCAACTCAAAGCCCCAGTGACCCAAACAATATGCATCATAATCACTGTAGCTTTTTACCAAGCTACATCCTTAAGGCCTCAAGCCAACCTTTTTGAGGACTTATTCTGAATATATTAATAGTTCTCTAGCCGCAGAGGGCAGGAGAAAACCTTTAGGCAATAAAATCAGTGCCAGTTGCACGCTGTGAGAACTCCTGTTTTAGCCCATTTTTTGTTCAGAAAATTGAAAGGCTCCATCAGTTCCCATAGCTGCTTACGTTGGGGGAAATCAAGCTTGTAAGGTAGCATTTGTCAATTAGAAAATAAAGCATGCTGTTTTAGGAAAGTAATGAAAGATTGATGGATGTGTTTTATTTCTCTTATACCACAGTTATATGCTAGCAAATATGTTATGTTGTTTATTAATTAAAGACTGGCAGGTGTGTGTTATTCGTTTAGTGTTCCATTTAATACCATGTTAAATGGAATAAAACAAGTTTTGTTAACTTTTAATTACAACTAATGTTTTTGCTGACTCCTTTCAAGAATATAGAATATCTAAAATGAATTTTGACAATGTTAGCAATTTGTTTTAACAATAAACGGATCAGTAAAATTGTACTGTTATTTAATAGATTAGGAGAAAAGGAATGAACACCATCGGATCTATGGAAAGCATTGAAATTGATATTTAACTATATATATATTATTATTATTATTATTGATATCTTATTGTATATGTTTTGACTAGAGCAGTGGAAGTGTGTAAGAACTTCTTTCTCTTTATATATGAATTAGTTTGTTAGTTTTACCCATCACCTACCTCAGGGCTTCAGTCCATTACCCCCTTTAAAGCACGATTATCAGGTGACCGAGGGAAAGAAATAGGCCCTGAGGCAAAGTACATGCGTAATTGGGTCCTTGTCTCATGCTACTCTCGAAGAACCTCGGTACGATCATCTAGGTCAGCCGGCGCTTCAGAATTCACTTAATTTCTTTCGGTTTATTTCAGGAGAGGTGGAACTTACGAATTCCACCGTGTTGCTATGGCATCCGACAGCTCATTGGCTGATCATCCGTATATTTTAGTCGCTGCTAAATCTGGGCAGAGGAGGCGGCGATTTCATTCTCCGTCCCTCACTTCAGCTTGGTAAAGCCCAGGGGAGCTGGGGTGTGGAGGCCTGAGCTGAGACTGTAAAATCTCAGGGCATCTTTAGTCCACCTGAAGTTGGTCTCAACTCTGGGTCAGTTGGCTTCATCTTGGATTTATCCTGTTTCAGGCACAGGCAAAATCATCAGTTTTTTCCATTTTTACACTATGCATGTATAATTCACGTGGCAGCTGATCAATCCGTGCGGGCGAACCTGCTCCACAACCAAACGTGGCATGCCCAAGCTGATTCATTCCAGGCTTCACTACCATTTCTTATATAATGTTTTCATGTGCCACCAGCATCTTCTTTGTAAAAGGAAAATAAAGAAATGCAGTTCTTCCTCGTGTACTAGTATTGATTTATGTACTTATAACAACTCCTGCATCGCCATGGTTAATTGCCCTGCCTGCCACACTGCGGCACTTGTATGCAACATCCAAAACAGCGAGAGATCGTGAGGACTTGAAGATTGACTGTGTGATGTGAACAATTTTGATGCATCAAGTGAATGGCAACTCACCACATGACCAGCGAACAAGGCAGTGGTTTCTTTAACTCAGTCAGTATAGATTCATGCCTGTAAATCTGGAAAAAAAAAACAATGTCATTCCTGTTCTGATTTCCTGCTTCTGAGGTAAGTTAAATGTAGCATAAGAATACAGGCCCTGGTGGGGGAGGGGGTAGTGTTTACACCATCGCTCATGGAGACGTATTGGCTTGAGCAGATAACACTGCGTTTAGTCACATTAGAGCATGTTTATCTCGAATATATTTATGCAGATGATCAACTGATTGTGGTGTTTTGGTATTTCAAAATTCCTTCACGATCACAATCGAGCTTATTTAGGACTGCTTATCAAAGAAAAAAAAATCTTCAAGCATGAAGGCATTTAAAACTGACTCAGTAACCCTACTTGCAGTTTATTATATTCGTTTTAATGTCATGCAGAATCGCGTGAATGCCGAATACTCATAACCAATAAAACGCTTTTACAGCTTCTGCTAAATGTCTTTCAATGTTTCCTGTCATTTATACAAATCTGATAGATTTGTAAGTAATAGAGGTTTCAGAAAAACCACACATTATGGCTATTTGTCCAGTTAAATTAGCTTGTATTGTGTGGAGTGAATAAGGGTCATTCCATTGATTGTTCAGAAACCGATTATGCACTTAAAACCTTTTTGCTTCACGTGTATTACAAATAAATGGCCACCACTGTGTTGGCGAGACTGTTGGCGCACTATTCACCCTTCTAACTGAGACCCAATCGTGTTTTGAATGCAAACATAAATACCCATGTTCCAGTAAATGATTCATGAATTTATTTCAAAGCATTACTATTAGTCCTTTACGTTGTGTGTGTGTGTGTTTGTATTTTTGTTTGTCTTTGGTGTCAGAGAAAAGCTGCCTCTCTTTTCATGCCCGTGTCTTTCAAAAAAAAAAAAAAAAAGAACCGGATGATTTAGAGTTGATGTAATTTTTTTTCTGGCTTGACGATGCAACACGGTGTGAATGCTAGGTCTAATTTTCTGCTTCCTTTCATTCTTGTTATTGAGCATTGTGAGGGGTCCCTGTAGATTTGGATTTAGAGACCTCCTGCAGTGCACGTTTCTGTAAGTTGGGTAATTCTGGTTGTTTTTTGCTAATGCTTGTGCTGCAAGATTTAGTAGCTTATATAGACTATAGAATAATGGTTAGAATATTTACAGATGCTGCAGATGTCATGTCCTGCTACACTACGTTGTGTTTTTTTTTTTTTCCTCAATATGTACGGTGGGAAGCCTGTTATTGTCTGGAAATAAGGTTTGTGGTGGTTTGTGAAGCTTTACAACATTCTAGACTTGTCACTTTTATTGAATAGTGCATGAGCTTAGCCTGTAGAATCTCCCGACTATCTGACCTCACGATAACCTTTGGCGTAACCGTATTAATCAAGAATGCATTCCATTGAGCATTCCCAAGCTTAAGAGAGGTTAACTAATAAAACGGTGCGTAATGAGATCTCTATTTAAGCATCTGGCCAGTAGTCACCGATGATGCATTATGATCACAGACTCACATTTTCACTCCTTTCCTTTTGAGAATGAACTGCACAGGTTGACTGCATCATTAGGGTGGGGTTTGTGCCCCAGAGGTAAAGTGTGTCCTGCACTGAGCCTTGAAGGAAAGCGACTGTAGAAACTGTAAACAAGTTAAATATAAATAAACAGAAGCAGGAACTCTGATGGTATCCTTGTGAGGTAATTTGCAGCATGTTTAACAAAGATCTGGCAAAATAAGCCGCGAGAGAAGCAGAAACAGTTCGCTGACGAGGGTCACATTATCGCAGGCTGAATAATCCATGCTGGCTAATCCAAAGTGTGCGTGTCCTGATAATGACTTTCTTAATGTGGGCTCATCTCTTTTGTGCACGTAGTTTTGGTTAATCCATCTTTTATAGAAAGCCGTTTTATAGAATGCAGGAGCTTCATGATGTAAGAAGTTCATTTGTCCCAGTCTGTCCACTACAGATTCTATAGTGGAAAAGAAGTCCTTTGCGTGTTGTTGCTTGTCAGACTGTACATGCATGATCCCCATGTCGCAATGTAGGATCTCAGTTGTCCTAATGTCAGACTGTACGACAATCCATCCGTGATTCGTTCAGACCAGTTTTCTCTCACTAATGGTAGCTCGCAGCAATCAAAAACAATCCCTAGCTGTTAATTTTTCTCATGCCATGATAATAAAACGTCAAACAATCCCTTTTCCTCCATAACTCAATAAGTTCTCTTCTTGCTTTACTGTCCACCTGACTCATTTCGACATTTTCCCCAAGGCGGTTTGAAGTTGTCACGCTAAATGCGTCATCATGTTTGGGCGCTCCTGTTGGATATTGGTTTGACGGTCGTCGTAGTAGAAATCGAACAGCAGGAAAGAGTCTGAAATCTTTTGACACTGGCAGAATTTCATCAAAGGAAAAAAAATTCTCAACTGTCGCGAACGCTTTAAAACTGCGATCAGAGGCAATTTTTATTTTATTTTAAGAATTTGTCTCTGATGACTATATCGTGGCCAAAAAAGAGCACCAGGCTTAAGAAAGATGAGGGGTCTCTACTGTCTTCATCACCATTGATAGTCGCTTCAACAAGTTGCTCCGTATCTGCATGCATGTAAAATTTGTCTCATCGAAAGCGAAAGCTCTCTGGTTGTGTGAGTGTGTCGGTCTCTGTCTTTGCCACAGAACGTCTGTAGCTTGTAAGAGAGAGACACATGTCTAACATTTAAAGAGATTGAGAAAGAAAGACATGCTAAAAGAAAACAGACACTGAGATAATCCACACTTTGTGACAGAGACCAAGAGAGCAAGAAAAAAAACCAGAGGGAGAGAGATGGACAGAACTCTGCTTGTACCTCCACGCCTTGTGTTGTTTTAAATTAGCTTGCTCTGTGTGTATTAATCACTTGACATTCCTTCTGCTTATATTGGTAACAATGCTGTAAGAAGTTCAAAGTCAGGGGAAATGAGAAATGTGTAAATTCTAGCCGTGTGTGTTTGTGTGTGTGTGTGTGTATGTGTGTGTGTGTGTGTGGTTTTCTTTAGTGGCTTGCGGTGAGCCTACTGCAGGCAGACATTCCTTTCATCTTACAATTACCTCCCCCCCGCAACCCCCCACACAGCCACAGGAACTGTGTGTGAAAGTCTTGACTAGGTAAGCTTATACAGATCCTTACCCATTACGTGCATGGATGTTGAATTCTACATCGTGAACATCACCACAAAATACTTAGGGCTCAGCGAGAAAACTTGAATTCGAAGTCTGTTTTATATCTGGACATGTTTCATGGATGTTATGCAGATTTTCAGGTGCATATTAGAATCCATCAACAGTTTCAATCAATTCTCAATGCTTATCTGAAGCACAGGACTTGCATGACTCTCTCTCTCTCTCTCTCTCTCTCTCTCTCTCTCTCTCTCTCTCTCTCTCTTGTCCTCACCGTGTGAACAGGAATTACAGCAGCATGAAAGCATTCCAGACTTGCCCCGAGACTCGGTCTGCTCACATATCTGCACATCAGTAGCCTGAAAACATTCCACTGCATTCAGTTACACAAACCAGTCCCATCTCATGCAGCCCTGGTGTGTGAGGTGTGTGTACCGCGATGGTCATCAACTTTTCACCGCTGAACATTCCTCACTTTTGTTTAATCAGTGCATTTTTCAGTGTTCAGTAAGTGACGCTAAGTGTTTAAAAGTTTTAAAATGCAGTTCAGAAAACTGGTGTGAATAAGCCCTATTAATTGTGTGTTTCCAGCTTTGTGGTAACAGTTTGGAGAAGAATCACATATGGCAAGATTCTGATGTAAGGTCATGCCAAACATTTACCTGATATTTTTTTACTTTCCCACATCCTTGGGGCCACTATGCTAAAAGATTTCTGCTCTTGATCTGCTGTTGTAGCCCATCCCCCCCAAAGATTTGATACTAGATGCTTATCTGGTTCTAAGGAGTGTTTAGTTTATTTACCTTTCTCTATTCGCTCCAAACAGTCTGGTCTTTCTGGCTCACACCAGCAGCCATGCTATTTTCAGTCACATGAGTTACTTTATTTATTTACTTTTTTAGCATTTTTTGTTTATTATTTTTTGGACATGAACGCTGACTAAATCACTTGACCTGTATTTGCACGATATTGATACTATTATGGATTTGCATCATCATTGTTGTAAAAATGTGTCGAATTTTCCGACTCGAATTAGCCAGAAATATTAATGTCTCTTGTAATTACTGCCATCAGGGAGCAGTCTGTGTAAGTGTGCGTGAGTAATAGAGAAAGGAAAACGGATCAAGTAACAATTTCTCATTTCTCAGGCCAGTTCGAAGTGAATAGCTCTGAACCTGCGATAGTTTTTCCTCTGAGAGTACTTCCGCATGAGAGCCGATAAGTTAACTGTTACAGGGTTGTTCTCATTACCATTTACCACTCTTCCCTGCGCTTCAGCGTTCTTCAGGCTTTTTATCTGTTATCTCTTCTACATGGCAATTACTAAATCCGGCTGATTTCAGCCATTTTATTGAGTCCACAACACCTGTCTAATCTGTAGTTTATCTATTCAATTGGACTGTGCTGAAGATTATCATCATACAACCTGCACAAATAGCATTGCCCAGCTTCTTAATTCGAACATATTTTATATGTTTATGGCTGGGCTGCAAACTGCAGGGTTCAGATTTGTCAGTTAATGATTGTGAGCTGTTTTTTATTTTATTTATTTTTGGAAATCTCAGTGATACTTGTAGTTTTTCTTTTCGGGAAAAAAAGAAAGAAAGAAAGAAAAATGTATGCTAATGAGCTTTTATCTAATTTAATATGAATACATTTGCATGAATTAAAAAGGCTCTTAAAGATGGTTATAAAAGTTTATTTTACTGTGAAATTCTCAATATAGTGTGAAGAATAATATTGTGTGTGTGTGTGTGTGTGTGTGTGTGTGTATGTGTGTGTGGATAGATAGATAGATAGATAGATAGTATTTTTAGTAAACATTTTGATCTCCTCCAAGGACAATACTGTATAAATAAAAATTGGACTTGGCAAAGACTCTCTGATGGTTTAAGAATTAACACTGTTTCTCTCCACAAAGATGGCCGAGGCTAACACTCTGAAACTGAGTTAAAGTGCAGCAGCCAGGTTCATACAGTTTTCTAAGATGGGTTCCACTTGTCAGTCCTAAGACTATGCACCAGCACTGCAACAAGTCGGTTTGCATGGCCGTCATCCCAGAAGGAAACCTCTTCTAAATTTAGCTCACAAGACAGAGCCCGCAAACAGTTTGCTTAAGACAACCTGTTCTTCTTCTTCTTTCGGCTGCTCCTATTAGGGGTTGCCACAGCGGAACAGCTGTCTCTATACTACCCTGTTCTCCACATCTGCCACTTTTAAACCAACTACCCTCATGTTTTTTTTTCTCTTAACCACATCCATAATCTTCCTCCTTGGCCTTGCTGTCTCACTAGCCTCATACATGTCCTTCACCACCATTCCAGACTTCCTCATACAATACTACAATTCCTCCATGGCACCCTGTCGTACACTTTCTCTAAATCTACAAACACACAATGCAACTCCTTCTGACCTTCTCTTTACTTCTCCATCAACATTCTCAAAGCAAATAATGCATCTATGGTGCTCTTCCTCTGCATAAAAGCATACTGTTGCTCACAGATGGTCACCTCTTCTCTTTTCCATATCTTCATTGTGTGATAAATTAACTCTATTCCCCTGTAGTTACCACAGGTATGCACGTCTCCAATATTCCTAAAGATCGTTACCTTCTTCAGGCATCCTCCCACCTTCCAAAATCTTGTTAAGCAATCTGGTTAAACACTCCACTTCCATCTCTCCTAAACATCTCCATGCTTCTAATGGTATGTCATCTGGTTTAATTGTCTTTTCACTCTTTATCCTCTTAATTGCTGCTCTCACTTCCTCCTTGCTAATCCTATCCACTTCCTGCTTCACCAACTCCACATCATCCAACTCCATCTCCATCTTCTCAACACATTTCTATCTGCATCCTTTATTGCTCCATCATATCAGCTAACTCTCTCCCTTTACCAGTCATAGTACCAACATTTAAAGTACCCACCATAACCTCCGCTTTCCTCCACTTCTCCTTTCCCTGCTGTATCTGTAGACATCTTTCTCCTCTTCTTTTTCTCCTTCGGCCAACAGTAGCCTGTTCTCCACTGGTACCCTGTTGGCTAATACCTGTGGCGGTCGTTGGTAACCCTGGCCTCAACAGATCCGGTATGAAATTCTGGTTCGTGATCTCTATATTTGATTTGGTACATGTTTTATGCTGTATGCCCTTCCTAACGCAACCCTCCGCCTTTGCCTGGGCTTGGGCACTTAGAGCCCACTGGCTTGTCAAACCCTAATGGCTGGTTTTAAGTCCTGTGGTCTGATGAGACTAAGATAAACATGTTTGGCTCCAATGGTGTCCAGCATGCGTGACAATCCCTTAGTAAGGAGTACCAAGAAAATTGTCTCTTGCCTACAGTCAAGCATGGTGGTGGTAGCATCATGGTCTGGGGCTGCAGGAGTTCTGCTGGTACTGGGGTGCTGACAGTTTATTGATGGGGAGGAAAAGGGATTCCAACATGTACTATGACATTCTGTATTACAACTTGATGCCATCCCTTCAGAAACTGGGCCGAACGGCAGTTTTTACTGCCTTGCTGAGAAAGTTGAATGTGAATGTGATGAAGTGGCCAAATATGTCTCCAGACATGAACCTTGTTGAGCACCTGTGGGGATCCTAAAGCAGAAGATGGAGAAGCGCCACGTGTCTAACATCCAGCAGCACCATGATGTGGAGGAGGATCCCAGCAAAATATTGACTCTTTGTGCACAGTTTTTGCATGTTTACTGTGGGTGAGATGTAGATAGATAGATAGATAGATAGATAGATAGATAGATAGATAGATAGATAAACTAGGCAATGAGGGAAGCACAGTAAGATGGAGGGCATGGTGAGAACATGGTGTGTCTGGCACAGAGAAATAGAAAGAAAAAGAAACACTTACTATTGGGTGCTGAATTTTGTTTGTATTCTGTGTTTCAGCTATGGGTCATGGAGTTTTCTGCTTGCATCTCATGTAAAAGCCTTCCATTTCTCTCTGTATATTCAACAGCAAAGTGACTGCTCAGCTAGAGAATTATATAAGTGTTTTACCCCACACACTGCTTTGCTTGGTTTCTGTTAGTATTTTCAAATGCCTGGGTTCCTCATCCTGAAAAGACCATCCATACATGCTAGCTGAATTTTATGTGTCTTTTAATAATCTGTGCGTGGGTTCAGACGCATTCACTCTAGTAACAGCATGAGGTATTTCTTTTGTAAGTCAGTAATGAATCATTTTTCTTTTTCTTTTTTTCCCGATTGTCAGATCAGCTTGCCTGATGAGGGAATTATGAAATAAAACCTGATATCTGACCTGAAATACGCTGGTCCCTGGTGACTGAGCTAATGATTGTCCACCCCTGTTTGATTCATAGTCTGGACAAATTCATTGTGCTTCAGTCAGATGGGAGTTCTCAAGGAATATAGGAAAATGACAAATTGAGAAATAGTTTGAAACTGTGGCAGTCTGACAGCTCTGGGATTTGAACTTGTGACCTTTCTGTCTTTAGCACAGAATCTCAATAGCTGGATAGTCACAGACATAATAATGAGTTTCAATGCTTCATTTTCTTTCAGGATTTTAAATATAAATACTGTATTATACTATACTACCTAGAACGCTGACTGCACCTCAAGCCTCCTCACCCTGTGCCAAGTATCTGACTTTATTAACGCACCTATGGATGATAGCCACAGTCCAGATAAAATTGCATTCTCCAACCTTCCATTTTCCAAATTGACCCCCAAACCATTAAGCTTTCACCTCCATTTTTGATTGTGGGTGTGAGGCAGCCTGGTAACATCTCTCCTGTTCTCGGTCTTACACAAGTTCTCCTGTTTGAGAAAGAAATGCCAAATTTGGACTCATCTGTCCACAGAACTTTCTTCCAGCCATTCCCTGTCCAATTATAGTGTGTATTTGTCCACTTTAGTTACTTTTGTTCTATTTGTAGCCTTCAGGACGCAGAAACTTGCCCATGCATCTCTGAGCCCTGAGACAACAGTGGATGTTGACAGTGGTACCTCAAATGTGTCCCTGAGCTGTGCTTTAAGCTGACTGGTTAAGTGTCAATTGTGAAGGCTGATCATCTTGAGGCGCTTGTCCTCTTGAAGTGTGGTGCATTTTCACTTCCACTCGCTTTTTTCTTTGTCCTTGATAGACCCAGTATTATCATTTAGGTTGCACTCACTTTTGTTGTCAGCTATTTTGACATTAGTGGCTGAATGTTGAGTTGGTTTTTAGAGGACAGTAAACCTGTACAAGCTGCACAATGACGACACTCATTTAAATTTTCTACAGAATCCTCCTTTTAGAACATATAACATTGCTGAAATGTGATGGGGGTACTCACTTTTGTGAGAGCCAATGTTTTTGAATGCTAATCGTTATAAAATATCGGATGTGTCGGCTTTACTTGCATTTTACAGGAAGGATGTTAATGTTGTCAAGCAGGAATCGTAATCATACTTTTTGTGTGCGTTTCCTGTTAACACAATACAGCATGTGACTGAACAGGGTGTGAAGACCACGTTTAAACGGAAGCTCTTTAACCATTGTTAGGGTGATTTAGACCACAGTACTATAACCTTTCACCTCCGATTCATATCGTAGTTTCCTACCGTCTTGAAAATATTTACTAACCCTCACCCAGGGTAAACCTTCTGGATGGATGATATTTAGTTACCGTGTGAGGTAATGCTGTGAGGTGAGGTGAGGTGAGTTACGCCTGGGAAGAAAAAATACTAAAACACAGGTGTTTTTTGTTTTTTGTTTTTTTTTGTCATCATTGTTTTTTTTTTTTTGAGGCGCCTGTGATTGTATAGGCACTGATTTATTTTGTCTCTGATTTGTGCTTGTGTACATTTTTCCTTCATTGTGGAGGCTCTCCTCTTGACACACGCATAAGAACACAAAGCATACCAGGAAACATGTTTTACTTGTTCGCCACACGACAAACGACAAAAACAAAAAAAACTGTTGCCTGTGAATGAAACTAAAGAAATCTTGCCGTACTCATAAAATAAATGTATTGTGCACTTTGCCAATTATAAATCAGATTTTTTAAATAATGATATTATATAGTTTCATCCAAGAAAATTTCTAGTACTTCTTAGGGTTTCTTCCAGATGTTACAGCCTTTTTTTTTTTTTTTTTTTTTTTTTCCAAAATCTCTGGTTTGCTTTAGTTTTTTTCTTCCCAAAATCTCTGGTTTGCTTTAGATTTTTGTAGCTCTATAAGCTTTCTTACCATATCTGTACAAAAGAAATTGGTTCATCTAGTAAAAATGTTGTTCCTTTTAGTAAAATACTATAAATGCAATGAATCAGTTAATAAAGCTGGATATATGCAGACATCTGCTTTCCATGTTTATTTATTTTTTTCCCCATCCTAGATAAACGTGACCGTTTTAAATGATAAAATGATTTTTTTTTCTCCCTCATTTTCATTTCACATTTCTTTTCAATTTCTGTAGAGAATAAACAAGGGCACCTGTGCTGTTTAATAAAACATTATAACAGACTGTGATAAAATCGTAATGATCTCCTCTGAAGAGAAACGCATTAGAACACTGATCACTACCACTTGCGTTCACTATCTTTATGGATGCCTGTAGCTCCTCGACTAGGTAGCATGTGAGATAAGAGGAACTAAATGGTTTTGAGGCGGAGTTATATGACCATTCAAAATACAGTATGAAGCTATTTTTAATTATTTTTTTATTTTTTTCCCTTTGAAACTGAACTTGGGATCACGCGTTGAATATTTTTCCCACAGAGCTTGCCAGTCTTATGTTGCTTTCTCTGACGTTTTTTTCATAATATAACCAAACTTGGTAAAGCGCATGAAATGTAAGCTTTGGCACAGCTTACGACAGATGAGGTTTGAGTGATGAGCCTGATTAGCATCAGTTCATCAGCAGAAGGGCGTCGTCCCGTCAGTTCTCGGCCGTGATTACATAACACAATCTGTGTCTGATCTGTTTTTTTTTTTTTTTTTTTTTCAGTTTTTAACCCAGAGTGGGTCTGGCCTAAACTGTCCTCTATTTATCGAATAGTGAAGTTCAGTGATTAAAAGTACCAGTCTGTGTCTCAGTTTCCATGTGAACCCCATATTAGTATTTGGTTGCATTCCTCCATTTTTTTTTTATATATATATATTTTTTATTCTATCCATTTTTAAATTTGCCTTTAACTTGAGGTCTATGCCTGCAAGCTTGACACAATACAAGTACCTGTGTTCTTTTGGTGAACGTGTCCCCTGCATGTTTAGACTGAGTTCAGTAAACAGGTACCACATGAAATATTGATAGGACTGCGATGATGTACAAAAATCTCTCTCTATTGTCTTTTCTATGTTCACACAATAGAGCTGGAGTTCTTCACCCACACTGTGAAACAAAATGCTGAAATTGGTTTCTAAAATACTACATCAGAAGCTGCTGTCTATAGCTGCCCTAAGGAGCAGGGATCGAAACTTATTTGAGTTGCACAGTAAAGTGAGAAATTGTATCGCACCCCCTTTACTCTAGAACTTTTGGCTTCTACCTTGTGACGAAGAGCGAACTTCATGCTGGCTGACATATTAAGAGCAGTGAGCACAGCCATGCTGCTGTCTAAAATATCCCCTAAAGAAGCATTTGTCCTGGTTAAATTTAGTTTATTATATAGTGCAACATCATTGCCTAGCAGTTTTTCAATAGCCTATGCCCTGATTAAATCAAGCTGGGGAAAATAAACACACTCCGCAGCACTGTCCTCATTTTGTTCTGATTCCTGGTTCGAGAGCGGTAGCAGATACAAAGTATTTAACTGTACAATACAGTCGGGTTCTTGACTTCACTTCAGTTCTTTTGATTCTTTTAGCTAATTGATGGCTTTATGGTCATGTACATCGAAGGCGAAGGGAACCGCTTGTTCGATTCTCTGTCAAGCTCGGAGTCATAACGTCAGCTGAGCTAAAAGATTAACACAATCTTGATGAGCTAGCTTCTTCATATTAAAAACATCATTTATAGCTCATTAGATACTTCAAATTGTTTCTAGTAGATTAAATAAAATTAATGTTCAACTCTGTATTTTGTGTAGGAGAGATTTATATTGGTGCTTATAGAATTCAGCAAACCGAATCAGTAATGAATTATACAGAAATATGGATGGGTAAAGAGGTTGGCACTAGCTTTACATTTTAGATTTTCCCTGAGCCAAAAAGCCTCTGTTTATAATTTGTATACTTTTTTTCTGGGCACAAGTTTCAGAATCTGTATGGTTGTAAGCTGATTGACTTCTGCTCTTCTGTATATGAGGCGATCTCAAAAGGTTCTAGTTTTGTAACATGCCAACAGATGGCAGCACACGGCTGCACGCACAGTCACAAAGAGCACCGAATTTTATAAGTTAATGTGCCAATAGTCCTGTGTGTATCGGAAGCTGTGCAACTGGTGCTGTTCTGCCACCGAGCTCGGCGGAAACAACATGAGCTCACTTCCGCAGCCCCCCTACTTGCCAGATTTGGCTCCTGTGCACTACGAGCTCTTCCCGAAGTTGAAGATCCTGCCTAAATGTCGCCGTTTTTTTAAAAAGCTTTGCGGAGATCCAGGGCAGAAGATGCTTGACTTTCAGGACACGTTCCAGAAGTGGCAGGAACGCTGGGAGCAATGGATTGCTGTGCAAGTAGACTGTTTTCAAGGTGATGGTGTGTAAAGACAGATATATAAAGTACTTTTATAGTTTAATATTTTGATACTAACTCAAATGATAAATTCTATAATATTTGGTAGGATTCTCCAATGACAAACTATCTTATGAATTAGATTTACACAGTACCCTTTAGCTTTACCCTGGAGCAACAAGGAAATAAATGAAGGCTTGTAGGCTTTAATTTGTATTATTTATTTATTTTTTAAGTACACTTGAGCGTCTGGAATGTAACAATCTGATTGCACTGGAAATGCCCTGATACCAAATGCTGAGTGTGTAGATGTTTTGGTATTTTGTGTGAAGTGGTGATTTAAACAAGATCTCCCAAAAATAGGGAAAGAGCTTTGTATCTGGTCGTATGCCATGCCGAGGAAAGGATCTATTTTTGTGAAAGTGGCAGCTCTTGGCTACTTTTCTTAAAAACGTAGAAATGTCCCAGACTTCAAAAGTGCATCATGTCACATTTAAGTTGACAGGTGAACACCTGAACATCATACTTTACTTCCTATCTTTAGAAATGAAGACATTTTGCAGTCCGAAACGATTTGGGCAGTCTGTCTATGTATTGATTTGACACGACTGTGTGGCTGTCTGCTTCCTCTTTCTGAGCACTGCCCTAAATACAGACATCAAACTTTCAGTGTATTCAGAACCTTAAGCAGACCAACTTTCATGTGCATCTACGGAATACTACTATTATTCAAGAATTCACACCGTTGAACCAGTCGATTCAAGACACATCCCCAGTGCTTTCCCTGTCCTTTTTTTTTTATGGTTCTTCAAAGCCAACTGCAAGAGTTTTAAGGACAGGGCTGTGCATGATTAAGCAGATTGTATCCAGGTAACTTCCCCCAGGGCAAGAGGAACTTGCGTGTCTCCCTGGTTCTGTCGCAACTGACCAGTGAAGGTCTGAGAACTCCTGTGCCTGTCCTAAATTTCCTCATAGTCCCAGGTGTACATCTTTTGAAAAGCAACTACCAAATGCTGTTAATAATGGAATTGAAATTTCATTCTTTTCATAATGAGTTATTCTAGATTATTATAAGATCATTATCTCCTTCATCTCTTATTGATGCCTGCCTGTAAGCCTCGAAAGGAGATTCTCCTGGATTGTGTCGGTAGTATCAGTGGGTTTTTGGCTGAAACCTGGGCTGTGTGTTTTGGAAGAGTCCCACCCTTCTGTTATTTTCTGTGTGGAAGCCCTGGCTTGAAAGCACACTGCCAAGCACCACTCCCAGGATCAGGAAGTGTGTTGTTTTGCTTCACAGGAGGAAACCAGAAGCCTGCTCTTGTGCTGAATGTACGGTTTGCTGGCACTCTTTCAACAACCTTAGACCACAAACACGGCCTTCATTCCGGACTCTGAAAAGCTCTCTAATAAACTGCTGAAACACGAAGATCGAGCGGTCTGGAGAAATCGCTGTGTTTTGTTAACTAATGAAAGAGTCTGGGTTGTAAAATGCAATATTTTTTTTAAGTATGTGTTGTACACAGTTAGCTGATAAATGACCTCAGACTTTATGAAGGATATGTTGGGACCATGAACTAAAAGTTGGCTAGTCATGAAGCAGCATTTTTGCTTGGTGAGTTCACTATTTATAAAACCTTCAAAACATGTGGACTCCTGTCCACACGATGGCTCCTTCTATTCTTTTATATATAGGATAGGCTTTCGGTGCTGAGCGCAAAATTGTCCTATGTTTTGCCTGCCCAGGTTCGCCTTTAAAGCGTTAACTGGTACATCCCTCTGGCCTCAGCATGCACTTCATAGAAACAGGTATGAAAGGGGATTTCACAAACATGCTGTCATTGTGTAATGGGGAAATTCTAAGGGTTTGTCAGGGTTGCATGCTACTTGAAGTTTGAAGGTAATTTTCATGATGTCGTTTCCTCCCACGTGATTCTTCATAAAAGGGTCCATTCTTTATTCTGACACAGTGATTTCGGCAGTAGGTCCAGAATCGACCAACGATTAACCGTGATCCAGCCTGCCCACTTTTCATCTGCGCATGTTCTCCACTCATGCTGTACATCAGAAAAGGCACATCATACGAGTATTGTGACTGATTAAAGTGTTTTAAAAGGTGCTGAAGCTGTCAAATGAGAATTTGGTTGGCATGTTATTCTTATTCGCTGATCCACATACTATTCAATTGATTGTTTTATGTCTAACGAGTGGAGCGACAGAACATTATTTCATTGTTACTATTTTTTGCTACAGGGTTTCCACAGGGTCCTAAAAAGTCATACATTTTGAAACCCATATTTTAGGACTTAAAGTCCTTAAAGAAGTTTCCGATGTAACACTACCTCTAATGCTCCCGCAGCGCTTTAGAATGGTTTTTTGTTTAGTTAGTTTCTTTGGTGCTATAGTTCTTTCTTTTGCTAGTTCAAATATAATTTGCAAATAAAACTTAACATGCAACAGCCAATCAGCTTTCTGTTGTTTGCACAAATCTCTCTCTCGGATTGTACCACAGATGTAAAATGGATTTTATATGGCAGAGTGCAATTTTAGCGATACTTGGCTTAAAAAAAAAAATATAATAATTTGCAAATAAAACTTAACATGCAACAGCCAATCAGCTTTCTGTTGTTTGCACAAATCTCTCTCTCGGATTGTACCACAGATGTAAAATGGATTTTATATGGCAGAGTGCAATTTTAGCGATACTTGGCTTAAAAAAAAATATATAATAATTTAGGGCTTGGTTAAGGCTGGTTGCTCACTGTGTGTGTGTGTGTGTGTGTGTCTGTGTGTTTTTGATGTTGCGATATAGGTCTTAAATTTCATTCTTAATGGTCCTAAAAAGGTCTTTTAAAAGTCAGGCTTTGTGAATGCTGTATAAAACCCATGCTATCATTCACCAGCACTAGTCAATGATCAGGGTCATGCAAGCTTGTCTGTGCCGAACAGGGCAGTTAGCGCCGGGTGTGTTAAGCTGTCCTGTGATGTAACATCCTAGCCTTCACCTTCCCTCACTAGTTGCTGTTGTGATCGAGTGGGAATTTGCAAATGACCAAATTTGGATGGGAGTGAAAAGGTTTTGTACCTGTACATTCTTTTACAGCACTACCTCCTAGCCGAGGTGCCAGTATTTATGGTTTTGCCATAAAATTTTATACTTTTATCCTCTTGCGTCAATGATCACAAAAGCAGCCTGGCAGGAAAGCCAACTCGTATAGTATAGCAACTGCCAAGGAAAAAGACTCGGGACCTGAAAGATGTGAAGACGTTCAGCTTCCTCTAAATGTTAAACTGTTTAATCGGTTTTGTGAGTAAATCTTGTGAGCAAGAAACTGTATTTTTTGGTTTAGATTTTTTGATCAGTAACAATTAATTGGTAGGCAATGCAATTGTTTAAAATTGCTCTTACTATCGCTAGGAAAAAATTGAACACACAGTAATAACCGGTTTCTTGTTTGCACTAAAGCCATATCTGTGTTATTGACTCACTTGACCTTTCCTTGGCTGCAGGAAGGGAGTGTCCAGCACAGGAAGTGAGCTCAGAGCTTCCCATTCTGTTGTTTTTTCCTCTCTTGAGTTCAAATACAGAACTTCAAAACTATAACAGCTGAATGGCTAAACTGCTGCCACAAAGTTAAAGGTACACAATCGTTTAAGATGTACTTGAACTAGGAAATCCAAACGTGTCCCAGCATGACAGTGCCCCTGTGCACAAAGCGAGCTTTAGGTGGGTTGGAGTGGAAGACCTTGAGTGGTCCACTATAGAGCTCTGACCTCAACCCTAGTGAACATCCTTTGGGATGAATTGGGACACTGCACCTCAGGTCTCCTCAACCTACATCACTGCCTAACTTTACTAATGCTCTTGTGCACAAATCTTCCCAACCACATTCCAAAATCTAGTGAAGTGGAGGATTTGTCAATATAGTGAAGCTACTACTATTTAATTTATGCTTATGATGATAAGCGTGTATGTTCCGGGACGTTGTGTTAATTGTTATCGATTCACATTTAATAGAAAAACTTGCTCTAAGCATCCTTTATATTGCCATGTGTAGGTGGAAAGGGGGAAAAACCTATTAACCAATAAGATCATGTCATGATTCAGCAAAAAACAAAAACGCTGAGCTTATTTACTTTTCCACAGTCCAGTTAACTACACGTTTAAACATCATTTCATGCTTAAAAAAAAATTACGCATTCCATAATTTTCATTTCACATCAGTATAATTGTCCAGCTACAATGTTTTTGCTGTAATTGTATCGTACCGCGAACAAGAAGGAGGTTAAAACCGTCAAACACACAATCTGACCTTTTTAGCTTTTCATCTGCTCGCTGGGATGGAAAACAAGGTCAAACGGAAAGGCTGCCTGTTTTTATGAGGCGCTTGTTTCTCATTTGCCTTAACAGTAATTGTGAAAGGAGACTGTTTGTGTCCAATCTGCAGTAAAGCTCCGCCGGTGGTTTAAAAGTCACCGGTGCGCTGTAGCAAGCCGAGCCGGCCATAATTGAAGACTTTCCGTTCGAGAGCGACAGCGTGATGAATGTGCGTGTGTGAAACTGGGACGCTATCACCAGGAACATTCACGGCCTCTCTCTCAAACACACCACGCATGCATGCAGAGTGAGCGAGAGAGCGGGCGAGAGAGAGAGAGAGAGAGAGAGAGAGACAGAGAGAGAGACAGAGACAGAGACAGAGACAGAGACAGAGACAGAGACAGAGACAGAGACAGAGAGAAAGAGAGAGAGAGAGAGCGAGCTGTGACCTGCTTTAGGTTCGAGTTTCTTTCTCTTTGAGTCATTGGTTTTGCAAAACAGCCTCTGTTACTTTTTGATTTTTTTTTTGTTTGTTTTGTACAGGAGTATGCATGGGGTGGGGTGATGTAGCAATTGCTGGTCCATAATGCTAGTCGATCATTTCGAAAAATATCAACACCGATACCGGTGGCTACTGTTGCGTAATTGTTCCCCGCATGATTAAATATTCATTTTTTTTTTCAAGTTTGAATTAAAATTCAGCGAGCCGCATTACGCTGTATGGCCGAGCCGGACATTTTTGATGGATGCAGCTGTTAGAAATAAGTAATGTCCTTTTACTTGATGCAGTTTCTGAACCAATCAGGTTTCATCAATTACAGTTTACTCCTCATTGGCGTTTGTATAAATCGCAGTTTGGAGTGAACAGTCAGGGAAAATAAGCGTAAGTGCATTAAGGAATAATGAGTTATAATTACAAATGCTTAAAAAGGTATTAAAAACTAGTTCTTTTTAAAGGATTTTATAAATCCTACATCCATAATGTATATATGAATATATACCAATGTTCAGCTGCTGTACTTTGCCAGGGTAATAGGTACAGGTGTAACGGTTTACGTATTCATACCATTTTCTACATGCGGAACATAGTTAAACTTTTGAGTTCCCCCAGGAACGTGTTAAATGCAAACCACCTTAACAAGTTTTAGTCTCCGCCTCACACTTTAAGCAAATGTTTTTTTTGTTTATAATTGTTAAACTTGAAAACATGCACAACAATGCCAGGGGTATAAAAAGAAACCAGTGTTACAGCACACTAGTGTCACTGTGGCTACTCACTCCGTACAGGAAATACCATTTGTAGTGCGGCGAAATACTTTGTTAAATACGAAGTAAAACCAAATTCTCGCTTTTTTTAAGCATTTTTTATCGGTTATGTCGAATTTTTTATGTCGCCGTACCCTAATATCTCGAGCACAAGGGGGGAAAAATTTGCCATTTAACGTCAGTTTTCTCGATCAGCGCTGTGCAGCCGCAGAAGAACTCGCAAAAGTGGTGGAAAAATCAAGGCTTACAGCTGCTACAGGTGTTTGTATTGTATACAAGTGAATCTCTGCTGTAGTTAGTGCACATATGCCTTTTGCTGTTAAATGTTATGCGATGAACGGGAGGCGAAAGTAGAAGCGTGGCGCTGAACAGCACACTGAAGAACGTGGGATGTTCAGCGCAGCGCTTCTACTTTCGCCTCCTGTTCATCGCGGCGCTAAACAGCACACTGGAGAACGTGGGATGAGCAGCAAAAGCATAGAATGAACGCTTTGGAAAGAAAAGAGCAGCCGTTGAGAGAGTGCCGGTGGGAAGACACGCACCGGGATACGCATGCGCGATAACAATGACCGCCGTGAACCAACATATACCAACAATAACGGACAGTGAGAGTTTAATATGGAAGTTTAAATAGGAGCTGGTGATGATGATAAACGAGCACCATATGTGCGCGATTGAAGCCGCGAGAGCTTCAGAGAAAGCGGCCGAGAAAGCACCTGACACGCTAAAGGGGGCCGAAGGGGGCGTGGCAGGTGGATTCCTGACAGATAAACATGTACTGTATGTATTTTTATAGCATGCCTTCATCAAACAAATCGCAGCAACGCTGTTGTGTAAAAAACCCTCCAAAAACACGTGCATGCACATTCTCATTTATTAACGCACATCATGTACATAAAGAAATTTCAAGCACGTTAATATACTGCCGCCATTTTGATTTTCGTTTATCTCTATCATCGGTTACCTCGATGCTTTTTGGCGACCCCCTAGGACATCGACATAACCGGGTTCCACTGTATAACAAAAAAAATCTCTATCTGTACCAAAATTGAACCGAACCATGACTTTCGACCCAAGGTACATACCGAACCATGAATCTTGTGTACTGTTACACCCCCAGTAATATGACAGGGGTTTTTATTTGGTATATTTAATATACCAGAAATAGTTCCATACGACAGATACAGTATGTTGCTTATAGACGGGCAAAGAGAGAGAATGGAAGGTAAATCCATTTCTCTGTGGTTTCTGATATTAAGATACATTTTATATGCACATTTTTTTTAAACTTTGAATATGTAAAGCCCTGAAATGGCACAAAAATAAACGCCTACACAGTAGATGAGGCGATAGTGATGTTTTTCCAGACCCTCGCAAAAGCAAAACATGTTTTCTGACTGTTTGTATGTGTAGTCATGGAAGTACTTTACTCTGTGTGTGTGTGTGTGTGTGTGTGTGTGTGTGTGTGTGTGTGTGTGTGTGTGTGTGTGTGTGTGTGTGTGTTTTCAAATATGTTGTGTGATTTGATCCCATTTTAAAAGAACATACCAGTGATTTTACCAGTGCTGATCAACTTTCAGAATAATATACCACTCGTATAACCTCATCGGAACGGTTAAGTGAGCACACGCTATAGATAGAACGACCGGGTTCAGTTTGTCTGATGTGTAGAAACAAACATATCGAAGAACAGGAAAATCATTCGCAACCACCATTCGACAAAATTGAGCTGAGTGGGAGGAACAGTATCTGGGTGCGGCTATGACAGATTCACTGAGGGGAAAAAAAAAAGCGGAAAAGGGCGTTTGCAATCTTTCCGCCAGACACAATTCAATCCGTACGTCACCGAGAATTGGCTTTGCATACAGTGTAAACATGCATGTTATCAGGGTAAGCATAGATTCTGTAACATCTTGTGTAGAGCGCTAGCATATAAAACGTCAAGCAACGTCATGCAACATGAACAATGTCCGCTGACACCGAATCAGTGAACCGTTTAGCCCAATGTTTAAGGAATGTGTCTTGGTCCAAGCAGTCCCCACGGCCTTTTCCACGGCCTTTTCCACGGCCTTTTTCACGGCCTTCTCCACGGCCTTCTCCACGTTCTCCACGTTCTCTATACTCCTCTGTGGAAAAGATTCTGTGGCAGAGGGAAATATAGACTATATGCCAGGTGTTGCACTGCATCTGCAGTTCACTTTTATCTGTGTATTGTATTAGTTGCACACTGAAATGCAATCACTGTTTATATATTATTTATTTATTTTTAGTTTCTTGTTTGCTTATTTATTCCTCATATTTAGATTGTTGAGCCCTTAATACATCTCCAGCATGATAAGAGGCAAAAGAAATTAAACCAAGGACCATTTTTGTGTATGTATATATTTTTTTTACTGAAGGCATGATGTCAAGCGACAAACCCGCGAAAGCAGTATTTTTTGTTTGTTTGTTTGTTTTTTGTTTGTTTGTTTTACACGTGGCTTTACTGTGGCAAGAATAAAGTCTCCATACTTCGCGTTTCGTGTTGAATGTATAAAGGGTAAACCAGCACTCCAGCTTCGCTGCCCTTTAACTTGGCTACCACCAAGAACATACACAATCACACTTTCCCTGCCCCTTGTTTATGCACCAGCATGTAGCTTTCAGCACCCAGGAGAACAGTATGTCTAGGTACAGGCGGAATTTCTTTCTTTTGTGTGTATTCAGCAACGTGACCGCATTATCTCGAGCGTACTGTAGTCCTCTGCGAAACTCTTGCGGTCTACCTGCTTGCGGTGGATCTATTTAAGGGTGTGTGTGTGTGTGTGTGTGTGTTTCTGTGCTGTTCTGGCTCAGACATTTTCAGGCCATCGTGTCCTTGTTTTCCACAAGTTCTTACTGCAGGAAGAGACTAAAGGAAAAGGGCGGGACAGCAAATCCCCAAGCGATTTTTTTTTTCCCCCTCTGAACGCTCTGTGGAAATGGGGCTAGCTGACACAAATTTGACACACGCCTCTTGATTTGAATTTTGACCATGCAGTAACTGAACTTCTGCTGTATAAATCAAGCTCCAAAGTTAGATACAAGCTAAAAACGTGCCAAATACAAGTGCTTAGGGAACATTTTAGCTATCCTGTCTTATTTTGCTTTATGTTCTTACAGTCTCCAGATTTATTATTTTTTTTATGATTATATTTTACATCACTGTTTCCTCTCTCCATCTACAGCAATGGCAGCCATCCGCAAGAAGCTGGTGATAGTAGGAGATGGAGCATGTGGAAAGACATGTCTACTCATTGTTTTCAGTAAAGATCAGTTCCCTGAGGTCTACGTGCCTACTGTATTTGAGAACTACATCGCTGACATCGAAGTGGACGGCAAACAGGTGAGTGAGAAGCGACAAACGATTGGTTTGGATGTATTAATGAGGGAAATCTTACAATACAGACAGCTGGTGTGTGTGGTTGTGAGATTCTTTTTTAGCTAATGTGAATAGCCTGGTTATGTGCTTTTATTGTTTGGGATTAGAACTAAAATAAGAATGAGCACATACAATATAGACCCAAATTCTAATAAGATTTAGAATGAGTGCAGCTTTTAAGGCTGTGTTTTGCTTTTGCTTGCTGTTCAGAAGTTTTCAGGTTCATATTTGTGTAAAATTGTCTTTTATTTTAGAAATAGCCTTGCCATCTCAGAGTTCTTCCTTGCCACAGTCACCACTGGCTCACTCATCAGAGACAAACTTACACTTATAAAGAACGTCTTATTTATTCTTTATCACATTATCTCTGTAAAGCTGCTCTCAGGCAGTGTTAATTGGTTAAAGCGCTATACAACTTTCAGTGAGTGCAATGTGATAAATACATTTTCTTGTGTATAGAAAGTGTATTATGTAATTGCAGATCAAATTGATTGCACTGGTCAGTCCAATACAGTGTGACCTACAGTACTGAGTCCAGTGCAGGGTGTTGTGGGTCAGTGTTGATCAGAGAGTATAGTGTGTCAGTCGGATCGATTCTACCTCAGTGCTCCGTTCTGATATTTTTCGCATCGATCCACTACAACCGTGTCGAACTGATACAGCATTCTAGCACTGTTTCCGTCTGATATCATTTGTTCCTATCGGAAAAAAATATTGGTCTGACTTTATTGATGCTTTCCCAAGTCAGGTTATGCTTTTTTTGTCAGAAATCCCAAACAAGGACACATGGCGGTGTATTTATTTCATTATTTGTTCTAAATGTAGTGCCCCTATTTGGTACTGTGGCTTTCAAGATGCGCCATTAGTAACAAGCAGAAAGGTAGAGTCGGGTGTAATAGCATGGTGTTGTTTAATAATAGAGAATCGCTTGTCCGTTTCTCTTATGCCGACTGAGGACAGTAGGCCATGCCGTCTGTGCAGATCCATTAGATGAATGTTGATGCATTTTAAACACCACGGTATTGTATCTTTAGAGCTCTTTTTTGAGTTTCACGAAGATGTGACCATACAGAACATCACCATCAGTCGCATTGTAAACCACATATATTATATAAAACATATTTATAAGCCCGGTCACAAGCCATTCGAAGTTTATGGTAGTGGATAGAAAGTGGGTGAGCTGCTTAGATGTTCAGGTACAGCTATGGTTTACAGCTGAAGGATATCTGCTTTTTTATTTCCAAATGCCTGAATTTAGATCCTCCCGGCTTTATTGCTGTCAGTTAGAGCTGCAAAAGAAGCGAACAATTTCTGGAAACTTTAAACAGGAACAACTTGTATGGACCTATGTAAATATTACAAGTTGAAAACATTTCGGGAATTAATAGGAATTTTTGGGAATTCATTAGAAATTTGGGGAAATGTATTTAAACTGTATTATATACAACCATAAATATAAACATTTGTTTGGTCATAAGCTGGCATGCATGCAAACTAAAGCAATTGTTAGTATGATTTTGTTGCACAATAGATCACACACAGCACAAGGAAGTTTTAAGCATTAATGTATGTAATATTTGTGTCGTTTTCACGTGCACGTGATTTGATGATTGTGCAGGTAGAAATTCAAGTGAAATTGCATTAAATATTTTTTTTTTTTTACCAAGATTATCCTGCAAGATCTTTTTATTTTTTATTCTTAACTCCATTTAAGTTCCCTGTAATTGGCCTGTAATTTAAGGAAATTCAGTTTATTTCTATTTATTTCCTTTGGAAGGTTTCAGTCTTGAAAATCCCCAGATTTTTGCAACCCTAATGTTAGTAGATGTAATGTTTATAAGTAGTTTTGCTACCAGGAATTATTTATATGTTTTGGAAAATGTTACAAGTCAATTTAGCATTGCTTTATAAAAATTGTTATACCACAGGGCAGCTGATTAGTGTTTTTTATTTTTATTTATTTTATGTTCCATATAATGAAGCGCTCTGTTCAGCACTGATCATTAAGCCTGGTACATTGGCAGTGAGTAAGCAGCAGGTGCATGTTACACCCATATGCGATCTTGTTGATGCTTTTTGTCAGTTGCAGTGCTTGGCATTTTGTTTACCCCCAGACAGGTTGGTTTGAGACCTTGGAAGTAGAACTTGGAAATAGCACCGGAGTGCATCAGATGGTCAGTGGGCTGTGTGGCTGGCTGGCTGGGTGAAGATCACTCCAGGGCAGTGGGTGCAAAATTGTACTGCAACACGGGTTAAATAACTGTTTGAAGCGAATCGCGATCAGAACGATCAGAATTGCGATCAAAACATGTAATTAACGTAAAAGGTAGTGGTTTTATCCGGTCACTTCTGTGTACATTCGATGTCTGACGGTCGTACTGAACATCACAATGGCTTATTTTGATGATATATCTTGGTACTTAAAGTATACAGGTGCAGCAGATAACAATACTGCATCACAGCTTACCAGTCCCTTTCGAGAAAACATACCAGTGGGTGGATTGGCCAAGATAAATTTGCTCGTAGGTGCGAATTAGTGTGTGCTTCGAGCACTAGACTGGCATCCGATCCAGGATGGATTCCCACATCACACCTTCCTGGGAACGATCCACTCAAAATAATGTAACAGCTTGAATTTTCTTTATGCACACCAGCACCAAAGTAAATCCCATGCACTGCAGATTTGGATGGAGTGATGTCATTTGAGTAAAATTGCAACATGACTTACATACATGTACAAAATAAATACCCTGTTGGACATAGGTGAGGTTTGGACAATTCTGTCAGAGTGGGATGAAAAGGACATTTTTTTCTAGAGTGCAGGGGCATCTCTCTTTATTTTAGCTTTACATTTTTCTCAGTCTTAAATCTTCAGTATTAGTTAAAGTATTAGGCTCAAATTTAGGCCCTAAAGCTTCAGCTTGATCAGCCAGGTATACAGTATATACAGCACATCAGCTGACTTTCTCATGATAACAGTAAGTACAAATTGTCTCAATTTCTTTTCAAACTGTCCATTTCAACAAGATGGCCTGAAAGTGGTTGATGTGCTGTTCACTGTAACTGAAATGGGTGAAAGCGATATGACTCAGAGGACAAGAATGTTAAGGGGAAGAGTGGTTGGGAAATTTAGAGGATAGTGATGGATCGGTAAGACAACATGACTGAAAAGCCTGCCGATTTCTAACCATTTTTTTCAGATGCAATAAAGTAAACGAGACTAAATTTGCCAAGATCCCTGACCTTTCCTAGACCTTACTTTCCTCAGAGGAAATGCATGTGCTTGATGTTCACTTCTTTGAGTTTTATCGTCTGAAGAAACGAAAAGTAGAGAGAATTTTCTCCCCGTTCGTCCTTTAAGATTCTGCACGCACGCTCTCTGTGTGTGTGTGTTGGGTGGGTGGTTGAGAGAACAAAGAAGATTGAACTAGTGCGTAACTATGTAATGGATGTATATATGGATTTATATTTACACCTGTTGGAATTTAAGCTCACATGGTGTTGGATCTCTTTTCACTGATGTTGGTTCTGTTGCATGTTAAATGTTTTTAAGAAACATGGCTTGCTTTCCAACTTGCTTAAGAGCTGAACTGTTACACAATCAGATGTGGAAGTTTCTCAATGCAGAATGTTTTAAATAATAAGGAAATTACTCCTACTACTATTACTACGACTATTAAAAAAAAAACCTAAAAAAACTATGACATCGAACTGCAAAAAACGACTACAATGACTCTACAACTGCGGTGATCAAAAAGCATAACAGAATGCACGTCAAACACTTCTAGGCCACAGTGGGTTCAGTTCTGTCAGTGAAGAACAGAATGCTGAGGCTGCAGTGGGCACAGGTTCATCCAAACTGGACAGATGACACTAAAAACATAACCTGATCTGATGTAACTTGATTACTGCTGAGGCACACAGAGATAGTATTTGCCACCAAGGGCATGAATCCATTGACCCAACCTACCTTGTATCAACAGTTCAGGCTGGTGGAGGTTGTGCAATGATATGTGGAAGGTTTATTTATTTATTTATTTTCCTGCCACACATTTGACCTGTTATTACCAATCAAATCATCACTTCACCATTGCCACAGCGAAATTGAGCATTGATGGTAATGTGCATCTACTGATAGCCATAATTTACTATTTTCTAATAATAACTTCAACCATGATGATGCGCCACGTCATAAAGCTAAAGTTGAGTAAAATGGCAATAAGTGTAATGTTCTTCAGTTGCCTTCCGAGTCACTGGGACATTTTCGAATTAATTTCCGAATGAAAAATCGCCATGAACCGCATGGGACAAGGACCAGAATTCGTGATAGGGAATCCGTGTGATGAACAGTTGCAGCTGAAGAGCTACATTCCTCTAATAAAGTGCTCATTAAGCGTATACCCTCATCAGCAGTGACCACATGCAAGATGAGAAATAAATATTTCTGTAGCTTCTGTCACTCACAGTTTGCATTGTCATAAACTCTGCCATTAATCCTAACATTTTGTAACCTTATAAACCTTTATGCAAATCACTTATTCAGATGGTATTTAAATTAATATACAGCTGCTTTTATTTGTATTAATTAAAATGATTCAAACAGTGTTCCGGACCAGAGAATTATAGTACCAATTTTGCCATTCGAAAAACATGGCAGCTGTTTTGTGATAGATTTTAGATCAGGTGTCATTTGTTTAGTTGGAAAAAAAGGCTTCTGTTGTACTTAAACAGAAATGTGGTTTGTTTAAGTAGAATGCATATTTACACTTGTGCTCTCTCTCGCTCTCGCTCTCTCTCGCTCTCTCTCGCTCTCTCTCAGGTTGAGCTGGCTTTATGGGACACTGCAGGACAGGAGGACTATGACAGGTTGAGGCCACTGTCCTATCCAGACACAGATGTCATCCTCATGTGCTTCTCCATAGACAGTCCTGACAGTTTAGGTACTTCAGACCACCACACTTCTCCAGGGGTTCAGCAGTTTAATTCAGCATGGGGCCATTTTTTACAAAACAGAATAAAATGCAAAAAAGCAAGAACATTTCGGTTTAAAAATAACAATAAAGCATTAATCATTTTCAGTTCGATCTGTAGGTTTAAACACAGTGTTGCAATACTACTAGTGGAAACAGTTAAGAAATGCTTGACACTGCCCCCTAGTGTACATGTTCACATTGCATGTTTGGAGGCAGACACCTATACAATTGTCCAAGTTCAAGGCTGTGTCCTGCTCTCATGTGCAGTCACAGAGCTGTAAAGTAAGATTACAAAAAAAGTGTTCCGCTTTTTAGTATCAATTTATATTCCTTGTTTTCTTTTTTTTTTCAGAAGCCCAGCCTAACAAATATTTTAATGCAATAATAGCTGAAATGCGTTTGTTACAGTAATTTTTATAAACTGTATTGAAAATGTTAAATAAAGTTACTTATAAAATTTTTTTTTTTTTTTTTTTTTTTTTTTTTTTTTTTTTTTTTTTTTTTTTTTTTAAATAATGTTTGCTCTGCAGTCTATCTATATGCAATGTGTAGAGCCGTAAGTAGCGCCTGTGAGTGCTTGCTTTAACAGTGTGCTTTTCGCCCACTCAGAGAACATTCCGGAGAAGTGGACACCAGAGGTGAAGCATTTCTGTCCTAATGTTCCTATCATCCTGGTGGGGAACAAGAAAGACCTGCGCAATGATGAGCACACTCGCAGAGAGCTGGCCAAGATGAAGCAGGTACAGTGTGTGTGTGTGTGTGTGTGTGTGTGCGTGTGTGCGTGTGCATGTTGTCATGGCTATGACAGTCATTTTTAAACAATGATGGCAGATTATTGTCTTCCATTCAAATAAAGAGGACAAAGCACTTCCTGTCTGCAACACCCATCTTGGGTAGAGAAAAGGCAGCTGTTTCCTGTTTAAGGAACACTTATCCTCTCAGGAGTTGCATTAATGGTTTAAAAGTGTGTGTGTGTGTGTGTGTGTGTGTGTGTGTGTGTAAAAGCATTTAGGATTATTGTTGAATTTCTGTAATGTACACTAATCTAGTATGTTCAGCGTGTTGATATAAGCCACATGCTTATTTGTATTGTCTAAGATTTTATCGGTCTCTGATGGCAGAGTATACGCTATATGAGAGATTGTATACACTGTTTGAACATCCAAAGTCAAACACTGCCATTACATTAGAGTGTATCTTTGCCATTGAACTGCATACAAACAATCTCCAGAGGAACAACTGCAGTGGGATCCAGTTCTAGCTCGGCTCTTCAGCAGAATTCTAACTGCACTGCCATCTTGTGGCTGTCTGCGTCCTGTTAATATAGAAGCAGCACTATATTCGAATGAACATTACAATATCAACCTGTATTTTGCATTGAACTTGATGCTATACTACATAGTGACCAATTGATTGAATCTATATATTAAGAATGCAGTGGGATTTTATACATAAATGTGGGCAGGTTCCAATAGTATAATTTTTCTAGCCAATTAAGATTAAAGCTATGCAATGTTATTTGTGTGATGTATCATTGTAACTATGCGTGTGTTTGTTCAGGAGCCAGTAAAGCCAGAGGAAGGCAGAGACATGGCTAACAGGATCAGCGCATTCGGTTATCTGGAGTGTTCTGCTAAAACTAAAGAGGGTGTGCGGGAGGTGTTTGAGATGGCCACCAGGGCAGCACTGCAGGTCCGCAAGCGCAAGAAGAGAAGCGGCTGTCTGCTCTTATGAGTCCCAAACCAACATTTACACACACACACACACACACACACACACACACTTCTGCCAAGTGCTCAAGGAACAACGTTAACTGACGTCATTGCTGTACTGTATTCTGCATTTCATGCACCCATGACAGAGACTGACAAGCGAGACAGCAACCCACCTTTGCTCTTAAACTTTGTGTATGCACACAGACCTGTCCTGCCATCTCTAACTCTCCTCTTCCTCTTTCACTATATCTTCCTGTGTCTGGGAGAATGATTGGTCGATCTGAATTCGAATGTGTTTGTACAGAAAGTCTCTACTTTTTTCTTTCCTCATTCCATGTTGTATTCAGACATTGCTTCTTTATGTATTGTTTACTTATTTGGAGTGGCCCGATTTCTCCTGAAAAAAAACGATCAAGAATACATTTATTATTCATCCCAACCTTTTTGTGTCTTGTGTGTTGTTCTATGATTTGGAAGACACTTACAACAGTGTTTTCTAAAACTTAAAGGAGCACCAAACGTGGGGTTAAATAAGATGAAAGTGTCAGCATGAACCTATGACCATATTGTACTTAAGTACTTAAGTGCTACATTCACACATGCAGTAACCGGACAACGATTATTTTTAACCAGAACTAGCATCTCTCTCCAACATGAGCTAAATTGTTTTTTTTATTTATCTTTTATTTATAGCACGTAGTAACAGGAATGTCTTTTGATGACTTCACAATACAACTATTTGCAAAATATATGCATGTAAATGTACTTAAGGCAAATACATTAGGGATGTAATGGGATATAAATACACACATACAAAAAAAATTATCTATCTATCTATCTATCTATCTATCTATCTAAATAAATAAATAAATAAATAAATAAATACATTTTTATATAGAAAACTTGCCTGTGGCTGAGATGAGGGGGACCAAAATCTATATTGTTGGTGGTCAGGGATGTAATGGTTTAAATAATTTTTTTTTTTTTTTGAAAAAAACAAAAAACAAAAAAAAAAAAAAAAAAACCTGCCTGGTTCAAACACAAATAACTGCAGGATCACATTTACATTTGTTATATTTACATTGAGTTGCTGCTTAAAAGGTTGCAAGGTTCAAATACTAGCACCATCAATTTGCCACTGTGGAGTCCCTTAGTAAGACCCTTAACTATAAATTACTTTGGATTACAAGAGAAAAGAATCAGGTAAAAAATGTTAAGTGCAATAAAACCATTCAAATAAAAAATAAAAAAAACTGATCTAAAAATACAAATTGTGGTTTTATGTTACATTACTGAAGAATACAGTATCCGGTAGTATGCACAAAACCATAATATATGCAAGAGTAACTCTAGTGCAGTCAGAATCTAATGGCTAATAGCAGTGTATTTTGATGGTGAAGGGTTTGTTCTATCCCTGCAGTGGGGACATGGTTAAAGTGTAGTTCGCTCGGTGAGAGGTAATTTTTTATTTGTAAAGACGAGTGCACTGATAGATGACATAACATGATTAATTATTTGCTTACAATCCATTCAGGTTTCCCATAAGACAAAGTATGTGCCACAGACAGTGATCGAATACTTCGGATGATGGATGAATTGAAATGTATAATTTCCCTAGTTGTATGTTAATCTAGTTACACTGGCTTTCAGTGCCTGGAGGTTCAGGCAGATTGGGGGGGGGGGGGGGGGGGGGTTGTTGGTCGGTCTGACAGAGGCATCTGAATTGGCTTCCATAATTTCCCTAGATGTTCCTTTAATGGGGATTGAACACAATTTTTATAATACAATATAATTTTGTCACACTGTTTTACACGTTATATACTCTATTATTTATTTTAGCTCTGGTCATGTGATTCAAAAATATAAAGACCAAGTTTAATTTTTTTTTCTTTTAAAGTACCCACTTAAATTGTTTTGCCAACCGCAAAACAATGTGCCTTATCTGTCCTTGAGCAAAAAGTGTAAATGTTTTTGTGTGGCAACCTGAAAAATAATCTGCTTGATTCACAAAAGCTACTGTTTTCTTCCACGCTCATGGATACCAATCGCCCTGAATATTACCAGGCATGTGCATGGCACAAATGGTTTGCGTCAGGTCATGTCTTCTTTTGAAAAAAAACAAAAAATAAAAAAGACAAAGAAAAATGCCTCATTTATCAAGCCGGATTTATACAAATGTATTTCCCTTTCAGGAACTCGAGCTGCATTGAAACGCTTTGGGAACACTTGTATACGCTCAGAAATAATGTGTGTAATCAGTCCGTCAGCGGTGGGGTGACGTCACGACTATCAAAAAATTGAAGCACACTTTCCAGCTTGTGTGGCGCTCACTCCGTGACCTGCTCACTGAGGTGTCCAGGTCATGGGTTAAGCTGTGTTTGGCCTGCCCCTTCACTCCCAGTTCTACTGTGTATTCCAAAATTATGGTGTGAAAAGAACATGGTTATGAGGTGATGCTGCGGGTTGAAGAGGCACTTGCCACCTATCTCTCTCCCGGAATTGCCTCCTCCGGACATTACCCACGAAGCGCCTACGCAGTACATCAGTGCTCGTGGGTAAAGCCTATGCGTTGGCAGGTCAAGCCGCTGCGTCCCTGCACACCATGGAGGTGTTGCAGGCATATCAGGCTGACCTGCTGCATGAGTTGGATATGGGAGGCACAGTCGATCAGGTTCTCGAAGCCACTAAAGAGACCGTTAGGGCCATTAGCCAGTCCACCTGTGGCTCACTCTGATAGATATACCCGATAGAGAGAGGGCCATACTGCTGGATGCCCCGCTAACCCCTTCTGGCCTCTTCAGGGACTCCGTAAGCTCGGTGGGCAAAAGGTTTCAGGAGAATAAGAAACAGGCGGCGGCGTTCCAGGGGCACCTCCCACGCCGCTCACTGCTCGGCGGGTGCAGCCCCAACCGCAACACTCCACCTCCCACCGGGGGGTGCATAAACGTTGCGAATCACTCTCCCTATGAGGTATCCTGTGCGGTGCTCGGCGTCGAAGCCTCGTAAGGTGACAGATCTAAGGACCGTCATCCTCAACAGGAAGGCTTCGATTAAAAGGTCCCGACTCTGAACTTTTTCCAGGGCATGGCCAGCTCCAGCAAACTCTCTCCTTGTTCTCCACCTGGCATCGTTGTGGTCCAGGAGGTCTCGCCACCCCTAGAGCCGTCTCAGGGCACTGTTCTGGCTCTAGGCACACTGGAGGTCAGTCTCGAGAGACTGATACCCTTAAAGCACTTTCTGGCAGCTTGAAAAGCTCTTCCAGATGTGTCTCAGTGGCTCCTGCACACTGTATATTATTTAGTTACTCTATTTAGTTTCGGTCTCCTCTGCCGCGTTTTCACGGGGTTCTTCCCACTCTATTGATAAGCCAGCAGGCTCTGGTCATGGAACAGGATGTAAACAATCTCCTAAGGAAGGAGGCCAACGAGGTGGTCCCTCCATCAGAATGAGAGTCTGGGTTTAAAAGCTGGTACTTCATAGTTCCCCGAAAAGGACGGGTCCTATCTTAGATCTACAGCTCTTTCGTGAGAATCAGGTTTAAGATGCTGACCCTCAAGCGGATTGTGCTTCAAATCAGATCTGAGGACTGGTTATATAATATAACCATAATGATAACAGTACATTGCAGCCATAATAATCATAGTACTTTGGATACTTAAGTACATGTGAGGGCAAATACTTTTGTGCTTTGACTCGTGAAAGCAACATCCTGTCCAACCTGGGCGAAGGGAAGAATAAGCCACATTACCACAAATCCAGTAAAAGTCACTGACTGTCATCATAACAAACAGGGAAAAAAGGGAGAGGATGTTTTGGTTCCAGACAAAAAGTTACAAAGTCAGATTCACAGATGTGATGTTCATGGTCATGATTAGCACAGAAAGGCACCAGAGAAGGTAGATGTCCATCATAGATGCTGGGGAACGGCATTCCAGAAATCATTATTCTTGAGATAAACAGAAAAGGGTTGTTTAGGAAGCCTAACAGCCCGCTCAAGAGAGATGGTGTTCTGTTTTCCCAGATAGCCCTCAATCTTACAGACAGCTAGGGGCTCATAATGGGGTTTAAGCTGCTAATACCAGTGAATGTAATTATGAGGATTACTGGGTGAACAAAAAAGATTTTCTTGGATGTACTGGGAGTGGTGTAAACATTATAGCCAGCCCTTTCTAATGGTCTACCAATTTGAATTGAGGTATTTATGGTGTGTGAAAAAATGGCTATGCACCAGGAAAGTCATGGTGACTACACCAGCAGGAATAGACTTTTTGTACTATGGGAAAGAGAGAACGGGCATATCGTGGTGAGGGGACACCTGAGGAGTCGGCTGTGTGGTAGGTATTTCTCCCAAAAGACATTCTGGGACTAGAGAGTGATATGAATACTATACTTAGTATCCTTAAACAGACCTAAGAAGACCAGTCATAGTCAGGCAGGTCAAAAGATTCTTCATTTTCTAGCTTATTATGGATGGCAGCTTGGCTTAAGGCCAGAAGGGAAAGAATTAGTTGGGTAAAAATGACCGTGCCCACCTGATTTAGTCATATTGTAACAGACTTTATTATCGGTAGAAGAAAGATGAGGATAGAGCCCCCAGGCAAAAGGAAAAGAGGAAGACCAAGGAGGAGGTTTATGGATATGTTGAGAGCCAGTTGGTTTAAAAGAGGCAGATGATCTGCTGTACTGACCCCTATTGGGAGCAGCCTGTAAGGAATTGTTTTGCCCTCTGTCACGTGGACAGAATTTACCTTCTGACACGTGGAAAGGATTTGCCCTCGAATTCAGCCTTTCCTCTCGATCTCTGCTCTCCTACGTGCCCAGGGAAGTCTCTATGAAACACACTAGTCAGCCTTTCAGAGAGAAGTTCCAAAGCTTTATTGTGTCACACATGAATATATACCATCGCGAAGGGGACAGAAAGTGTGCACACAGAAAAACGGTTGACGATAACAGCTCCATATCTGGTCATGTTATTCGTTAGGAGAAGCAACAAAATGCAGATTAGCGCATACCAAAAAGCGACAGTTTGGGTGCGAAAAAAGAGAAGACAAGTACAGACTGTTCCGGGTCTACCTAATCTGGGACAAAGTTATTATGACTGCTGATCAAATATATCTCACACAGCAGAAAGAAGAACCAACAGGCTATTTAATGTTGTACAAATTTTTGGATGTACTTGCACTCGTTGTATGTGTGCATTTTTCCTTTTGAGGCTTGCCATAGAAAATCCTGCATCAACACTCGGTGTCAGAGCAAAATCTGCCACAACAAGATCTGTGTCTTCTGGTGCCAATAAAGTCTATAAAAAATTCCCCTGAAAAAAGACAAATAAATGTGAATGAGAAACCACAAAAGAGAGTTTATTGCAGTAAACCGCAATCAACCCAAGAGAGTACTAGTGACATGTCAGAGACGATCTGAAATTAAGTGACAATTTTTTTTTCATTTAAACACAATGTGCATCTTTTATCAATGTTATCTGTAAACTTCCCCATTAGCTCATGACATTCCTCTTCGATATGTCATTTAGAGGTCTGTCTAATCATTGTAAATCCGAATAACTTCAGCCTATTTCAGGTTGGGCTAAAAACAAAATTAAGAATTATCCTATTCCTCCTACTTCCTTGCCATGTTTATTCAGAATTTTTGAACATCATACAATAACACACACAGGTTCCCTGGTGGTCTAGTGTTTAGGCCACTCTCACCACTGCGGTCCGGGCTCGATTGCCGGTCAGGGAACCGACCCCAGCCATTAGGGTTGCACAAGCCTTAGTGCCGGTCCGAAGCCTGGATAAATGGGGAAGGTTGCGTTAGGAAGGGCATTCAGCGTAAAAACGTGCCAAATCAAACATGCGTCCCCTAGTGGGAGAAGCCGAAAGAAAGTTTGTTTATACAATCACACACACACACACACACACACACATCCCTTCTGACCATGTGTAGTAAAAAAAAAAAGGATTTTTTGCTTTTTACTTTTGCTTTTTCCTCAAAGATGTAGCTAATGTCATCATAGTTTAGTGACTACTTAATTCTGCATGTGTGCTCAAATATGCATCAAATGTTGTTTGCATTCTTGCACAGAAGTGTTGGTGGTCATGAGTACAGACCTTTCCTGTATGTGAGGATCTTTTGGATCAGGCCTGTGGTTTCCCTTTGTCTGCACATTCCTTCAAGTATTAGCTCTTTTCTCAAGGTCAGTCTGCTCCAGAACATTTTACTCAAATGCTATGCGCTGGTCCATAAAAATCCAAAACAATCTGCTCTGTGTGCTGTGTCCTTTTTTGCCTTTTAAATTTAGTGTGCTTTCTGGTCACTATATTAAGTTTACATTTAAGTCAGTATTCAATTATTATTATTATTATTATTATTATTATTATTATTATTAAATCGGTCACATTGGTGGCAGTGGTAAATAATAACATCACTGCCGTCAAATTGAATTTGCGTTAACGTGTTTTGACAGCCCTTATCAATATATTGATATAAAACAAATTTAAAATTTTGCAGTGAGGCGGAGGCCAGTGGTAAGGGAGTACTGGAAGTAAACATGATGAGTTCTAATCATACTGACACTAACATTCCATGTTTCTCTGAAGAGACATTCTGCAGGGGACATCACTGCTGTGAACTCACTTGACAATTCAGACTGTGAGTCTTATACTGTGTATTAGACATTAAGTCTATGCAGTATGCAGACCCTGATATCAAGACTGTGTTAGTCTGGGTGGCTCAAGGCAAAAGACCTGCTAGGTGGAGATTACAGGAAGCTTCTCTGTGCTTATGGAAGCTTCCAGCATGTGTGGGAATGGGGGAGACAATTCTGTTACTGGCCTTTCAGGGACAGGGACATCAAAGCATGGTGTGAGCAGTGCAACTACGACCTAGTTCACCGTGTATCAATGAGTGGATCTCAGTTATTATAACTGTTTCAAAGAGTAGTTATGGACATCGTAGTACTGGCTGTGACTTCGAAAGGAAACAGAAATGTGCTGGTTGTCGAGGACTGCTTCACCAAAATTATTTTTTACATTTGTATGCTTTGCCTAATCAGACAGCACAGATAGAAGCACACTGTCTGTATATATGTGTGTATATAAATGTGTGTAAATTTTTGTGTATATGTATAGATACAAAAAAGGTAAAAATGCTTTGCACTTTGTCTTACGTTACATTGTACACTGCTGTTGATTGTCTCTGACTGTTATGTTATTGCTTCTGATGTTATTCTCGAAAATTAATGCAGACATTTATTTTGTGGGAGGGGGATGTGTGTAACAGACTTTATTTAATTCTGTTATGTTTTGTACTGGCACTCACTGCATGTGTGTGCACTGCATTTTTTCTCCTCTGGGAGGCGACATGCGCACTGGGCTACTAGAGTGTAGGCAGGATTCAGGAATTTTCTCTCTATTGTGTGTGATGAAAGATGATGTATATACATTCATGTATACCATTTTTAAACCAGACTTTGAGGTGAAGTTCTTCATGGTCAGATTGAGCTTCTTTCTTTGGGTGTACTTACTGTGGATCATTTGTCCGTCTGAGCAGGTTTCATTATATAATTAAAAAAATGAAACCTTTTTTCTGACTGTAGAGAAGGGCTGAATAATCAAGCATTTGTGGAAGGAACAAAATATCTCTTGGCAGATTTTCCATCTTGCTTTAATTAAAACACAGGAAGCGCTGAGCAATGAAACAAAGGCACACATGATTAGGATGTGAGAATTCTTTATGAAAGTGAGTCACTCCATTATCTTTCACCAAGTAAATGTTGCTAATGTGGTTTGAGGGAACAATTAATATCGGCTAAGTTTTGTTTAGTTCATGTCACTATGCTACATTTCACCTCATTCCATTTATTTGCATGAATTAAATTAAAGAAAATACAGCACAGAATGACCTTTCATGGATTTACCAAACTCTTACTTTAAAATAATATTACAATATATTATATAGGGCATGTGTTCAATACTGTTACACAAGACTGCAGTTGTGACTGTTACTTAAGTATGATTTAACTCTTTTGTTCAAATTCAAGTTCTGTACATGCATTCATACTAATTTATTTGACCACCTGGTTTGGCTTGTAATGGATCAGGGTGGTGGAAACAGAAAACACAATGTAACAAATAAAAATACATTCACACCAACAATTTTAGAATGAGCAATCAACCTACTGGTGTGTTTTTGGACAGTTAGAGGAAACTAGAAAACTCAGAAGTAAACTAATCATTTGATTCCCAACAAAGAGAGTAACCATATCTCAGGATATTCCCAAGGACACTGCAATTCTGCACTGACACTGTAATTAAAATACGGAAATATTTTGCCTGATATATCTGGGAACATTGATTTATTTCAGTTTACTTCAAAACATCAAAAGATTACATCATTCACATTTACATCAAAAGATGTGACTCAATTATTATTATTAGCTTGTAAGGTTTTATAGAGGCTCCTTCATGATTATAAGTAAAAGATATACTGTATTAGTTCATGTTAAGATACTGATTGAAAAAAAATAAAATAATACTGTACATTTGCCCTTCAGAGAATTTTACTGAAAAACCATATATTTATTGGAGTGAAGATGTGCATGTGTTGGAAATATTCTTCAAAAAATATAATATTTAATGTACTATATGTGCATCCAATATGACTTTATAAAATTCTAAATAGAACACAGGTGATTCCTTAAAAAAAGCTAGAAACAAAGCTACAATTACTCTAATATACAACGATAATGCTTAAAATGTGCACGATAATATTCAGACTATTTACTTAAGCCATATAGTTCATTATTCCTCAAATTGAATTATGGGGAATGGATAAATCTATAAATTCATATTGGCAAATAATTATAAATTAATATTAAATACAGAACTTGCAGAACACTGTTATATCACCACAGTAAATAAATACTCAAACACTCACAAACCCCCTGCTATGCTTCATTAACCTCAGGGAACTCCAGACCCAATTACAAGAAGTTTAGCTCTAAAGAAGCTTTTTATATCACCTGAAGTCACAGCAGCAGAGTGAATGATATTCATTATTCCTGCCTTCACTGGTTCTAATGGCACTTACCTTGGTTCCTTGGCTTCATTCTTAAAACCCTGTGTAAGGAATTTGGGCGGAATATGTGACAGCATACTTACTTTTGTGAAACAAATCAACTCAAAAACTATTTTTGTTTCTAGTCAAGATTTTTCTATCCTTTTCAGATCTTGAAAAGGCCATACATGCATTTGTTAGCTCCAGGTCACATTATTATAATGTGTTGTACACCAGTCTACTGCAATGAACTTTAAAAAAGGTTAGTTGGTTCATAATGCTGTTTGCCTTCTGACAAATACACATAGGTAAGAACATATAACTGCTGCTTTGCCATGGCTGCATATGACTTCCAGTTCATTTTACGGTTGATTTTAATGTTCTTATGTTTGTCGATACAGCTTTAACCAACTCATCTCCCAAATACCTTGAGGACTTACTAAAGCTCTATTCTTCATCAAGCTCACTTAGAGGTCCTGATCAGCATTTTTAAAATTTACCAGGGACTAAGTGCAAGAACTGAGGTGATCGAGTTTTTATTTATTTGAATTTGGAATATAAGGTCAGCCTTAAATCCGGCTACATTAAAATCTTTGTTAAAAGCATACTTATGATTCTTTCGCTTTAAATTTTTAAAGGATAATTTTCACTTTAGTTTTTTCACTTTACTTATAATTAGTGAATGCTCTTTTGTTTCAATCAGTACTTTTTATTGTAAAGCACTTTGTTAAAGTCTCGTTATAAAAAGGTCCTCTATATATAAACTTTTGATTTGATCAAGATGTAAACTAGCAAATTTTTAAGATGAATTAATTAATTCATTTTTAAAAATGATTTTAACCAGTTGATTGATATTTAGGGTTTATTGGAAACCATTGTGTTAATATGAAAAGGAGAATAAAGAGCAGATAAGAGTTGGAAATGAGGAGAAAAGACATTTTCAGACTAATGAAAACTAAGACCCGGGTATGAACCTTTTTTATTTTTTTATTTTTTATTTTTTTTACAAAATAGCATGGCTTAATCTGTGTAAGATTTTGTCTAGTCCTTAAAATCAACCTTAAAATCTTTTGAAATACAAAACTTAGTAAAAGCAAATGCAAACAACTGATTTTATAATCATTTATTACTGCAATACAAATCCAGCTATAATCTTTTGGACAAAATGTAAAAAAAAATAAAATAAAAAAATAAAAGAAAAGAAAGAAAGAAATTACAAATTAATTTCAAATACATTTATAAAAAAATATACCCCTTCAGGAAAACCCCCTTGAAATTGACATTCGTCTTTCATTCTTGTGCTACCTTTATTTTAAAGTTGAATTCTAAAGGCACTAATAGCAAATGTCAGTGCTCTTAATGGCATTTTAACAAATTTTAATGATCTTTAATGACTGTCAAGATTTCTGAGGCATTTCTATAATTTCAAATTGTTTATGTGGGAAAAAATAAATTGTAAATCATATTCATTTATGAATGACACTAGAATGCAGGATTACACATTTATTGCAATGGTTTTAGTGGAAAATAAAGAAAGATGAAAAAGGCTCAAAATGAATATCTGCACATTTGATAAAATCTGTGGAGGAGTTGCTGCCAGGTCAGAAATGTTTTTGGGAAAAATGTCTATAAAGTTGATATTGTATTATTTCTTGTGCATTTTGTCCTTTGATCCAAATGTACATGTGGCATATGGGTGCAACAGGTAACATTTGTAAAAGTATTGTTTTAATTTGCTGTATATAGTTGCTATGGAGACATCATTTGCCGGTTACATGTAAATTAAATGTTAAATAAGTAAATTAATGATAATTCTGATTTGATATAACCAGCCCCCAACACACACACACACACACACACACACACACACACAGCTGGTCTGAGAATATTTATTAAAAAAGAAATTGGTCTGTGGTATATAAGAGGTTATAGACTCCTGATCTAGAGCATTTAAACGATATATAAGAAAATATTTTAATTCTCGTTAAAATATTAAGCTTAAAACTTAAATTTAAATATAATAAACAATGCAAACTGATGCTTCCAAAAAGCAGTTATTAAAATTGTGAAAACTACAGCAATACCATTATTGTGTGCTTTTATAAAGTTCTCCAAATATTATATTCCAGTATCACAACATATTAAGAAAGTTGATGTTAAATATTTGTGTTATGTTTGTAGCCTGTAAAGAATTTTTTTAAAAGATGACTTTTCTGTTTTACTGCTTTGCATTTGACATTATCAGTTCTTTATAGTAAATCACTATGCTCAACATGCTACTTAACCACACACACAGTTTATCTGATTGCACATAAATAATTACACACACTCATTATTTGGGACATCAGGATTAAAAAAAAAAAATCCACTTTGTTTATTGCCATAGATTTGGTAGATAAATTTAGAATCTGCCACTGATTAGGTGGAGGCTGGAATGAGTAGATGATTGATATTAATGATTAGTTAATGATAGTAAGTATCCCTTCACTATAGCCATGCAAGAGCCATGCCGAAAACATTCCCGGGAATGTTCATTGCTTTATGCTTTAGATTTTCCGTAATGCTACTTTTTGAAAATCTCCATTTAAGTGCTATATAAATGAAAGGGTTTGAAATGAATAGTTTGCCTTCACATCCGTCAATTCTGACATATTTAGAATGAACTGAAAGTAATGTCCAGGCCAAGATTTTGGAAATTTGAAATCCAAAGAACACGTTAGGGAAAAAAAATAACAACTTAGTGGTAGGAGGGAGAGAGAGGAAGAGAGAGATTTTCTGGATTACTGCTCATTCCTCCATTCAGGGTTCACATACTGCTGAATGGCACTTTCCTCAGTTTCCACTAGAGGGGTATGAGAAACAGATACAAATAAAGATTGAACAATTATTTTCATTTTTTTTCTGCATCTCAAAAACAGAATATGGTGTGTATATATATATATATATACAGTGGAACCCACTTATCTCGATCTCGGTTATCTTGACAACCCTATTAAGTCGAAGTTTTTGAAGTGGAACCGCCAAAATGTTTTTTATCGGTTATAACCCTAATATCTCGAGCACAAGGGGGGAAAAAACGTTTTGCCATTTAACGTCAGTTTTCTCAATGCGATGAACGGGAGGCGAAAGCCATGCTTGGTAGGAGCGCAGTGCGTAAAGTGTGATGAGCAGCAAAAGCATAGAATGAACAACGGCAGGATCGGGGGGGGAATCCACGATGCGCATTCAGAAGAAAAGCGCAACCGTTGAGAGAGTGCTGTTGGGAAGGATACACATGAGCGATCATGTACATAAAGAAATTTTAAGCACGTTAATATATTGCCGCCATATTGATATTCGTTTATCTCGATAATCGGTTACCTCAACGCTTTTTGGCAACCCCCTAGGAGAGCGACATAACCGGGTTCCACTGTATACACACACACACACACATATATATATATATA
>MU574732.1:5622796-5660147 GCA_024362625.1 Silurus asotus
ATATATATACACACACACACACACACACACACCACTCTTGGGCCCTAGAGCAAGGCCCCTAACCCTGTATCATGTCTGACACTAGCTTCTAAGAAAGCTGGGATATGCAATGAAAGAATTTGACAGTGCTGTAATGTATATGTGACAAATAAAGGCTATTCTATGTTTATGCGTACTTGCACCAGGTTGCATCTGTGCTGAGAATGACAGGATTTCCCACAACGATAAGCAGGGACTTGGCTCGTGTCACTGCAACATTGAACCTCTATGTATGAGATAAAGAAAGAAAGTGTTCAAGTTTCAGTGTGCGATTGTATTGTGTATCTATGTTTGTGTGTGAGTTACCTTTTCATTTTTAAGGAAACCAATGTTGAAAAAGAAATCTGATTCCAGGTATTCGCCGCTGCTGCGGACAGTCGACACAATGATCACCCTCCTCTCTTGTCCTTGAAACTCCTCCACTGAGCCCACCTACAGCACACACATGCACTCTTCAGAAGTGTTATACAAGAGAAGTGATAATGGGGATCTGAAGACTGGACCAAAGCCACAACAAGCTAAAATGAAATCACCTTCAGGAGGTTAATGTCCCTGCAGTCTTTTAGCTCTTTATCACATTTCAAGATGGCCTTTCGCAGCTTCTCCACCTTTAACCCAACACATAAAGACACAAATACACATAGGGAAAGATACACACAATGAGAGGAGTGAGCATTCTGTATCTGGCTCAGTGATGTAGTTGAATCCTACATTTTAATTAACCTTATTGAAAGAAAAACTATATTTGAGTATTTTTTTAAAAGGATTTTTATGTATTATTCATACCATAGTAAAAAAATAGATTTTTGACAACCTACTACTCACATTTATTCATCATATAATTCTTTCTGTGCAGTTTAATTTTTCTATCTTTATCACAGCAGTCTTGGCGGGCGAGTGGTTGGTCCTACCTGCTTCCTGTAGGGAGTGATGATGCCAATGTCTTTTGGTGAGATCTTGGCAATGTTTTTCTTGGCTTGTGTCAGTAGCAGTTTTTTTAGGTAGTCGACTACAACGGTGATCTCACTGGTGTTGAAGAAAGATGGACTGTTTGACTCACGCTCATCCTTCCCTGGCACACCATGAAAAATCAGAGGGAAATCCTGACAAGCACATAAAGCAAATGACATTGAGAAAACACTGACAAATAAATATATATAAAAAGCACATACTGCACACTGATGTTACAGAATGTCATTTGACAGAATGACAGAATGTCCACTTCTTATGGAAAGCAGGCAGAAAGAATGACACAAGCATGTTGAAATTTCATTTGCAAAGCAATTGGTGAGCAATATGGACTGTGGATTCTCATTTCCCCAGTGCTGTTGTCAGAACTCAGAACCTCTCTCTGAGCAGAGACATCACGGCTGAACTCTCTGTTGTAGTTAATTCCCTGTGTAACACACGTAATAATAATAAAATTAAATAGAATAGACCTCAAAAACCAATGAAGGATCTTCAGCCTTGGTTGAGGAAAAGCAAACTTCTTTATTACCATCACCTTCCAATGAGCTCATTGAAGGTGGTCACTCAATCTCAAGTAAGATGATCAAGCACCCAGAATCTCCCCATGTTCTTCCCTATATAGCCTGATGCCACATAGCATCTCTATTGTGTTCTTTGTTTGTGTTATCAATCCTTATCTTTTTTTTTTTTTTTTTTTTTTTTTGGGGGGGATTTCCTTCTTTTTTTTTTTTTTGAGGGGGATTTCCTCTCCTCGGCTAAGTCCGCTTATTTCTTATTTTTTTTCACAGGATCTCTCTCCACCTACATTTTTCATTTCCCATTATCTTCTGACACCTGGTCCTCCTCCCCTTCCTAAAATTCCACATTTGGCTTCCCAGTCCCCTCACTTACACTTATTTTTGGCCTGGTTCTGTTTAAAAAACAAAACAAAAAAACAACTGCATTTGTATTGAATTGCTGCCCCCCTTTTTTTTTCCTGCATCTGCATTTTTATGCTCATTTTTTCCTCTTTTTTCCTCATTTTTATTGCTGTTTTCATTCCACTATTATTGAGTTAAGCTAATATCTTCCTACATATATTATATGCTCATATATGTTTGACTATTGTTCTACTTATTCATATTAGTATTTATGTTACATATGCCTTAGAGCTGACTCAATTACATTGCTTGCTATCTTGTCTCTTCTCTGGTCCTACCACCTGCACATAATAGTCTTGTTTTGGATTGCTGACCTTCATTAACTTCTCTTTATCTGTTTTTCATTAAGCTTCTTATCACAAACATTCCGGAGCATTCTTGAAAGACAGTAACTGCAATTTCACTTCTCTACTCCCTAGCACCCGAGGTTGCACAATTCATTGAGCACCTGTCTACCCCAAATGTTCCAGATAACCCCTTCCTGCCTCCTCGCATTGTGCAACACACTTTCACACATAGGAAGGGCACACAGACCTCACTCGACGTCCCTGTAGTTTTCCAACAGGAGACATAAATTGATAATGAAGTTTCTGATGGTCTTCGCACACCTGCATCAACTCCTCCTTCTCTCTTTCTCTAACTTTCATATCCTCTCCCTATCCTTCCTACTGGTCTCCTACTGACTATTTTCCAACTTCCCCATTCTATCTCCCACTGCTGATTATTTTTCTAAATCTCCCCTCCCTGATTATTCTTCCTCCTCCTGTGTCTGTCCTCGATTACTCTCCAATGCTTTCTTTAGTCCTCTATTGTTATCAACCCCAATAAACATACATAGTGTGCCTCATACGTGGTAGTTTACTTTCATCGACACATTCAATGGGTCTCTCATAATGTGCATTTCCTCCTCTGATGCATTTTTAAGACCACGAAGAACATAATTTGGACCAAAGTGACTGAACCAGAATAACAAGTTTGAGCATGTCTGAGAAAGGTCGTCTACTTCCAACGGCATTTTCATTGGTGTAACCTAAGAAACACACTGCACTGAGTAATCTGATTTCACTGATGATTTCATTGTAACACACCTGCTTTTAACACTGTTTATGAGCAGCATGAAAACAAACCGCACATTAAACAGATTTGATAGTACCAAAAGACAACAGTAAAAAGACTTTGAAGGTAATAAAAAAAAAAACTACGTCCAAAAGCCGTATACAAGACAGGAATCACACAAGGTTAAAAAAAAACACATTATGTGCGATAGGTGCAACTTCGAGGCAATTATCTCTGCATCATTACAGTGTAGTGGGTGAAATGCAGTGACGCTAGTTGTGTCTGTATGCACTCTTAATACTTAGAGCTATATTTAAACTCGACATGGCCTACTTCCAAATGTTCTAATAGTTGCCTAACCATAGCTACATTACTCAATTTTTTTTTTTAACTGTCAATCCCCAAAATTTAAGCCACTTCAGACCTGAGCAGGTATGTAATGAGTTTGTCTCTCTTCGAATTTACACAGTCTCTATTTAAAAGAAAACAAATACAATTTCTGTCATGTCCTGTGGGATAAATTTGTAAAAATATTTTACGTTTTACGCAGCAGGCGAACATACTAATGTATGCTCCGCCCTCCACTCATTGGCGCTCATCCATGCACCCATCGCCACATACACATATATACTGTATAGTTTGTACAGTATGGTAATTGCTCTGTTTTGCTAAATTATGTACTGTAATTAGTTACATCATTAGTATACTACCAAATTCTGATCATTTCTGAAGATTCCTGGGTAGGCGTGGCCATGTCTCCAGGCATCGTGATGGGGTCATCGGAACTGAATAGTACATTTCTGCATTTTGTAGTAATGCACTTCAGTATCTTACCGGTTTGGGAAGGTGTTCCCAGTTGCAGTAGAAGTTGATACTATATTCATCTGCACATGGCTGCAGCTCTCCATCATAGAACATCTCGTTAGGAGTTTTCAGGATTGCCCTGTGAGACCTGCATGTAATTAGGAGAACACACCTTTGTAAAAAAATATTGATGCAGTTTCTGTTCAAAGAAGTATATATAGACAAGCTGGACGTAACCTATAATTGCGCAGAAGCTTGGTGACATAGTTACTGTTGAATCCAGTATCTGTTCTCATATAGAGCGGATTTTTAGTCATCAGCCTCTGCAGAAGTGACAGACCTTCAGATAAGAAAGACAGCTTAGAGTGAGACTGGGTAGACAGAGAGACAGTTAAATACCGCAGTGATCATTATGCGAATAAGAAATTAATATATTGAGTAAAGCTCTAAGTGTAAACCCCACCCAGGCCATATTTGATTGCATATGGGGACCTCAGAATCGGTCCAAGCTGTCTTGGATCTCCAGCCAGCACCACCTGCCCTCCTTCTGCATTCAAAAGACCTGCACAAACACACAATTCAAACCATATACACCCAGAATCCAAGCACCGTACCATAGCATTTACATACAAGTTTATCAGGCAGTATGTTTCTTACCAGCTATGGCAATAATGGTCTCGCTCTCCACTGCATGGCCAGCTTCATCCACAAAGATATGAGTAAAATGACCAGCAGGCAATCCACCAGTGACCAGCCTGCATACATACGAAACGTGTGTGAAGCATTTAAGGAAACTTTTAAACACGTAGCATTGCACCACACTGGAGTATTTTAATCAAGGACCACAATGATGATCATTGGAAGGAGCGTTTACCTTCCAGCTGTAACCACAGTCGTGACAACAATCTTATAGGTCATCAAATCTTCTTTACATGGGAACTCGAACAGATCGCCTTTCAAATTACTAGCATCCTAAAAAAACGGAAGACACAACAGATCATGACCAGTGTGGTTACCATTGCACTATTCAGAAAAAAATAAGCAATAAAAACTGAAAAGCAGCCAAGGAAAACAAGTGACCAATTTTGCCATGTCCTAATATACAAAGTGTTATTTTATTGTAATAACAGATATGTTTTATTTATATTTTATTTATTCTTTTCTGGACCATATCAAACAGAGATTCTAGAGTTTTAAAGTCTGGTTATTTTAAAAAAGTCAAAGACTTTAAAGATCCCACTTAGACAGTGAATTAATTTTGCTATTTAATAACTATTTTCCATGTAATAAATAAAATATATAAGTAATAAAAAAGAATTTCCACAACAATAAAGCTGGGTTGTTCACAATTTTGTGTCGAAAGCTGCTTCAATTAATCTTTGTAGAATAATAAAACTCCAACATATCATGAATAAGTAAAAGGAATAAATAGTTTACTACTGTTACTTCACTCCATTTTCAACCCAAGAGCATACTAATGACATGTCAGAGATGGTCTGAAAATCAGTGGCAAAATGATCAGTATTTATGCATAATGTGCCTCCACCTTTAACACTCAATTACCTTTAAATTTGGAACGTTCCTGAAATGTGAGCCTTCCTGGTTACCATAACGTTTGGAATGTCCCAAACTTTTATCTTGGACATTCTTTCTTTTATGCATCATCTAAGGGTTGTACACTCATTTTGATTCTATTGAGCTTCAGCCTGTTTAGGGTTGCGCTAAAAATAAAACCCTGCAAAAACTAGGAATTGTTTTTTTCCTAACCCTTTCATATTATTTATAATTTCTGCTTTTGCAGAAACAACGTTCCTCCAGAACTCTGATGCTACATACAACAACAATCACAGAAAACAGAAACAAAGGGCTAAGGACTAGTACGTGTCCTCGCCACATAAAGTGCTTGTGTGCAACCTGACAGTACAAGACAAATACACAAAACACAAAATACAAAATAGCTTCGCCAGTAAACCTGTTGTAAAGAGACATGAAGTGAACAGTAGCAAAAATGTAAACAAAATGTTGTGCAAAAGAGCAAGTTGCAGCAATCCAGAAAAGATGTGCAAATAGGCTGTGGCAGCGTGGGTGTGGGCAAACGTGGTTTGTAAATGGAGGGCGAGGCCTGGAGCAGGTAGACACAGGAATGCCTTACCTGAAGCAAATAATGTCTAATGAGTGTTCTCTCTCTTCCAGTGATCGGAGGGGGCATTTAAGGAGGAGCACGAGGATGTGTGTGGGTGTGCGTGTGTGTGTGTGTGTGTGTGTTTGTGCCAGAGATGCGTGGCTGAGGCACTGAGCACCAAAGATAAAAAAAACTATAAATAAAAGGGCTTTATTGCCTTCAACCCTGTCCTGTCGTGGTGTTCCTTTTTTCCGAGTTCATAAGCTCTCTCACAACGGCATGTAAACAACGGATGAAATGTGTGGTGTAAATGTCCATGATAGAGAAGAGGGAGACTCCAATGATCTTTCTCATCTGTCCTAACTATCCTCTGTAGGGTCTTGCATTCCGAGACAGTGCAGTTCCAAAACCAGGCAGTGATGCAGCTGCTCAAGATGCTCTCAATAGTCCCTCTGTAGAACCTGGTCAGGATGGGGAGGGAGATGGGCTTTCCTCAGCCTACTCAGAGATGCTGCTGGGCTTTCTTGGTGATGGAGCTGGTGTTGAGTGACCAGGTTAGGTTATCTAGGGTTAGGGTTAGGGTTAGGGTTAGGCAGGAGACAGTAGACTTCTTTGACACAGGAACGATGGCCGTCGTCTTGAGGCAAGTAGAAACAATGGCGCTGCTCAGGGAGATGTTGAAGATGTCGGTGAAGACATCCGCTAGCTGTTGTGCACATTCCCTGAGCACTCTGCCAGGAATGTTGTCTGGTCCAGCAGACCTCTGTGGGTTAACTCTGCATAGAGTTTTCCTGACTTCAGCTGTGGTTAGTCAGAGCACCTGGTGACTGTAAGGAGTGGTGGTCTTCCTCGCTACCATGTTGTTCTGCACCTCGAACCGGGAATAGAAGTTGTGCAGCGCATCTGGGAGGGAGGTGTCATGGTCACAGGCAGGTGATGTCGTCTTGTAGTTCGTGATCGCCTGGATGCCCTGCCACATGTTCCGTCGTGTCTCCACTGTCCTGGAAGTGGAAGTTAAGGCTGTCTTGTCCCCTGCTCTGAAGGCGGAGTCTCTTGTTTTTAGCAGCGCACGCACCTTGGCGGTCATACACGGCTTCTGGTTGAAGCAAGTAGTGATGGTTTTGGAGATGATCACTAAATAGGTGACCATCTTGTGATCTCAGTCTGCCAACAGTTAATGCACATTCCTCTTATTCTTTCAAATATTAGTTAATTGGCAGACTGACTGATAATAAAAGCTAATACATACATACATGCATACATACACCCCCCACCCAATGGCCTCACACTAAGCCATACCTTTTTACCAAACTCCCTCACACTAAGCCATGCCTATTTAGTAAACTCCCCAATGCTGAGCCATACATATTTACCAAACTCCCTCACGCTAAGCAACACCTTTTTACCCAACCCCCCCAAGCAAAGCCATACCTATTTAGTAATCTCCCTCATGCTAAGTCATGCCCATTTAGTAAACTCCTCAAAGCTAAGCCATACCTATTTACCAAACTCCCTTACGCTAAGCCATATCTATTTACCAATCTCCCCCATGCTTAGTCATACATTAGAATCCTCTAGCCTACATTCCTACTACTAAGGGTAGGAATATATTTTAAAAAAGCACAATGCACTGTACCACCACAGAGGGTTTTTTAATAGAGCATAACCTTAACCAAGCCTGCACTTTGTGACACAGAAATAGGAAAAAAAGATTAACCGATTTGCCCTAGAATGCGCAGAAGACAGGAATAAGGATATGACAAGAGCATATAAAGATGGAATGAGGAATTTAGGGAGAAAAAGAGCTGCACCAGGATAAATGTAATGGGGTGTACTAGGTGCAAAATAGATTTCAGTGGCTCAGAAATTGACTGCTATTACGTTACATATATGTATTCTTATAACAAAATAAGAAAATGCGTGATTATGCATTGCACCTGGACAAGAACTAATGCTGCTTGACCATCTGGTACAAAATAATCAGGACACAAACCAACAAATTACATCCCTTGGTACAAAAACCATAATCATGTCCATGACACACAGAAAAATAAGCAGTAGATTCTTTGTTTTCTGACATTATATATAAAATAAATAACTTGCAGTGCCAATATAAATTAATTATATAATTTACCTGGACATAATAACCCCTGCTGCTGCTATTCGAAAAAAAACTAACACACTAACCTGCAGACTTGGGGGCACTTGTTCGGGGTTGCGGCTGCTTGCGTACATTCGGTACACTTTGTGAGTGTCAACATGCAGCAGCAATTTCTCGCACAACTGATCTGCTGCGCTGTTAGAAGGGGCACATGCTAGGATATGCACATCAGGCAAACACTTCTCCACCTGGATGAAACAGAAAATATAATAACGTTTTTGGGACAATGTAATCTTATAGATAATAATGTCATATTATCATGATTATTGCGGCCAAAAAACGAGTCATATAACAATTGCAATTATGAAATGCCGAATGTCTGGGTGAAGGCCCACACCTGAAACTGATCTTTAGATTAAGATGTGGTCTATACTTGGCATGCAAAATACCGTGAGTTAGCATTTGCTAGAGGATGTGTTGTGGTTATTCACTTTGCATCCAAATGACTGCCTGTGTTCTGTGTTTGAGTGTATATATGACAGCACAAGTGAATCTTGCTCATGGAGTTTGTGTGTACAAAGCATTTTGTGTAAACAGATGCTAAAAACTGTCCCACCTGTTTAATAGCTTCTACCACAGTAACTGTTTTTCCTGTGCCAGGAGGTCCAAACACGAGGTATGGCGCCGGCTTAGATACACCAGCTACAATGTTGTACACTGCAGTGTATTGCTCAAGGTTTGCTTCCAACTTACTGTCAAACAGCCTAATTGCAAACACACACTTTCAGTATTTTTTTAATTATTATTATTTTTTTCAAAATTAAAGGATATTAAAAGTAACTTTATAGCAGCAATATAGTCTAATCTATATTGATTAGACTAATCTAATAGTGTAAATGCATTTCTAACCAAATTCCAGCAGAAAAACATTATAACAATGTAACTCTGACCTCAGTGAATGTTGTGGACTCGGAGTTGGCACATTTGATTCTGTAGGGAACAGCACCTCTTTAAGCTTGTGCTGAACAGCCAGCTCAACGGCACGATGCTGGAGTCTTAGAGTTAGCCGGTTAACGGTGAACTCCACCTGAAACTTCATGTTGTCTATGAACCTGTCCAAGAACCTACAAAATCATACACACTTGACATAAATATACAGTATATGATATGTAAATGACATATATGATGATAGAGTCACATATGTTCTGTCAATAAACTGTAAGGGCTACGGATGAGCGATATGTTGGTGGCATGTTGTGTGTCTTTTTTCTTCTTCTTTTGGCTTCTCCCACTAGGGGTCGCCACAGTGGATCATCCGTCTCCACACCCCTCTGTCCTCTACATCTGCCTCTTTCAACCCAACTACCTGCAGGTCTTTCTTCACCACATCGATAAACCACTTCTGGTCTTCCTCTTTTGCTCCTTTCTATATCCCATGTCCCTTCTCTGAACATGTCCATACCTTCTCAATCTCGCCTCCCTCACCTTGTCTCCAAAATGTCCTACATGCATAGTCCCTCTAATAAACTAATTTCTAATCCTGTCTATCCTCGTCACTCCCAACAAAAACCTCAACATCTTCAACTCTGCTACCTCCAGCTCCACCTCCTGTCTTTTACTCAATGCCACTGTCTCTAAACTATACAACATCGCAGGTCCCACCACAGTCCTATGAACTTTCCCTTTCACTCTCGCAGATACCCTTCTATCACAAATCACTCCTGTCACTCTTCTCCACCCACTCCACCCTGCCTGCACTTTTTTCTTCACTTCTCTAACACACTCTCCATTACTTTGCACTGTTGACTCCAGGTACTTCTCCACGTTCTCCACCTCTTCTGCCTGCAACCGCACTACTCCACTGCCCTCTCTTTCATTCACACACATGTACTCCGTCTTACTCCTACTGACTTTCATTTCTCTTCTCTCCAGTGCATACATCCACCTCTCTGGGCTCTTCTTAACCTGCTCCCTACTCTCACCACAAATAACAATATCATCTGCAAACATCATAGTCCACGGAGACTCCTGTCTGACCTCGTCCGTCAACCTGTTCATCACCACTGCAAACAGGAAAGGGCTCAGAGCTGATCCTTGATGCAGTCCATCCTCCACCTTAAACCAGTCTGTCGTTCCTACTGCACACTTCACTGCCATCACACTGTCCTCCTACATGTCCTGCACCACCCTCACATACTTCTCTGACATACCTGACTTCCTCATACAGCACCGTCGTACGCTTTCTCTAAATTCACAAACACACAATGCAACTCCTTCTGGCCTTCTCTATACTTCTCCATCAACATTCTCAAAGCAAATAAGGCATCTATGGTGCTCTTCCTCAGCATAAAACCATACTGTTGCTCAAAGATGGTCACCTCTTCTCTCTGCCTGGCTTCCACTACTCTTTCTTATAAATTCATGATCAACTTTATTCCCCTGTAGTTACCACAGGTCTGCACATCTCCCTTGTTCTTAAAGATCGGTACTATACATCCGTCCTATACATGTGCCTGGTTACTTATGAGGGACATCAATGTACATGAGTACAAAAATCAGTGTGTCTTCCTTTTTCCTTCTGTAAATCTGATGCATTTCTTTCGTTTTATTTTACAAGCATTTAGACAGCAACATTCACACATGATAAATCAATATGGCCCATTCTCTGTAAGAAATATAATGTAATTTTAATGCGGGCAATTGAAGTTAAATGCGTAATAATTGAAGGAGCAGATCAGACAAATCCAAAAAAAAATTAAAAATCCAACACATGAATTTGAAACGGGCAAAGGACAGGTCACCAACAAACCGCACAGACAATATGATTCAAAAATATAAATGAGAATTTATGAGAATTAAAAAGATGACCAACTGGGATGATATACAAAAAAGGAACAAACGGCTCAGCAAGGTCAGGTGGCGAAACGCGGAACATTAGTTTGCACTAAACAAAGGTCGTATGTAGTGTAAATACACAAACTAATCAAATAGCAAAACAGGTGCAGGCAATAAGCACATATAAATGAAAAAAAAAACATCCTGGGGGCAGGACATAAAAACAAAACAGAAAATAAACCACAAGTGGCAAAGTAAACTCAACATGATGACACAGAAGAACGTAATTGCACAGCAATTTCCTGGTAATTCTATATATAAAAAACATAAAAAAAAAAACCTGTGACCTGCTTAAAAAAATTCACTCGATTAACAACAGAAAAAATATTCCCTGTCGCACACAGGACATGACGTGCTACATGACGTATGGGATAACACTTGGTTACGAAGCAGGATACGTCACTATGTTGATACAATTTGCATGTGGGTGAGGTGCCACTGAGATGTAATAATAACCTAAAATTAACTTGAACTCCTGCTTTGTTAAACATTTCATGTTGGTAATCCAGAATTATGTATTAAAAGGCTCAGGTATTAATCAAAATACAGTAAATACAAGGCTCGCATTTAAAGCCTAAAATACACAATAAGACTTTGCAAAAGATATTTGGCACTGACAGCTGACCCCATGGAAACAACTACTATGGAAACCACAAGTTGCAGAACAGAGCAACAGAGAACGGAGCCACCTCACCTCTGTGAGAAACCCAGTTTGAGTCGATCGAGCTCCACACGATGCACATAGCCTTTGTATTTGGTGATCTTCTGTGAATTCAGGTCAGCAGCCTTAGTCACCAGCAAATGATCTCCTCTTAACACAGATGGGCGGTTTTCAGAAACACCTGGAACCTGCAAACAGGATGGTACATATGTGGAGAATTTACGCATGCTTGTCCTCACACTCTAAAATAAGTAAGAGAAAATATATTGGATATATAGTGCACATTTCAACTTGGCATTTCACAATTATAATTAAAGTCTAGGATTTCTTAAAAAGTTTTCTTTTATTTCGAAAGGTTTAATAGGTTCCATCTTGTTCTCCTTGAATACATGTGAATCTAAATAACAATAAATTAACAATTTTCACAATCTTGCCCAAAATATAATCGTTTCTATTACTGGCTTCCACTGCTATTTTGCCACACTGCTGACACTTGATAGTGAATAACAGTGATTAACTATATTGGCAAAAGTATTGGGTCACCTGACCTTTCCTGCTATATGTGGTTCTTTTCCAAACTGTTACCACAAAGCTGGAGGCACGTAATTGTATAAGACGTCTTTAGTGTATGCACTATAATAAAATTTGGAAACCCAAACCTGTTCCAGCATGGCAATGCCCCTGTGAACAAAGTAGGCTCCTTGATTTACATGCTTTGGAAAGGAAAATCGGTCTGCTATAGAGCTCTGATCTTATCTCTACTGAACACCTATAGGATGAATTAGAATGCTGACTGCACCCCAGGCCTCCTCACCTACATCACTAACGGCCTTTCATAATACCCTTGTGGCTGATAAACACAAATATCTATAAGCACACTCCAAAATTTAGTTTAACATCTTTCCAGAAGAGTGGAGGGAATTATAAGAGCAAATTGGGACTAAATGTGAAATGCAATGCTCAAAAATCACATACCATATTTATGACCAGGTGAATATTGTCTTGCGCACACATTAGGGGGGAAGAAAGATGGATTCTGGTCGGACTGGTTTTGTTCATGTTGCATTGCCACAGATAAGATATGTATCTGGTCTAGAATTACATACTACAGAAATCAGCTCATGAGCAGTTAGGATAATGAAGCTAGAACACTTCTATCCATTTACCTCAAGCACCAACAATTTCTTGTTGAAGCTGTCCTTCTTCATAGTGACATTTTGCTGTTCGTATCTCTTTATGTCCACATCCATTTGACGTTCCTCCAGGTACAGTAACAGCTGGAAGCGCTCTGTGTAGTTATTAAAATCCAGAGGAGACTCTAGTAGTGACCTAATGACCATTCACACACACACACACACACACACACACACACACACACACACACACACACACACACACACACACAATTACACAGGAACATCCTATAACCTATAAAAAGTCATGCAATACCAGCTAAGTGTAATTTTGTTGAAAAAGGAACTGCAACAAGTGCTTAGAAAAAGACCCACTGGGGCAAGAGCTTTGCTGCCCCATGCTTTGGGATTGAGAAGCCAACAGGACAGTAAAGACAGCATTGTCAAATTGAGCTGATTAAAATAATGCTCTACAGCCACCACGTGTTTTATTAGATAATAAATAGAACCAATTTTTGCAGACATAGATGAAATGCAAATGCAGATGGTGTATGACGTACAAAACAACTTTTCTTTTATGGCAAAGACTGGGAGATAAGAGAAAAGAAAAACTACATTTAAATTTAATTCACTATTTTACCTTGTAGCATAAGCAATGACAAAGCTCTCAAATTATTATTATTATTTTTTAAGCTGTATAGTTTTGTATAGTAAGCTTTCCTACTCCACCCAAACATATGGTCACAAACTACTTCTGCACATTTTATCAATAAAAGAATCCATTACAATTCATGTTGTGCAATATTTGTAAAATGGCAGTAGCTAGAATTATAGTAGATATACACAGTCATTCACATGCTGTTTGCAGTTTCTCATACTACAAAGGAATTGATTTATCTGTCCTGAAGTCTTTCCCAAGGGAAGAACACTTACTAACATAAATGGTAAATAAATCCATAATATATATCTATGAATGGTGGTTACTCCAGAAATAATAAGTTATTAGAACATCCACATTATTACAAACCTATAAGTTGCCTAACAAATGAACTATCAGCAATTCAATAGTGGTGTAGTGTAATGTTGAATTATTAATAAGTAATATTTAGTGTACGTTCTCAAAGAATAGTATACCCTACTTACTTTTTTTGCAACAGATAGTCGTTGTGGAAACGTGGGGCTTTTAAAAAGTCAATCAGGTCATTGATATAATCTGGGCATTTATACTGCAACAATAAGACTTCAGTTTGAAGATGCTGTATGGCCAGACTACCAAAGACAACAAAGAGACAGAGACAGTGAGACTTTTTCTTGAATACAATGTCAATACAATACAATACAACTGAAAACCAGTCTATGAATGTTGGCATCTTAAATCCAGAAAACATTATTTTATTATTTAAATCAAATCTATCGTAATAGTACTGTATGATCCATACTTGTCAGGACGCTCTCCTTCATCTACATCAAAATTATCAGATTGGTTTCTGCTTAGTCTGAAGGGTGTGTAGGGAATGATGGGTGCCAGCTCTTTAGCTAGCTGTGTGCTAAACTCAGCTTCAATATAGCGCACAATGTGGAATGGCCTGGAGTTTGACTCCATGCTCAACTTGAACTCGAAGGCCACCGTAACCTGGTATATACCCACATGATTTGAGTGGAACTTTATCCTGACCTCATACAATTCACCTGGGGGACACAACAAGTACTGTCAAACACCTGCAGGTAGCACATTTATCTAGAATTAGATTTTGTCCAGCAAAAAAAAAGGGTTGATTCTCACCAGGATGAAGAGTCAGTGGATTGGTGCGTGTAACTTTCCTGGAGTCCTCAAACACGAAGCAGTTTATCCAGTGCAGTGGTGAGTAGTAGTTGAAATCCACAACATACTGGCCAGTGTTTTCAATAAACAGCTTCCACTCATAAACCTCTGCATTGTCCACACTAAAGCATATCTTCCCATCCTTCATCTCTATCTCAGAACTGACCCGGATTCCATTTTTATCAGACACAAACTCTGATCTGAAAAAAAAAAAGAAATGTACAAAAATAAAATAAAATAATAATAATAAAATAATAATAATAATAATAAATAAATATATATATATAGACAGACAGACAGACAGACAGACAGACAGACAAACAGACTGTTTCAACAAAGATATTGATAGATCGATAGACTTCGCAGTTCGGTGACATAAGGTCTGAAATATGTATCTTAAAAATGATCCTCTTGCCGGTCTATGGCCCAGGGGTTGGGGACCACTGCTTTATACTGTACAGCACACAGTACACAGTTTACATACTATAAAGTTCTATACTAAAATGTATATACCATGATGGCATTAATATTAATACTAATATCGATGATGTCTTACACTGTTAGTCACATGTTGTTGTAAGCTCGCATCACAAAATGAATGTAAACCTCCTGGTACTGTAGGTTAAATGTTCTGAACCTAAAATGTACTCCCTGCTTTTAGTTGTGTGTGTGTGTGTGTGTGTGTGTGTGTGTGTGTGTGTGTGTGTGTGTGTGTGCGTGTGTGTGTGTGTGTTCACCTCTCATTAGTCAGCTTCTTGATAATCTCATGAGCCAGTTTCCTTCTTGCTCTAACACCACCCTCAGGTCCAGGAGGTGGAGAGGATGCTTGCAAAGCATCATGAGATGGTGGAGATTTTAAAACTTTAGGAATAGCAGCACTAGCACTTGGCTGCCTGTCTCTCGGTCTCCACCACTGGTCCTTTAACACTCGTACCTGTTGGGGCAATGGCACAAATTACATTTAAGTTCCATGCTGTCTTTAATTTTTTATTTATGTATTTATTTTTAAGCCAAAATATGTGGTAACACCAGTTTTCAAAACCATATTATGCATCAAACAAATGTATTGTATTATGTGACACTTTATACAACATTAAGACATTTCTAGGACTCCGATATCAGTATCAGTACATGTGTACCGTATCAGCCTGACAAACAATGTGTTTTTTAGAATTGTGACCTTTTGCCAATAAATGTCACTATAGGTTAAGTGATAAGGTTATATGCTGTTATCTCTCAAATTATTATTTTCTTCATCTTACATCTGCCCAGTGCACACAGAGTCTATTACACGGACAGATTTCAACATGCCATTAAACTCCTAGCTGATTGCTAGATTAATAGCCATTACTGGGTGTGCTTTATTTGAACTCTGGACTTCCAGCACATACTGTACACACTTTAAATTAGCTTTTTTTATGGTTACACTGCTAGGTATATATTGGGCTATTTTGGACAACCAAAAGTCTGAAAATGACTTTATTCTGAGTTACAGTTTACTGTAATATGACAATTTCAGCGGCTATGCATGTTATGTACATGAGGGCTTGAGAGATGCACATTCAGTTTATGCAGCTTAACATTATACACCAAGCAAACATTTAACATTAAGCAAAACACAAGCACTGGGTCAGACTATAAATAGAAAGAGACAAAAACAGGAACTGGATTAGCAAACACAGCGTTATTACTTTATTATCAACAGAGGCACAAGGACAACTGAGATCAGTATACTTTGCAAAGTATAACAGTTCTTTATATGGCTCATGCATGAGAAACAGCAATAATAAAGCACCTGAGACCCGTGAAGTGTGTGTGAGGTGAGAAATATGTAGTCCAAGGTGGCCATGTTTGTAGGCCACAATAACTGTGTGACCTGACAGGTCATTGCTTAAATTTGCTACCCACAAATGCACTTAAACTAATAAGTTAAACTAAAATGTAATGAATTAGTTGTAAGAATCATGTGACTATTGAATAATTATGAGACTTTTTTAAAAAAAACAATGTAATTGTAATTTAAATCAAATAATATTAAAGTGTAAACTAAACAACATATGACAACATGTGATTTTCTCCACTCGCAGTGACTGTAGGCCATAAATTAATAAGTAGAACAATTTACTTTTCCAAATATTGTTATGTTACAACCTCATGTCACCACCAGCCACGCCTTCCTCCTACTAATCACCCACACCTGTTTCCAATCTACATTCCCTTTTATAGGGCCCCTGTTTCCCCTCACTCACTGTCCGATCTACAAGTTACCAAAAAGATCTTCACAGGACTACCTTATGCTCTGCATTCAACCTGATTCCAGGCTTTGCTTTTCTGGAAGCACTCTGCTTCGTGTAACCAAGACAAATACTCTACTTTACTCCAGGTTTCGGACGTGTGGTCTATTCGTGACTCCTTATTCCAAAATAAATTATTTTTTTTTTTTCTTTGAAGTTTTACAAACAATACCCCATAATGACAACCTGAAAGAAGTTTGTTTAAAATCTTTGCAAATGTATTAAAAATGAAAAAACGAGTAGCCACACCTTTGTTATCTTGGCTGTAAGCCGTTGCCACAGTCTGAGGTCCTTATATATATAGATATATATAGACATCTAATCTAATAATGACAACCTGAAAGAAGTTTGTTTAAAATCTTTGCAAATGTATTAAAAATGAAAAAACGAGTAGCCACACCTTTGTTATCTTGGCTGTAAGCCGTTGCCACAGTCTGAGGTCCTTATATATATAGATATATATAGACAGGTGTGTACTGAATTTACCACAGGTGGACTCCAATCAAGTTGTAGAAACATCTTAAGGATGATCAGTGGTAACAGGACGCACCTTAGATAAATTTTGAGTGTTAAGGCAAAGGCTGTGATTAACCCAGCCATTAGGGTTTCACAAGCCAATGCACTCTTAGTGCCGTTCCCAACCCGGGTAAATAGGGAGGGTTTGGTTAGGAAGTTCATCCAGCGTAAAACATGCAATAACACAACTCCTCTCTTGGCACCCTGTCGTACGCGTTCTCTAAATCCACAAACACACAATGCAACTCCTTCTGACCTTCTCTATACTTCATTGTCCACAAATTGTGTGTCCACAAACACACAATGCAACTCCTTCTGACCTAGTTATAGTTTACTGTAATAAGACAATTTCAGCGGCTATGCATGATATGTACATAAGTGCTTGAGCGATGCAGATTCAGTTTATGCCGCTTAACATTATAGTCAGGTGTGTCAGAGAAGTATGTGAGGGTAATGCAGGACATGTATGAGGACAGTGTGACAGCAGTGTAGTGTGTAGTAGGAATGACAGACTGGTGACAAAAGATATGAAACACATTGCACTGGATGGAATTTATAAATGAATAAAGTGATGAATTATTAAATGTAGTCTAGAGTGTCAGTCTTACGTTAGCATTAAAGTACACGTGACGGCTCCGGGTGACACGGACTCTGTTGTTCTTTCTCAGGACAAAAAGCAATGAGGAGAAGTTGGGATCTCTGCCACCGTGTCTGTGGGCAAGAGGTACAATTTCATATTAAAACTTTGCAATCGGGTCTAATACAGCATACATAATAGCCACCCATCTGCATTTTACAAATAAATCATGGTGCAAAAAATAAGATTTGTATTTTTACAATAAATACAATAAATGTGATTTGTATGTCAATTACCACAGAAGCCTGAAGAGTTTTCTATGAACTGTTTTTTATGTAGATAGTGTCAGAACTCAAAACCTCTCTCTGAACGAACACATCATAAGCGGATTCTCAGTTGTAGCTAATTCCCTGTGTAACACTCTTAATACTAATAGAATAAAATAGAAGAGACCTATGATAAAAAACAATGAAGGATCTTCAGCCTGGGATGAGGAAAAGCAAACCTCTTTATCAGTCACATTCCAATGAACTCATAGAAGGTGGTTACTCAATCACAAAATCACAAGCAAAATGATCAAGAGTGTAGAATCTCTGTGAGTTCTCATATTTATATTTATATGCCACATCTTAGCATTTCTTTGTTGTGTCCACATTTTTTCTTTGCATTTCCCTTCCTTGCCAAATTCCCCTTATTTCTTAGATCATCTCTCCCCTCCTACATTTTTCATTTCCAATTATATTCTGACACCTGGTCCTCTCCTTCTTATGATTCCTGTTTCCCTAAGTTACCCCTATATTCGGCCTAGTCATGTTAGAAATAATAATAAAAAAATTACATGTATAAAACCCTCAATTTCTTAGATTTTCCTTCATTTTATTCTCATCCTCCGTGCATGAACCATCGTTTTGAGGCCTTTATCCCTTCTACATCTGTACCTCCTACAATGTGTAGGTTTCTGCTTTTATTCTCCTTTTTTTATATTCTACTATTATTAAGGTAAGCTTATATCCTCCTACATAGATTATATGTTCATATATGTTTAAATATTTCTCCACGTATTCATATGTTAGTATGTTATGTATGCCTTAGAGCTGAATGTGTCATATGGGCCTTGAGTGCAGGATATGTTGCTTAGAGAGATTTCTCTAAGGCTTGCTAGCTTGTTTCTTCTCTAGTTCTGCCACCTGCAAACATTAATCTTATGTCTAGTTCTTGTGACGTTGTCCTTTACATCGTATGCCTGGTTATTGCGATGTTGACCTTTACTAACTTCTCTTTATTGGATTTTTTTATTCAGCTTCCTTCCATAGACATTCCTGATCAGATCTTAGGGGTATTCCTCGAAAACATTATCGTCAGTTTCAACTCTTCTCCCTGGCATCTGAGGTTGTACAATTCATTGAGTACCTATTTATCCCATCTGTTCCAGATAACCCCAACCTGACTCCTCGCATCATGCAGCTTACTTCTACAGATGATATGGGCACACAGACCTCACCAGACCTCCCTGATGTTTCTATCAGGAGACGCAGACTGTTACTGAAGATCCTGATGACCTTCGAGCACCTGCATCAGCTCTTCCTTCTCTCTCCACAGTCCACATCTTCTCTCTATCCTGCCTAGTGGTATTTTACTGAATATTCCCCATTCTACCTCCCACTGTTGTTTTTCCTTCTGTGTATTATCCTCCTATACCTTCTCCCAAGTCTGACCTTGATTGTTCTCCCATGTGTTCTCCACTCTCTAAGGCCACCAAATTCCTTTTCCCCTAATAAACTTGTTTAATCTGCCTCATACGTGGTTGTTTTATTTTACCTGCACACTCACTGTGTCAGTCAAACCCTAGTCTACTTTATATGTTAGTATCAGACAGCTGTTAATATAACAGTTTATCTTCTTCTTAGAGTAAATAGGTTAAATAAGTTCTATTAAAATATAGGCTAAATAGGTTTAATAAAACTATTTATGTTAGACGTATGGTGTCTAATAAGTTTTATGCTTATTATAAGATAACATATGTTGGATTAGAATATCTTTCCCGACGATAGATAGAAGTTTAGAGGTTTAACAAGATATAGCTTAACAGCTGCTCATTTATTCAGCATAGAAAGCGAACTGTGTTCATGAAGCAAATATATGTTTGGTGAAAATGTGTGTGTGTGTGTGTGTGTGTGTGTGTGTTTGTATTGTCTTACTCAGTGTGGGAAAAGCAGACAATAAATCAAGGTGGACACATTTATTTTTGCATCGTCTGTTTCGAATTCCTAAAAAAAACCATCTTATCTATTTATTATCTTATATTATTCTCTATTTGTTCTTGTTTTAATTTGACAGATTTAAGTTCAATTTACCAGGTTTTACTTTCTGTCCTTTACTGGTACTTCCTCTACATAAAGCAATCAACAGTGTACTCATAAAGCAGTTAGAGAAAAAAAAAATTTTTCAAAGATTTTCACAGGTAGATTTTATTGTCCTTCGGCTGACCTCCACCACCACCATTCGGGTATCAGTAAGAAAATTTGAAACCAAAGTTTCGTTTCAAATGTAACATTGTTCTTGCTGTTATATCTTGCATTAGCAAGTAAACATTAGATATACAGTATTTTGTACATGATATATTTGTAAATTATATATTTTAATCATAGGGATTCCAGACATATCTGATTCTAGCTGACAGGATGTTGAGCTGAAGTAACTGAAGAAACAGAGAGCTGAAGCAACTCTATCATTTATGTATCCAAAAAACAAACAAATATATATATATATATATATATTTGTTTGTTTTTTGGATACATAAATGATAGAGTTGCTTCAGCTCTCTGTTTCTTCAGTTACTTCAGCTCAACATCCTGTCAGCTAGTTTGCACAGGAACTTATTCAACCTTTATGCAGTAAAAATGAAGAAGTGCAAATAAAACAACAGAAACAACAGTAAAATAAGTTTGTAAAAAAAAATATTTAGTAAACACTTTTTTTCCCCCTCTTGTCATGTGGTTCACTCAATTGTCGGGAAACGCTTTTTTTTCTTTTACTTTTATTTAAGTATCACTTTTTAATGTATGATTAGATAAGTATGTTTCACTTTCCACAGAAACACATACACTGCTGTCCTCACAGTGAATTCAGGCCAACACAAAGTCTCACCTGTTCCTAAACTCGGTGTTGTAGATGTGCTGCAGCTCGTCTCTCTGTGTCACACTGAATTTCTGCGTCTCGTGTAAAAACTCGATGAAGTCCAGTCCGATTGCCCGGATCTCAGAGTGGGAAAGACGCATAGTTTATAAGATTGAAAAGAGCTCCAATGGTACAATGGAGTCAGGGTGAAACTGCGGATGCAAAGGGGCACAGAGTCAATAAATGATTGGGCTTTGCATCAAACCCGCCTTATTCCTCACAAGCCCCGTCCATACCAGAGAAACGAAACTTAACTACAGCTCCGGCTCATGGTTCCTTATCTCTGCAGAACACATGCCGTTTTATTCTCGATTTCCTAACATGTTTAAAAGTAAATTATTTGAAAGATTGTGGCTGGGAAAAACATCAAGTTTGATTATTTTAGCATTTCAAGTTTTCCGGGACATTCTGAAACAATAGCAAGGGCGACATCTAGCAGTTAAAACAGGACGCTACAGGTGGGCCGTTCTCTACTTGTCTAATCACTATCAGAATCACTGGCTTATATTTGGATCTATTTTATCTCCACGGATACATTTTGAATTATTTACAATAGTCTATCCTCTTTATTTCCTACCGTTTCTCTCGGTTGCGCTGCTTCCATTAGTGTCAGTTTATGTCAGAGTTTCTATCCAATCATAATTCAGCCATCATGTGTTGCCAGGAGTAATGAAATCTGCCTGGATATCTTCAGAATCAATTATAAGGGTGCTTTTAGCTTTAAATACATAACAATGAAACTGTTGCTAGAACCATTCAGATTTCGAATTGGTGACACTGGAGCCATCTAGCAGGTGTACAATAATGTTGGCATTTTCACAACCTTTGATTGGATGGTCAAAGAGCGCACTAATCAGAACTTACAAACCTACGTTGCTGAGAAGTACAAAACACATTACCAAATCATAAAACAAATGAACAATTTACAATACACAATAACAAATCAGAAAACAAATGAACAATTTACAATACACAATAACAAATCAGAAAACAAATGAACAAATTACAATACAAAATAACAAATCCGAAAACAAAATAGCAAATTCAAAAACAAAATAACAAATCCAGAAAAAACGAATTAACAAATCCAAAAACCAAATAGCAAATCCAAAAACAAATTAACGAATTAAAAATAAAAGAACAAATCCAAAAAACAAAATAAAAAATGCCAAACAAATGATCAAATCCGAAAACAAATAAACAAATACAAAAACAATATAACAAATACAAAAACAATATAACAAATACAAAAACAAAAGAACAAATGCAAAAAAAAAATAAAAATACACAAGCACGTTAACAAATACAAAAACACTTTGCTAATTTGTTTTCGGATTTGTTAGTGTTTTCTAATTTGTTAATTTGTTTTCTGATTTGGTAATGTGTTTTGCATTTCTCGGCCACCGTACAAACCGCATCTGTAGCAATCTGCACCAGCTCAAAAATATTTGTGTTGTATAAAGTTATTTTTATTTTATTTATTTATTTTTTCTTTCCATTTCATAATGAAAAGAAATTGATTTGGTCACAGATTTGCTTTTTAAGATACTTTTCAAGAAAAGCTTGGCATCATAAGAAAAGGTCAGCTAAAAAAAATTCAAAACAGTTGTTAAGCTTTTTAAAGAATCATTTATACTTTAGCATTTTCTTTTCTGTAGAATTTGCACAAAAACATACAATGGTGGGATTGAACACATAGCCCGCCACTAACTTTAACCACACAAACCTTTGTGTTCAGACAGCTGTTATAAACATGACCTAATTACCTTACTTAACTAAAATTATTATTTTTGAGTTTTATGTAACATGTTAAATTTGGCAATTGTGATAAATGGGCCAAGACATTATATTATTTTGACGAAATGTTGAAAAATAGAAATTAAAGCAACAACCAGTATCAGGATTTAACACCAACACCTTCATTAGCAGAAACACAACATTTAACTTTTATATTTAAAATGCTCTCTCTCTCTCTCTCTCTCTCTCTCTCTTAAGATTCAAGGTTGGGGCTGCTCAAAATACTCCCTCCACCTTCTCAACACCCTCTCCTCAATAATCACATTTTTATCTCCATCCTTGGCTCGGTCCCTCTGCCTGGTCCATTGGTACAAATCCTTTCCTCCTTCATCAGTGTGCAACTTCTCATACAGCTCATTTTATGTATTTTCCTTTGCTTTAGCCACATCCCTCTTCACCTGCTGTCTAGCTACACTATTCCCTGCCAACATCTTACAGTCTCCAATCTCTTTCAGGTTGCATCTCCTACATAGAATATAGTCCAACTGTGTGCACCTCCACTCTTTTACCCAATGCTTCTCCTTCTTCCTAAAATAAGTGTTCACCACTGCCATTTCCATCTTTTTATCAAAATCTACCAGCATCTGCCCTTCCACATTCCTCTCCTTGAAGCCATACCTACCAATCACTTCCTCATTACATCTGTTCCCTTCACCTACATGCCTATTGAAATCTGCCCCAATCACCAATCTTTCATTCCTAGGTACAATCTTCACCACTTCATCTTACTCAATTTTTCCTTTTCCTCCATCTAACAAACCACTGATGACATTTATCATCACACCTTCAACTTCCAGCTTCACGTTCACTACACACTTACTGTACTCTCTTCAGGATCAACCCTACACCATTTCTCTTTCCATCCACACTATGAAATAACAGTTTAACCCCCCCTCCAATGTGCATGGCCTTACTCCCTTTCCACTTGGTCTCCTGAACACACAACATTTCTACCTTTCTCCTCTCCATCATATCTGCTAACTCCCTCCCTTTAACAGTCATAGTACCAACAATTGAAGTACCAACCCTATCCTCCACTTCTCCTTTCCCTGCTGTCTCTGTAGACTTCTTTCCTCCTCTTCTTCTCCTATGGCCAACATTAGCCAAATTTCCACCGGGACCCTGTTGGCTAACAATTCCTGTGGCAGTCCTTGGTAATTCGCATATTTGATTTGGCATATGTTTTATGCTGGATGCCCAACATAACACAACCCTTACCATTTTATTCGGGCTTGGGACCAGCACTAAGTTTGATGTTTTAGCCAATGTAATGTTTTTTCAAAATAAAAGAGTATTGGGGGAGGGGAGGTTGATTTCTTCTAAAAACCTTAAAATGTAATTCAGATTTACTTGAGTAAATTAAAACCTTTTCAAAACTATGAATAGAATAAAACAAATTCCTACATGGGGTAGCAGTATTATACTTTTCTGATTGAACATCTGGCCTATAACATTTTTTAGAAGAGACCTATTTTTAAAGGCTATTTTTTCTACATAAAACATCATTTATAGAAACAACTTGCCTTGCTCTTAGGAGCAGCCTTATGGCAGACACCACAAATGCCTAACCTATCTAAAAAAAGCAAGTAACACTTGTATTTTCAGTTATATAACCCAAAACGAACTAACTCTGGGTATCAAGCTGTATTGTACCTACCAAGTTAAGTGAAGAGCAGAATTGCCAGTCTTTCTCTTTTTTCATGAACTGAAAGACAGTTAATATATCCCTGGTCCCCACGAAGAAAAAAATAACTCCCAGGTCTTTTACAGTTAAACTAGAAGTTACAGTACATCCTTCTAAATGCAGGATGAAATTCTGGAGATTCTGTGTATAGTTTTGCGTTGATTAGCAAAATCTCTGGCTGATCAGAACTTAATAATATAAGGTTATGCGTCATCCAATCTTTTAATGCTTTGACACACTCAGTTGTCTGAGCCAATTAAGCTGTATCATCTGGTTCCGATTAGATATATAGTTGGGTATTATCAGCATAACAGTGGAAGCTAATCCCACGCCTTCTAATAATATTTCCCTAGGGAAGCATGTATATTGTGAAAAGCAGGAGCACCTAGAACTGAAAATTGTTGCACCCCATAGTTTACTTGCATTAACCTGGATAGCTCTCCATTTAAATCTATAAAATGTTAACCTCTGGAGTCTGAGGGTGTTTTTGGCCCCTTGAGAGATTTTGACAAGCTCTTACATTTGGTTCTTTTTAGTTGCTTTTAAAATATATTATTGACAAAAGACTTATTACGCTGTATTCAGCACAAACTGGGCTACCATAATATGTAAACAACTTATATGTGTGTGATTTTATTTTTGACAAAATAAGGTTTATGCGTAGTTTTTGAAAAAGTTTTTGAAAACTGAAATAAGGCCACAAAACCTATACTAAACATGTTTTCCCAAAACTTTTTGAGAACAGAGCTTCTATTGTAGGTTTTTTTATTTTTAATCATGTGAAAATCATCCTGCCTGCTCATTCACATTGAACAATACTTTGATTTAAAATTTTAAAGACACTTTCTACTTTGAAAGGCCATATGTGAAGAGGCATCAACATGCTGTGACTGACAGCTTTTAGAAATAGGTTGCATAATAAGCTGTTGATTTCATAATGAACTGCGGATCACTGAGGCTTAGCTTATATGTACTGTGTCATCCCAGGGTTAGCTTTGCATGCTACCATCCTCTCACCCACGGCTAAATGTCTTCTAGGGTGATAAATGTCTTCTAGCCTGGAAGGTCCCCCCTTCCAGGCTGGCGTGGCAGATCCTCCTGTGGTCCCATGGGAAACCCCGGGCCCCCGGGATGTAAGCTTCTCTTAACTAGAGAAGTTTCCCCTGGGACCACAGGAGGATTTAAATTGAAGAACAGACGCTCTTTAAAGGCATATCCAGATATGGCATAGATGTTACAGGACCTAGGTGGATCTGTTTGCGACTCAGGTTGAGCTAGCAGACTTTGTCCCCTCTGGTTTTTTTTCTTTCACCCAGCCCCAATTTGGCTGGATGCCATGGTACAGACGTGGCCATAGCTATGTCTGAAATGCCTTTCCCCTTATCGCGCTGCTCCCAGAAGTTCTGGAGAGAATCCTCAAGGAAGGAGCTTCGTCTCCTCCTGGTGGCACCTTGTTGGCCAGGCAGACTTCCCTCCTCAAAGAACCTCCTTGGAAAATTCCTACCAGGAGGGATCTCCTCTCACAGTCAGGGGGAACCCTGGTTCACCAACGCCCAGATTTATGGAAGCTGTGCCTGTACCCCCTGAGGGGGCACAGTTCCTAGCAGCTGGTCTCTTTACTGAGGTAATGGAGACCATCCTCTATTCCAGAGCCCCCTCCACGAGGCGGTTGTATGCCGCTTGATGGTAGCTGTTTACCACGTGCACCACCAGTTGGACCCAGTCAACTGCCCAGTTGGTTCAATTCTGGATATTTTGCAGGAACAGTTTGCCACAGGATTGGCTCCATCAACTCTAAAGGTTTACGTATCCACTATCGCAGCTTATTGTACCCCGCCTGTGGGGCAGTCACTGGGAAAAACACCCCTTCGTGACACTTTTCCTACATGGCACCCGGAGGCCAAGGCCAAGTGTGGGACTTGGCCGTTGTGTTGGTGGCTCTATCTGAGCCCCCATTTAGGCCCTTAGTGTGAGCACTGGACACATACCTCCATAGGACAAGTCCGTGGAGAAAGTTGGAGCAGCTTTTTGTCTGCTGCTGTCATAGAAAAGGTTTTCTGGCCAATAAGCAGATGCTCAGCAGATTGATTGTGAATGCCATTTTTTTGTTTTATGAGTCCTTTGGTCTTTCCACTTCCTTTGTATTTAAGGCTCATTCCACCTGGGTATGGCAACCACTATGGGCTGGTCAGCTGGAGTTTCTCTCCAGGACATTTGTAACGCTGCAGGTTGGTCCACCCGCTGACCTTTGTCAGGTTCTACCACTTAAACATCAGAGCCACTCCTGGCTCCCCTGTCCTGCATGCTGGTTGTGCTCAGACACACTAGGCAAGGACTGATCAGAATGGCATGATTGGATACTAGTTCCCAAAGCATTTTGGCACAGCTTGAGTTCCTGAAAGTGAACTTCACTAGGTTAAGTATGTAACCCTAGTTTCCTGAAAGAACGAGACGCTGTGTCAACAGGCCATGCATCCCTGCAGCTTACCTTCTGCTTTTACAGAAGCTAATGTCGCAACCATTTTTCACCCATTTTGTAGCTTTCTGGTTTATGCGATGTCGCCCGGCAATGATGTCATGACTTGCTTATTGGCCGGATTTTACACGTGATTGAGAGTTTAAACAACACGTGTCGTTTCAGCCCAGCGTATCATTCCCTCAGGGAACTAGGGTTATATAAGTAACCTATTGACATTCTCTTGTAAGTAGGAACATAACTGGGCATACACAATATTTTCTTAAATTGTAGACATAAATAGGAGATTTGAAATGGGTCTGTAATTTGATAGTGTGTTTGGATCCAAATTAGGTTTCTTAATGATGGGCTTGATAACTGTTAAATTGAGGAGTTATATAAATATAGTGAGAAGTTAATTATATTTAGAAGAGGATCACCAGCTGTATGCAAGAATTCATTTAGTAGTTTAGTTTGAATGGAATCTAACAGACATGTTGTTGATTTGGATTTGGTAATAACATAAAACAGCTCTTCCTGTTCTATATGTGTAAAGCAGTGTAGTTGTGGAGTTTTAGGTGAGATTGGATCAGGAGATGCTGTCAGATGTTAAACCTCAACAACTGTTTATTAAATACGTTAAATTTTTTCAGTTAAGAAATTAATGAAGTCCTCACTACTAAAATGTGATGGAATACATTTTTTTTAAAACCTTATTTGTTGTTAATTAAGCTACTGTACTAAAAAGGAACCTGGGATTGTTTTTTGTTTTCTATGAGTTTGCTCAGCTTTAGTAGCATTTAGCCCCTGTCTGTAGCTAAGCATTCTGCCTTTATACACAATTCTAAACACCTCCAATTTAGTTTTCCTCCATTTACTTTCCAGATTACAGGCTGTTCTCTTGAGGGCATGCATATGACTATTATACCATCATGCGGGTCCTTTTTTTTCCTCTAACCTTTTTTAATTGAATTGAGGCAACAGTGTCTAATGTGCTAGTGAGGATAGTGTCTATGTTGTTAGTCATTTCTGATAGTGTGTACAATATGAGGAAATGGTCTGTGATGTCATCACTCAGGTAAAAATTCTATATCAATGTTGTCTGCTCTGTGGGATTATTATTAATTCTAGTGTGTGATTAAAACGATGAGTTGGTCAAAATTTTGTTTAACCCCAAAAGAGTTTAATAAATCCAGAAATTATAGTCCTAGGTCAACATTTGCATCATCTACATGAATATTTAAATCTCCTACAAGCAGCACTTTATCAAAATTCATCAAGAGGTCTGAAAGAAAACGAGCAAACTCTTGAAGAAAATCAACGTAGGGCCCTGGGGTCTGTATACTGGGACCAGAGCAAGAGATAGTGGGTGTGTTCTATGTATGCCTAAAGTACAACTTTAAGAACTAGCACTTCAAATAATTTGAACCTAAATCCTAATCTCTGATTAACATTAAAAAAGGCACTATAAATGGTAGCTACACCACCCCCATGACCTGTCTGATGGGGCTCATGCTTATAAGCATATCCTGATGGTGTAGACTTGTTAAGACTCATATAATCATTTGGTTTAATCCAGGTCTCAGTAAAACAGAGTGCATCGAGATTATTATCTGTGATGATCTCATTTACAATGAGTGCTTTCGGTGCAAGTGATCTTATGTTTAAAAGACCAAACTTTAGAACTTTTTTTGTGTTTGCTTATCTGGCATTTTTAAATTTTAACTGCAATAAGATTATTTCTGGATCTTGTGTATTTATTTCTTGATTTTACTACACAAGGAATAAAAACAATTTCTAATAATTGGCGATGTGTGTACTAGTAACTATTTGGTTTGTTGTATAAATGTTGTCATAGTTTCAACGTAGTCAAAAAGTTAGCACAAGGTTATGGGTTCAAACGCTGACACAGTTAATATTGCATTTCAATTTCTCTTTTAAAATCAAATAGTTTGTCTACTTTGTGACATTACACTGTAAACCTATTTGATAATTAAAGAGAACTGTTTAAAAGATTGCTTTATTTCTTTGTCTTTTTTGAAAGACTTGTTTCGCCTTTTTTTAATGAGTTGCATGGTAGTGAAGTATGGAAAAAGAAACCATTTTGGTTTATTAGGCTTATTGACTGGTTGCAAATATAGGAGAAGATAGCTCAGTGTGTAAGTCATTGGTTTACTAATAAGCAGGTCTCCACATGGTTGTTGGTTCAAACCCTGAAACAGCCAAGATTATATTTTTATTTCTCTTTTGAAATCTGATAGTTTGTCTACTTTGTGACATTAAACTGTAAATCTATTTGATAATTAAAGACACCTGTTTAAAAGATTGCTTTCTTCTTTGTAATTTTTAAAGACTTGGTTACATGGTAGTTTAGTATGGAAAAGAAGACATGTTGGTTCATTATTCTTATTGACTTCTTGCACAAATGCAAGAGAATAGCTAAATGTGTTAAGGCGTTGGGTTATCTATCAGCGCGTCCTCGCAAGGTTGAGGGTTCAACCCCCGACACAGACAAGGTGAAAATTATTTTTTAAATTTTTTTTATCTAATAGTTTGTCTACTTTGTGACATTAAACTGTAAATCTATTTGATAATTAAAACGACCTGTTAAAAATATTGCTTTTTTCTTTGTCTTTTTTGAAAGACTTGTTTGGCCTTCTTTCAATGAGTTACATTGTAGTGAAGTATGGAAAAGAAGCCATGTTGGTTCATTAGGCTCCTTGACTGCTTGTACAAATGCAAGAGAATAGCTCAATATGTTAAGGCATTGGTTTCTCTATCAGGGTGTCCCCACAAGGTTGTGTGTTCAAGCCCTGACACAGACAAGGTGAAAATGATTTATTTATTTATTTTTTTTATCAATGGTCCCTCTGTAGAACATTGACAGGATGGGGGGAGGGAGGTGGGTTTTCCTCAGCCTTCTCAGAAAGTATAGACGCTGCTGGGCTTTCTTGGTGATGGAGCTGGTGTTAAGTGACCAGGTGAGGTTGTCTGACAGATGAACACCAAGGAATTTGGTGCTCTTGACGATCTCCACTGAGGATCCATCAATAATCAGTGGAGATTGGTTGCTCTGTTGTTTGCTCCACACCAGGCAGTTAGCCGTTGCACCTCTTCTCTGTATGCTGACTCGTCGTTCTTGCTAATTAGACCCACCACGGTCGTGTCATCAGCAAACTTGATGATGTGGTTCGAGCTGTGCATTGCTACACAGTCGTGAGTCAGCAGAGTAAACAGCAGTGGGCTGAGCACACAGCCCTGAGGGGCCCCAGTGCTCAGTGTGGTGGTGCTGGAGATGCTTTTTCCGATCCTGACAGACTGAGGTCTCTCAGTCAGGAAGTCCAGGATCCAGTTACAGAGGGAGGTGTTCAGGCCCAGAAGGTTCAACTTCTCGATCAGGTGCTGAGGAATGATTGTGTTGAATGCTGAGCAGAAGTCAATGAACAGCATTCGCACATAAGAGTCCTTGTTATCCAGGTGGGTGAGGGCCAGATGAAGGGTTGTGGAGATAGCATCGTCCATGGAACGGTTTGGACGATACGCAAACTGCATGGGGTCCAGGGAGGGTGGAAGCTGTGTCTTAATGTGCAAATGACGAGCCTCTCGAAGCACTTCATCACGATGGGTGTGAGCGCGACGGGACGATAGTCATTAAGGCAGGAGACAGAAGACTTCTTCGGCACAGGAACAATGGTCGTTGTCTTGATGCACGTGGGAACAACGTTGCTGCTCAGGGAGATGTTGAAGATGTCTGCTTCCTAAACAGAGTCTCTTTGTTTCAGCAGTGCACGCACATTTGCAGTCATCCACGGTTTCTGGTTGGAGCGTGTAGTGATGGTCTTGGAGATGGTCACATCATCAACGCACTTGCTGATGTAGCTGGTCACTGATGATGTGTACTCCTCCAAGGTGATGGAATCGCCATTGGTTGCAGCCTCTCTAAACATGTCCCAGTCAGTGCACTCAAAACAGTCCTGAAGAGCAAAAGTAGCTCCTTCTGGCCAGGTTTTCACCTGTTTCAGAACCGGTTTAGAGCGTCTGACGAGCGGTCTGTATGCTGGAATAAGCATAACAGAGCAGTGGTCTGAGTATACGAGATGGGGGCGGGGCTCCGCACGATACGCGCCGGGGATGTTTGTGTAAACAAGATCCAGCGTGTTTGCTCCTCTAGTTGCAAAGTCCACATGCTGATGGAGTTTAGGAAGCACAGTCTTGAGATTTGCATGGTTGAAATCTCAGGCGATAATAAACAATCCATCGGGGTGAGCATTCTGCAGGTCGCTAATAGTGCCGTAGAGTTCACACAGTGCCTCCTTAGCATTAGCACTGGGTGAAATGTACACTCTGATGATGTAAACTGTGGTGAATTCCTGTGGTAAATAAAAAGGTCTGCATCTACGGAAGCTCATAGCTCATTTTAAAAGTAGGCCAACCAAGTTACAAAAAAAAGACAAATAAATAAAGCAATCTTTAAACAGTTCTCTCTAATTACCAAATTGATTTACAGTTTAATATGACAAAGGAGACAAACTATTAAACAAAAAATAAATAAAAAATTACCATGCCAATGTTGGGGTTTGAACCCACAGCCTTGACCAGTAAACCTATGCTTTACCCACTGAGCTATCAGAACTGTCTTGTGTGAGCAGTCAATAAGCCTAATGAACCAGCATGGCTTCTTTTCCATACTTTAACACTATGTAACTAGAGTTAGGGTTAGGGTTAGCATGGTCAAAAAAATTGACCATGCCAATGTTGGGGTTTGAACCAACAACCTTGTGGGGACCTGCTGACCAGTAAACCTATGCTTTACCCACTGAGCTATCAGATCTATCTTATGCAAGCAGTCAATAAGCCTAATGAACCAGCATGGCTTCTTTTCCATACTTCAACACTATGTCACTAGAGTTAGGGTTAGGGTTAGCATGGTCAAAAAAAATAGACCATGCCAATGTTTGAACCCAGAAACTTGTGGGGATCTGTTGGCCAGTAAACCTATGCTTTACCCACTGAGTTATCAGATCCATCTTGTGCAAGCAGCCAATAAGCCTAATGAACCAGCATGGCTTCTTTTTCATACTTCAACACTATGTAACTAGGGTTAGAGTTAGGGTTAGGGTTAGCATGGTCAAAAAAAATAGACCATGCCAATGTTGGGGTTTGAATCCACAAACTTGTTGGGACCTGCTGACTAGCAAACCTATGCTTTACCCACTGAGCTATCAGATCTGTTTTGGGCAAGCAGTCAATAAGCCTAATGAACCAGTATGGCTGTTTTTCCATACTTCAACCCTATGTAATTTATATTTAAAGTAGGCCAAACAAGTTACAAAAAAAAAGACAAATAAATAAAGCAATATTTAAACAGTTCTCTCTAATTACCAAATCGATTTACAGTTTAATATCACAAAGGAGACAAACTATTATTAAAAAAAAAATAAAAAAAATAAATGGACCATGCCATTGTTGGGGTTTACACCAACAACCATGTGGGGACCGGCTGACCAGTAAACCAATGCTTTACCCACTGAGCTATCAGATCTGTCTTGCGCAAGCAGTCAATAAGCCTAATGAACCAGCATGGCTTCTTTTCCATACTTCAACACTGTGTAACTAGGGTTAGGGTTAGGGTTAGGGTAAGCATGTCCAAAAAAAAAAAAAAGCCATGCCAATGTTGGGGTTTGAACCCAAAACCTTGTGGGGACCTGTTGTCAAGTAAACCTATGCTTTATCCATTAAGCTATCAGATCTGTCTTGTGCAAGCAGTCAATAAGCCTAATGAACCAGCATGGCTTCTTTTCCATACTTCAACACTATGTAACTAGGGTTAGGGTTAGGGGTTAGGGTTAGCATGGTAAAAAAAAAATAGACCATGTCAATGTTGGGGTTGAACCCACAACCTTGTGTGGACCTGTTGACAAGTAAACCTATGCTTTACCCACTGAGCTATCAGATTCGTCTTGTGTAAGCAGTCAATAAACCTAATGAACCAGCATGGCTTCTTTTCCATACTTCAACACTATGTAGCTCATATTAAAAGTAGGCCCACCAAGTTACAAAAAAAAGACCAAAAAAATAAAGCAATCTTTAAACAGTTCTCGCTAATTACCAAATTGATTTACAGTGTAATACCACAAAGGAGACAAACTGTTATATATAAAAATAAAAATAAAATTGACCATGGCAATGCTGGGGTTTGAAACCACAAACTGAACCAGCATGGCTTCTTTTCCAAACTTCAACACTATGTAACTAGGGTTAGGGTTAGGGTTAGGGTTAGCATGGTCAAAAAAAATAGACCATGCAAATGTTGGGGCTTGAACCCAGAATCTTGTGGGGATCTGTTGGCCAGTAAATCTAAGTTTTACCCACTGAGCTATCAGATCTGTCTTGTGCAAGCAGTCAATAAGCCTAATGAACCAGCATGGCTTCTGTTCCATACTTCAACACTATGTAACCAGGGTTAGGGTTAGGGTTAGCATGGTAAAAAAAAATAGACCATACAAATGTTGGGGCTTGAACACAGAATCTTGTGGGGATCTGTTGGCAAGTAAATCTAAGCCTTACCCACTGAGCTATCAGATCTGTCTTGTGCAAGCAGTCAATACGCCTAATGAACCAGCATGGCTTCTTTTCCATACTTCAACACTATGTAACTAGGGTTAGGATTAGGGTTAGGGTTAGCATGGTCAAAAAAAATTAACCATGCCAAGGTTGGGGTTTGAACCAACAACCTTGTGGTGACCTGCTCACCAGTAAACCTATGCTTTACCCACTAAGCTATCAGATCTATCTTGTGCAAGCAGTCAATAAGCCTAATGAACCAGCATGGCTTCTTTTCCATACTTCAACACTATGTAACTAGGGTTAGGGTTAGGGTTAGCATGGTCAAAATAGATAGACCATGCCAATGTTGGGGTTTGAACCCAAAATCTTGTGGGGATCTGTTGGCCAGTAAATCTATGCTTTACCCACTGAGCTATCAGATCCGTCTTGAGCAAGCAGTCAATAAGCCTAATGAACCAGCATGGCTTCTCTTCCATACTTTAACACTTTGTAACTAGCGTTAGTGATAGCATGGTCAAAAATAATTAACCATGCCAATGTTGGTTTTTGAACCAACAACTGACCAGTAAACCTATGCTTTACCCACTGAGCTACCAGATCTGTCTTGTGCAAGCAGTCAATAAGCCTAATGAACCAGCATGGCTTTTTTGTCATACTTCAAAACTATGTAACTAGGGTTAGGGTTAGGGTTAGGGTTGGGGTTAGGGTTGGGATGGTAAAAAAAAGTTAAACCATGCCAATGTCGGGGTTTAAACCCACAAACTTATGGGGAACTGCTGACCAGTAAACATATGCTTCACCCACTGAGCTTTCAGATCTGTCTTGAGCAAGCAGTCAATAAGCCTAATGAACCAGCATGGCTTCTTTTCCATACTTCAACACTTTGTAAATAGGGTTAGGGTTAGGGTTAGGGTTGGGGTTAGGGTTAGCAGGGTAAAAAAAAAGATAGACCATGCCAATGTTGGGGTTTGAATCCACAACCTTGTGGGGACCCGCTGACCACTAAACCTATGCTTTACCCACTGAGCTATGGGATCTGTCTTGTACAAGCAGTCAATAAGCCTAATAAAACAGCATGGCTTCTTTTTCATACTTCAACACTATGTAACCATGGTTAGGGTTAGGGATAGCATGGTCAAAAAAAAATAGACCATGCCAATGTTGGGGTTTAAACCCACAACCTTGTGGGGACCTGCTGACCAGTAAACCTCTGCTTTACCCACTGAGCTATCAGATCTGTCTTATGCATGCAGTCAATAAGCCTAATGAACCAGCATGGTAAAACAGCATGGCTTCTTTTTCATACTTCAACACTATGTAACTAGGGTTAGGGTTAGGGATAGCATGGTCAAAAAAAATTGACCATGCCAATGTTGGGGTTTGAACCCACAACCTTGTGGGGAACTGCTGAACAGTAAAGCAATGCTTTACCCACTGAGCTATCAGATCTGTCTTGTGCAAGCAGTCAATAAGCCTAATGAACCAGCATGGATTCTTTTCTATACTTCAACACTATGTAACTAGGGTTAGGGTAAGGGTTAGGGTTAGCATGGTCAAAAAAACCAGACGATGCCAATGTTGGGGTTTTAACCCCCAACCTTGTGGGAACCTGCTGACCAGTAAACCTATGCTTTACCCACTGAGCGATCAGATCTGTCATGTGCATGCAGTCAATAAGCCTAATGAACCAGCATGGCTTCTTTTCCATACTTCAACACTATGTAACTCAAAATAAAAGAAGGCAAACCAAGTTACAAAAAAAAAGACAAATGAATAAAGCAATCTTTAAACAGTTCTCTCTTATTACCAAATCGATTTACAGTTTAATATCACAAAGGAGACAAACTATTAAAAAAAAACAAAAAAGAAAAAAAATTTACCATGACAATTTTGGGGTTTGATCCAACAACCTTGTGGGGACCTGCTGACCAGTAAACATATGTTTTACTCACTGAGCTATCTGATCTGTTTTGTGCAGGCAGTCAATAAGCCTAATGAACCAGCATGGCTTCTCTTACATACTTCAACACTATGTAACTAGGGTTAGGGTTAGGGTTAGCATGGTCAAAAAAAATTAACCATGCCAATGTTGGGGTTTGAACCAACAACCTTGTGGAGACCTGCTGACCAGTAAACCTATGCTTTATCCACTGAGCGATCAGATCTGTCATGTGCAAGCAGTCAATAATCCAAATAAACCAGCATGGCTTCTTTTCCATACTTCAACCATTGTAACTAGGGTTAGGGTTAGGGTTGGAGTTAGGGTTAGCATGGTCAAAAAAAAAATAGACCATGCCAATGTTGGGGTTTAAACCCACAACCTTGTGGGGACCCGCTGACCAGTAAACCTATGCTTTACCCACTGAGCTATCAGATCTGTTTTGGGCAAGCAGTCAATAATCCTAATGAACCAGCATGGCTTATTTTCCATACTTCAACACTATGTAACTAGGGTCAGGGTTAGGGTTAGGGTTGGGGTTAGGGTTAGCATGGTAAAAAAAAATAGACCATGCCAATGTTGGGGTTTGAACCCACAACCTTGTGGGGACCAGCTGACCAGTAAACCTATGCTTTACCTACTTAGCTATTAGATCTGTCGTGTACAAGCAGTCAATAAGCCTAATAAACCAGCATGGATTCTTTTCCATACTTCAACACTATGTAACTGTGGTTAGGGTTAGGGTTGGGTTTAGGGATAGCATGGTAAAAAAAAAATAAACCATGCCAATGTTGGGGTTTAAACCCACAACCTTGTGGGGACCAGCTGACCAATAAACCTATGCGTTACCCACTAAACTATCAGATCTGTCTTGTACAAGCAGTCAATAACCCTAATGAACCAGCATGTCTTCTTTTCCATACTTCAACACTATGTAACTAGGGTTAGGGTTAGGGTTAGCATGGTCCAAAAAAAAAAACCAGGCCAATGTTGGGGTTTGAACCCACAACCTTGTGGGGACCTGCTGACCAGTAAACCTATGCTTTACCCACTGAGCTATCAGATCTGTTTGGTGCTTGCAGTCAATAAGCCTAATGAACCAGCATGGCTTCTTTTCCATACTTCAACACTATGTAACTAGGGTTAGGGTTAGGGTTAGGGTTAGGGTTAGCATGGTCAAAAAAAAAAAAAACATGCGAATGTTGGGGTTTGAACCCACAACCTTGTGGGGACCCGCTGACCAGTAAACCTATGCTTTATCCACTGAGCTATCAGAACTGTCTTGAGCAAGCAGTCAAAAAGCCTAATGAACCAGCATGGCTTCTTTTCCATTCTTCACCACTATGTAACCAGGGTTAGGGTTAGGGTTCGCATTGACAAAGAAATATGCCATGCCAACGTTGGGGTTTGAACCCACAACCTTGTGGGGACCTGCTGACCAGTAAACCTATGCTTTACCCACTGAGCTAGAAGATCTGTCGTGTGCAAGCAGGCAATAAGCCTAATGAACCAGCATGGCTTCTTTTCCATACTTCAACACTATGTTCTTAGGGTTAGGGTTAGGGTTCGCATTGACAAAGAAATATGCCATGCCAACGTTGGGGTTTGAACCCACAACCTTGTGGGGACCTGCTGACCAGTAAACCTATGCTTTACCCACTGAGCTAGAAGATCTGTCGTGTGCAAGCAGGCAATAAGCCTAATGAACCAGCATGGCTTCTTTTCCATACTTCAACACTATGTTCTTAGGGTTAGGGTTAGAGTTAGGGTTAGCATGGTCAAAAAAAAATAGACCATGCCAATGTTGGGGTTTGAACCCACAA
>MU574732.1:5682174-5730253 GCA_024362625.1 Silurus asotus
ACACACACACACACACTTCAACTCAGATAAGCTGTTAGTTAGCTGGTTATTTAGAATAAACAAAGTGAATAGACAGAACGGATTAATAGACAGACAGAATAATATGGAAGCAATTAAAGATAAATGGACCGACAGACTGGAAGAACTGGAAAAATGGGGAGGACCGAAAGATACATAAATAATAAAGCAAATGGAAGGTAGGAAGCACAGGAAAAAAGGTACAGATAAGACAAGTGAAAACCTGAAAGAAAAAGACAAAAAAGTAGGGAGGAAATAACAGATTAAATGTATGGATAGAATGGATGAATAGAACAACATGGAACGGTAGAAGGAGGAACAGACAGACAGACTAAAAAGTAAAAGGCAGGACAAACAAAGACACGACATAAGGGAAGGAAGGAAAATAAAGAAGAGTAAAAGAAGGAAAAACATAAGAACTAGTAGTGAGAAAGAAAGAAAGAAAGAAAGAAAGAAAGAAAGAAAGAAAGAAAAAGAGGAGTAAGGGAAATAAATAAATCAGTCAATTAATTAATCCGTGTGATTCGAACAGTGAAGTAAAAACTCAAGTGATGGGGTAACTGGGTAACGAGGTAACAGAGTAACAGGGTAACAGGATAACAGACTCCCTGCACGTGACGCTCAGACGCGGGGTCGAGCCAACCCCGCGCGCGCCCTGTCTGCGTGCCAGCTGTCGGAATCAGAGGGTCTGCGGGTCGCGCGCTCACCGCTGGTTCATGGGCCGCACGCGCACCGCCACGCGCACCGATGCCATATTCGCATCCCCCGGCGTTCCTCCTTCTCTTTCTCTTCCTCCTCCTCTTCAGCTCCTCATTAAAGACCAGGAAACCGCAGACTCACAATAATATCCCTAAATCCAGCTGCACTACTGTCCCGGTAATAATCCCGGTAAACCCCGGATCCCCTCACAGCACTGCCGTGACCGCGACAAGGAGAGAACACATCCAACTCCGGTGTTCCACAGCCGCTTCCCTGCCTGTGTTTACTGCCTGTGTGGAAGAAAGAGCCGCTTCCAATCCAAAACACACACACACTCAGTACCGCCACATGCAGGACAGGAGGAAGCCTTTCTAACAGTTGTGTGTGAAAGTTCACCAACATCTACAGTGCAGTGACTAAGAAAATAAAATTATATTTTAATTACAAATAAGTTACACGTGTGACTCTGAGGTTTATTTATTCATTTATAATTGATTGATCATGTCATGTAGGTAAATAAGCATGGTGTGGTCTAACTTACAACACACACACACACACACACACACACAATAGATTTGGGATACATGGCTTTCAGATCTTCCACTTTGCACTTGTGACCATGGTTATTACACACAGATTCTGCATACACTAGATGGACACAAATGTCTTGAGACACCTGACAATCCCTTTCATATTACATTCTTCTCCAAACAAAGAGTCAGAAGAACACTGTTGGATAGGATGTGTCTGGATACATACATTTTCCCTACACGTTCCTTTCACTAGGAGACCCAAACCTGTTCACACATGACAATGCCCCTGTGCACAAAGTCAGCTCCATGAAGATCTGCTTTACATGTGAAGAGGAAGATATTCTGCTGTAGAGCTATAAACCCATTTGATCACCTTTGAGGTAGGGGCATAAGTAAGTAAGTAGGGTTGGTAGGTAGATAGCAGAAATGGAAAAAGTAAGCACATCCTTCACTTAAGTACAAGTACAGATACTAATGTTTTAAAAGACTCTGGTAAAAGTTGACTTAATGCACTTTTTCACTTAAGTTGAAGTAAAGAATTTTGGGCTCTGACATGTACTTAAGTAAAAAAAAAAAAAAAAAGAAGTCATTTTTAAACCAGTGTCAAGTTTTGACTAGAATTTTTGCACTTTTAATGGTTTTTAGTTAAAGGATGCTAATGAATATGAAGTCATATTTTTCACAATTGTTTTTTAAACATTGCTTGTTTAACATGTCTATAAGCAGTATTATCAGGTATACTGTCAGAACTCAAACCCTTTGCCTGAGCGGATGTTGGTCACGTTTGGTTCTGACCTGTGCTCGTGTTCTGTTCGTTGTGTCGTGGAATGACGAGTCTTTACAACTTTGTTTGCAGCAGTACTGGAGAGTTTATTGTCACCAACAATCAAACAATTCTGGATGGAATATAGAAATAATAAAAATAAAAGTGGCTGCTTCGCCAGCTTTACCACCTCTCCTCAGTATGCACAAAGTAAACTAATAAAACAGAAATACAAATTTAATTAAACAAATCATAAAACATTAGAAGTTACTGTACCTGGATGGAATACAGAAATAATCAAAATAAACGTGGCTGCTTCGCCAGCTTTACCACCTCTCCTCAGTATGCACAAAGTAAACTAATAAAACAGAAATACAAATTTAATTAAACAAATCATAAAACATTAGAAGTTACTGTACCTGGATGGAATACAGAAATAATCAAAATAAACGTGGCTGCTTCGCCAGCTTTACCACCTCTCCTCAGTATGCACAAAGTAAACTAATAAAACAGAAATACAAATTTAATTAAACAAATCATAAAACATTAGAAGTTACTGTACCTGGATGGAATACAGAAATAATCAAAATAAACGTGGCTGCTTCGCCAGCTTTACCACCTCTCCTCAGTATGCACAAAGTAAACTAATAAAACAGAAATACAAATTTAATTAAACAAATCATAAAACATTAGAAGTTACTGTACCTGGATGGAATACAGAAATAATCAAAATAAACGTGGCTGCTTCGCCAGCTTTACCACCTGCACAAATCAAATTGCAACTATTAGCTCACTAGCATCACTAAGCCTAACCAAAGCACATGCTTATTTGGCTTGCTGTACTTATCAAATAAGATGCTTAATCCTCTCCATCCATCCACAAATCACTTTACATGTCACATATTACATTAATAACACTTTTAACAATCATATTTGAACACGTTATGAGTGAAATTCAAATGTGTAAAACTTTTTTGCAAGTAATCCGACGGAGAGCACAGCTAACAGCTTACCTCTCCTCAGTATGCACAAAGTAAACTGAGGAGCAGCACGGGCTTCCTGAATGACGCCATGCCGTAGCACAGCTTAATCGCAAGAGAAAACACTTCTGCCAAAAATAGAATAAATTTATTTAAAAGGGACATAAAACATATTGAACAAATTAAACAATTAGGAAGGATTGTTTGTGAAATGCATATATTTACATTGTAAATATACATACATGAAAATTAACATCAGTCACATTCACCCCTCCTGAATTTCACTAAAATCCTGACTGGTCTAAGTTACTAGGGTCGGAGTCTCCATCTACATCAAACATTTGATCGAGACACCCAAGCTTCCATTCTATCATCGGAACCATCCCCTTTAGTTGGATCGAACTGTTCCGACATGCAAGGTTTGGTCTTCGCATTCCCAGCACTTGACGGAACATCCTCATCTTGGGTTGGTTCAATAGGTAGAAAGCTGTTGTCAGGAATTAGGTTGTGATGCACCACTTTTGACTTACCCTTCACATCAATCAATTTGTATATGTTCACCCTAAGATCCTGTTCCTTTACAGTATTGACATTTGGATCCCACCTACCTATCAACAAGTTTATTCTTTCCTCTCTCACCCTTCTTGGCGAGCAACACTCTATCTCCAATGTTCAAACATTCTGATTATAGAAGTTGGCCTGCTTTCTCTACTCTTTTTTGGTATGGTTCTGAGCTATGTATGCTGCTACTTTGAAGTGAAACATTAGCGTTTGCACATAGTTACTATGGTCAACAACCATAGGGTCACGGAAACACCTGCCCAAAAACTGACATCAACTGGCAACTTTGGGATACAGCCAAACATTAACTGAAATCGGGCGTAACCAGTGGTCTCATGCACCGTGGCATTATACGCAAATGTCAGAGCCTGTATCAGCTCGGGCCATTTTTGTTTCTCCTTGAGAGGCAAGGAGCGTAGCATACTGCCCAAAGTTTAAATTGAACTGCTCTGTTACACCATCCCCCATCGGGCGGTATGCTGTAGTGTGTGATATATCAACATCAGCCAATTTAAGCAATTCTGCAATGAGTGCACTTTCGAAATTAGCCCCTTGGTCCGTATGAATACGTGTCGGAAAACCATAGATGCAAAAAACATGATCCCACGACTTTTTGGCTATCTTTTTCCCTTTCTGGTTTGCGCACGAAAAAGCATGAACCAACTTAGTAAAATGATCAGTAACAACTAATACATCCATGGATCGTTGCTTGCTGTCCTTAGCACACCAAAAATCCAAACACACCAACTCCATAGGTACTGAAGTCTTAATGCTCTCAAGAGGGGCTAGAGCAGATGGCTCTGGTGTTTTGGCCGAATACACACCTCTGACAATACTTGATATACCCCCTAATATCATACTCCATCCTAGGCCAATAAAAACATTGTCGAGCTAATTGGAGGGTTCTTGACTGTCCCTGATCTCCAGCAAGATCATGTACACGGTTTAAAGCCTTAGCCCTAAGACTTGATGGAATTACAAGTTGGAACCTTTTGTGATTGCTTAACGGATCTTTCGAGATGGAATAAACTACTCCGTTTTGCAATTTCAACCTATCCCATTGCTTAAAAAGAGATAAAGTTCCAGCGTCCATCCCAATCAGCTCTCTCCTTGATGGTCATTTTTTCTGAGTTAAAAAAGAAATCACTTTCGAGATTAATAAATCTGGCTCTTGATCCTGCCTGATTTTCTCTAAAGTGATTGCTGAGATGGTATCACACCAAGGCGCTGCCATATACTGAATGGATTGAATTGTCTGCATGGCCCTCAGCTCGGTTACCCTTTCCCACTGATCATGAAGACCCAAAAGGGTTCTGACTGTATCATGATCGTAGCTAATAGCCAAGGGCGTTACACAGTCCTTTTAACCAAAGGGTTAATTTTTCACATACACTCCACTTCAAGGCTAGAAACTCAAGCTTATGTGCTGGATACCTCTTTAGAGAGTTACTTAGAGTCTTGCTTGTGACTGCAATGGGGCATGCTTTCTCCTCTCCAGCCGGTATCTGTGATAGCACAGCCCCGAGTCCATCCTAGAGATGCATCAGTTGACAAAACTGACGAAAGAGAGAAATCAGGATGTGCTAGAACCAGGCTCTGCAAAAAGCTCGCTTTCAGTTTAGAAAGGGCCACATCACACTCAGGAGTCCAGTCAGTTCAACTTCCTATAAGTGCCTGCCCTAATCCCAGTTTTGATCTTTGTCTTTCTTTTCTGTGCAGCTGTCAAAGAAAACAACGGTTTGGCTATTGAGGAACAACTTGGATGAAATGCTGAGAATAGAGAATCATGCCCAAAAAAAGACTAAATCCTCTTCCAGGAAGTCCTCTTTTGACAATTTGGCTATGGCTTTAACCTTCGAAGGATCGACAGATACACTATTCCCATCAATTACGTGACCTAAAAATTTAACAGATGTTTGCTTGAAATGGCACTTTTTTGGACTTAACTTGAGGTTGTAATCCCTCAACCATTGAAAGACTATCTCCAGTTTCTCCAACGCTGCCTCCTCATCAGGTGCAAACACCAATGAGTCGTCCAAATAACACAACAGGCTACTGAAATTCAAGTCCCCAAAGATATTCAGCATCATGCGCAAAAAAGATGCTGGACTGTTACACAGTCCCTGTGGCATCCTATTATACTCATGAAGGCCCACTGGAGTTGCAAACGCAGTGTATTTTTTATCTTCTTCAGACATGGGGATGTTATAGAAACCTGATGTCAGATCCACAGTGCTGAAGAGAATGTTTCCTCCTAAGGCAGCAAGGCAGTCTGATTGATGAGGATTTGCATATACAAGATGCAAACCCAGCCATTAGGGAGGTACAAGCCAGTGCACCCTTAGTGCCAGTCCCAAGCTCAGATAAATGGGGAGGGTTGCGTTAGAAAGGGCATCCAGCGTAAAACCAAATATGTGGATCAAAAATTAGAATTTCATACCGGATCGGTCGAGGCCCAGGTTAACAACAACCGCCACAGGATACCGGTGGAAAATAGGCTACTGTTGGCCAAAGGAAGAGAAGGAGAGAAGGAAGACGTCTACAGAGACAGCAGGAAAAGGAGAAGTGTAGGAGAGAAGAGGTTCGGGTTGGTACTTTAAATGTTGGTACCTGGAATGGTAACGGGAGAGAGATAGCTGATATGATGGAGAGGAGAAAGGTAGATATGTTGTGTGTTCAGGAGACCAAGTGGAAAGGGAGTAAGGCCAGGAAAACTGGAGGTGGGTTTAAACTGTTCTATCATGGTGTGGATGGAAAGAGAAAGAGAAAGGGGTGTTCTGAGGGAAGAGTACAGTAAGAGTGTAGTGGCGGTGAAGAGAGTTTCTGAAGATGGACATGAAGCTGGAAGTTGAAGGGATGATGATAATTAGATGAAGTGGTAGATGGTGTACCTAGGAAAGAAAGATTAGTGATTGGGGCAGACTTTAATGGGCATATGTAGGTGAAGAGAACAGAGGTGATGAGGAGGTGATGGGTAGGTATTGGTTTTAAGGAGAGGAATGTAGAAGGGCAGATGGTGGTAGATTTTGCTAAAAGGATGGAAATGGCAGTGGTGAATACATATTTTAAGAAGAAGGATGATCATAGGGTGACCTATAAGAGTGGAGGAAGGTGCACACAGGTGGACTACGTTCTATGCTGGAGATGCAACCTGAAGGAGATTGGACACTGTAAGGTGTTGGCGGGGGACAGTGTAGCTAGACAGCATCGGATGGTGGTCTGTGGGATGGTTTTGAAAGCGAAGAAGAAGAGGAGGAGGGTGAGGACTGAAAGAAGAATAAGATGGTGGAAACTGAAGGAGGAAAAGTGTAGTGTGAGGTTGAGGGAAGAGGTCAGACAGGGGCTCGTTGGTGGTGAAGCGGTATTGGATAATTGGGTAACAACTGCAGGAGTGATGAGGATAGCAGCTTGAAAGGTACTTGGTGTGACATCTGGAAATAGGAAGGAAGACAAAGAGACATGGTGGTGGAATGAGGAAGTGCAGGAGATCATAAGGAGAAAGAGGTTGGCAAAACAGAAGTGGGATCCACAGAGTGATGAAAGGAACTGGGAAGCTGGGAAGGATGCACTGCAAGTTAGAGCAATAAAGGATGAAGATGGAAATGTGTTGACTAGTGAGGAGAGTGTTGTGAGAAGGTGGAGGGAGTATTTTGAGCAGGTGATGAATGAGGAAAATCAGAGAGAGAGAAGGTTGGATGATGTGGAGTTGGTGAAGCAGGATGTGGATAGGGTTAGTAAGGAGGAATTGAGAGCAGCGATTAAGAGGATAAAGAGTGAAAAGTCGGTTGGACCAGATGACATACCTGTAGAAGCATGGAGATGTCTAGGAGAGATGGAAGTGGAGTTTTTAACCAGATTGTTTAACACGTTTCTAGAAGGTGGGACGATGCCTGAGGAATGGAGAAGGAGTGTGCTGGTACCGAGCTTTAAGAATAAGGGAGATGTGCAGACCTCCAGTAACTACAGGGGAATTACGTTGATCAGTCACACCATGAAGTTATGGGAAAGAGTAGTGGAAGCCAGGCTGAGAAAAGAAGTGACCATCTTTGAGCAACAGTATGGTTTCATGCTGAGCAAGAGCACCACGTATGCCTTATTTGCTTTGAGGATGTTGATGAAGAAGTATAGAGAAGGACAGAATGAATTGCATTGTGTATTTGTGGATTTAGAGAAAGCGTACGACAGAGTGCCAAGAGAGAAGTTGTGGTATTGTATGAGGAACTCAGGTGTGTCAGAGAAGTATGTGAGGGTGGTGCCTACTGTATGAGGATGTGCAGTAGGAACGACATACTGGTTCAGGGTGAAGGTTGGACTGCATTAAGGATCGGCCCTAAACCCTTTCCTGTTTGCAGTGGTGATGGACAGGTTGACGGACGAGGTCAGACAGGAGTCTCCCTAGACTATGACATTTGCGGATGATATTTTGATTTGTGGTGAGCAGGTTGAGAAGAGCCTGGAGAGGTGGGGATATGCGCTGGAGAGAAGGGGAATGAAAGTCAGTACGAGTAAGACAGAGTACATGTGCGTAAATGAGAGGGAGGGTAGTGGAGTGGTGCGGTTACAGGGAGAAGAGGTGGAGAAGGTGGAGGAATTCAGGGGTCCTGGGGTCAACAGTGCAAAGTAATGGAGAGTGGGTTAGAGAAGTAAAGAAAAGAGTGCAGGCAGGGTGGAGTGGGTGAAGAAGAGTGACAGGAGTGATTTGTGATAGTAGGGTATCTGCAAAAAAAAAAAGGGAAAGTTTATAGGACTGTGGTGAGATGTTGTATGGATTAAAGGCATTAAGTAAAAGACAGGAGGCGGAGCTGGGGGTGGCAGAACTGAAGTTGTTAAGGTTTTCGTTGGGAGTGACGAGGATGGACAATATTAGAAATGAGTTTATTAGATTGACATCCCATGTAGGATGTTTTGGTGACAAGATGAGGGAGGGAGATTGAGATGGTTTGGACATGTGCAGAGGAGGGACATGAATTATATTGGTAGAAGAATGCTGAAGATGAAGCCACCAGGTATGAGGAAAAGAGGAAGGCCAAGGAGGAGGTTAATGGATGTGGTGAGGGAAGACATGCAGGTAATTGGTATGAATGAGGCAGATGTAGAGGGCAGGGTGGTATGGAGAAGGATGATCCGCCGTGGCGACCCCTAATGGGAGCAGCCGAAAGAAGAAGACAATATACAAGATGCACATGCTATGTGGTTCCTCGCTTAGGAAACCTTTATACACCAGACAAAAATACCCTGTGCTTTCCCCGATTTTCCTCTGAATCACCTGTGGCATGTTCTGTAACCTTAACGATGGCCATTTTGGCAGGAAGATGAACAGCATTTAAGAGGCCCCCCTATGCACACTCTGAAAAACTGCACCGGTTTATTCTGCAATACTATTCTCCAATAATCCTTTCATACTCTTATCACAACTACCTTTATTTTGTTTTTATTATTTTGGTATTCCACTTTATTTTTATAACTAAAACTAGCTAGAAATACCAGTGAAACATGGGGTCGGGAAAGGCTGGCCCATTAGAATTTTAAAAGGTGACAGTTGAGTAGTTGATGACAGAGTCATTCTCGTTTCTTTAAATACTGCCGAGAGAACAACAGTCCAATTTCGGCCTGTTTCAATGCAGGCTTTAGTAACACGTTTCTTAATGGTTCTGTTCATTCTCTCTACCACTCCAGCTGAATGTGGGTGATAGGGAATATTAAAATGGCAATCAATTGCTAAGCTTTTAGCCAAAAGTTGTGTTACTTTAGAAGCAAAAGGTGTACCATTATTACTTTCAATCACACTAGGAATACCAAACCTAGAGATGATCTCTTTCGTTAATATTTTTACAACTGTTTTAGCGTTCTCTGTCACGCATGCAAATGCTTCTGGCCACTTACTAAATCTGTCAACTATAACCAACAGGTTTCTCAGATTTCCTACTTGTGGCATATGTGTGAAATTGATCTGTAGGTGTTGGAAGGGTTGCTCAGGAAAAGTAAGCGCATCATGTCGTACAGGTCAATGTATGTTAGTTTTGGCACAAGTCAAACATGAATCTAACACTAGCTTGGTTGTTTTAGCTACATCAGCAGTTCAGTATGATGAGTTTATAACCTGTGTGACTTTAGCTGTGCTAATGTGTGACATCCAATGGTAATGCTACACCAACTCTATTAAAGCTAGTTAAGGCAGAGCAATTTTTTCATCTACATCTCTAATGATACCAGCAGAATATGATTTACATTGTTTAGAAGCCCAATACTTTATGTTCTCCTTCACTTCTGGTCAATATCTGGTATATTGGAGATATGTGTCATCATCGGGATCTCAGGATTTGTCTGTACTGTGTCCAAATCTACTGGTTGTTTTGCTGCTTCCTCAGCTACTTTATCCGCTAACGTGTTTCCCCGATTTTCCTCTGAATCACCTGTGGCATGTTCTGTAACCTTAACGATGGCCATTTTGGCAGGAAGATGAACAGCATTTAAGAGGCCCCCCTATGAGATTAAAATGTGCTATAGGCTTTCCATCAGCTGTTTTAAAGTGTCTTTGCTTCCATGTTTCACGAAATTATCATGCACAACATCATAAGCATACTTAGAATCAGTGTATATAGTGCTTTACTTTCAGACAACTGACATGATCTTGTAAGTGCGAACAACCCTGCAGCTTGCGCACATGTGTATGGTAATGGTTTAGCTTCAACTATTTCATCAGGTTACCCTACAACCGCATATCCACATAAATACACATCAGAGGGTTTTGAACACGATCTATCTAGATCAGGGGGTCACCAACGTGGGCCCTTTTCTAAAATATAGCTGTTTCCTACTTTGTTTAATCATTGTTGATACTTATGAGAAATCATTAACATGATCAGTGTCCTCACATAGATAAATATCATTAATTATCAATAATAACATATAATTAAAGGTAAATTGAGCAAATTTGTTATTTCAGATCAAAATGAAAACTGTGTCTATCAAACTGTTAGCCCTTCACATTAATGGTACCCAAGAAGTAGCTCTCAGTTTCAGAAAGGCTGGTGACCCCTGATCTATATATAGGCAATCCCCCTCTTCCAGGGCCATATCTAAAAGATTGGGCCTACAAGAGGTCTCTTGTTTAATGTGTTTAAGGCAATCCTGTGAGTCTTTAAAACCACAAGTCTAGCAGAGTCTAGCAAGTCTAGCAGATCACGCAGCGTTACTACCGCTGAATGCGGCTGAGAAGAAGGCTTGATGGTTACGTTTTCTGTTGCCGAGCGCGTGATTTCATAACCAGATCTACGTCGTGCTGTCATATCTTTTGTGTTGAGCTTATGTGGAATAGCTGTTACCTGATGTGAGGTGTACAGTATCAAAGGATGTCTCAGCATCCCGGACCATCAGACCATCAGCAGTCACTGCACGCATGCATGAGGGCAACCCTTGTGCTATGTTGTCTAAAGATTTGGAAAGAAATCAGGGCAAAATTTGTCACCATGTTCCTGGGCTAGAATCCCTGCAGCCGTTCCACCAGGTTCATGCGAATAAAGGTGAAAATTATGAGTATAAAATGTAATATTTTAATAAAAACATTTTCAAAAACTTTTTTATTAAAGAAAGTCAGATTTTTTTCAAACCATTGTTTGTCATCACATTTTGCAGTGAATATTTATACTTTCAATGGTTTTTAGTTAATAATGCTTATGAATCTAAAAAGTCAAAATTTTACAATAACTTGTAAACTTGATTTGTCATATCATGATTTTCATTGAATTTTTGCACTTTTTTTTACAGTTTTCATGAAATTATTCTAATGAATATAAAAATTCAAATTTTTTGTTAATTGATGCTAATAAATATGAAAAGTCATATTTTCCACTATAGATTTTAAAAACTTGATTTGTCATATAATGCTTTTTTATTTAATTTTTTATAAAAAATTTTTTTACAGTTTAGTAGTTACATTTTTCCTTGTATATGAAAAGTCCTATTTTACCCAAGTATATCATAATCATATTTAAAAAACTCAGCTTTTTGCCAAACATTTTTCACAATAAATTAGTAAAAACGATTTGTCATGTCATGTTTTTTAATTAATTAATTCACCTTTTTATTTTTTTTTTTTGTACAGCTTTTTCATTAAAATTGTCCTTTGGATAAACAAATTACCATTTTACCAATTTATTTCACATTCATATGAAAAAATTCTTATTTTTGCCAAACATGGTTATAATGAAACCTTTTTAGTTTACTTATTGCACTTTTTTCAACAGCCTTCCATGAAAATGTAAAACGGCATAATTTTGTTAAACCATGGTTTTTGATGGGAAAGTTTTTCGTTTACGTATTGCACTTTTTAATGTTTTTTTTTAATGAAATTATGCTTATGAATATAAAAATTCGTATTTTCACAAACACTCAGATTTTGATGACAAAATTGAAAAAGATTTTATAAAAAATTATGATTATGAATATGATTTAATTTCATATAAAAAAAAAATTAATAAAAGAAAATCCGATTTGTTTCAAACCATTGTTTGTCATAACAGTTTTTGCGATGAACATTTGCACTTTTTAATGTTTTTTTTGTTAAATGATGATTATGATTATGAAAAGTCATAATTTCACAATATCACCTTTTCAATGAAAATGTCATATTTTTGTCAAACATGATTTGTATGGTCACCTTTTTGTTTCTTAATATCACTTTTTTTTAAAAGGTTTTCCGTGAACATATGCGTCTAAATATGAAAAATCATATGTTTATAATGACTATCATATTTTGTTATGCAAAATGACATTTTTATCAAACCCTGGTTTCTCATGAAAATGTTTTTAGTTAAATGATGATTATGAAAATTCATATATTCACAATTACTCATATTATTATGAAAATGTTAACGATTTCTTATGAATGAAATTATGTTTATGAATATGAAATGTAATATTTTAATAAAAACATTTTATTTTATAAACGAAAGTCAGATTTTGTTCAAACCATTGCCATCACGTTTTGTGTTGAATCTTTGCACTTTCAACAGTTAAATGATGCTTATGGATATGATATAATTTCACAATAACTTGTAGAAACTTGAATGATGATATGACGTTTTTGATTGAATCTTTGTCCTTTTTTGTTGCATTTTTCCTTTAAATTATTTATTTGAATATGAAAATGTATATAATTTATATGAGAAAAGTCATTTATGTCAAAAAATAGTTTATAATGAAAACCTTTTAGTTCACTTATTGCACTTTTAACGATTTTTTGTGAAATGATGCTTATGAATATAACTTGTAAATACTTGATTTGACATTTCACGGTTTCATTGAATTTTGCACTTTTTAACAGTTTTTCAATAATAATATAATTCAATAATTAAAAAAATAATAATTTTTCAATTATTATGCTGATGAATAGGAAAATTTATATTTTACCAATTAATTATATTTTTATTAAAAACACATTTTTTTGGTCAAATCATTATCATATTGGTTTTCCATGATCATATGATTTACAGTTACACAATTACTCATCTTATTACGGTAAAGGTTATTGTATTTTTTTATTATTAATATGAATAGGAAATGTTATATTTTCATTAAAAACATTTTAATTATTACTGTTGTTTCGATTTTAATGAATTTAATGAATTTAATGATTTTAATGATTTTCAGCGATTAAGAAACTCATTCTTGACAGCACGCTTTGCCAAATATGTGCTGTTGTTTCGATTTTGATGAATTATGACTTTATTACACATTTTAAATTACTTTTTGCAGTTTTCTACAGTTTTTATGAAATTATGATTATGAATATGAAAATTCATAGCTTTGAAAAAAACAGCACTTAGACAGGTTTGCCAAATATGTGTTGTTGTTTCGATTTCGATGAATTATGACTTTTTAACCCATTTTCATTCACTTTTTGCAGTTTTCTACACTTTTTATGACATTCTGATTATAAATATGATAGTTCATATTTTTGAAAAAACTTATATATTTGTGAGAAATATAATTTTCTGGTCAGGAAATGTTTTGTTATATTATAATTTTATCATAAACATGTAAAATTATCATGGGTAAGTGCATGCTGCTTGTACAAATACGCTTGGTTCGAAAAAACGCTTTCTCTTTGTCCTAGAAGCCTGAGACTTGCGGAATCGCGTTTTCACCGGTTAAGAAACTCATTCTTGACAGCACGTAGAAGGCTTTGGCAAATATGTGCTGAAGATTTTGATGAATTACGACTTTTTAACCCATTTACATTCACTTATTGCAGTTTTCTACACTTTTTATGACATTATGATTATGAATATGAAAATTCATATTATTGAAATAACTATTATATTTTTGTGAGAAATATAAGTTTTTGGTCAGGAAATGTTTTGTTTTATTATATCTCATCATTAACATGTAAAATATAATGGACAAATCCATGCTGCTTGTACAAATACGCTTGTTTCGAAAAACCGCTTTCTCTTTGTCCTAGAAGCCTGAGACTGTTTTCAGCGGTTAAGAAACTCATTCTTGACAGTCAAGTCAAGTCAAGTCAAGTTTATTTGTATAGCGCTTTTCACAACAGACATTGTCTCAAAGCAGCTTTACACAAATCAACAGTGATGGTGAATGGTGTGAATTTGTTCCTGATGAGCAAGCCGTGGCGACTGTGGCAAGGAAAAACTCCCTTAGATGTTATGAGGAAGAAACCTTGAGAGGAACCAGACTCAAAAGGGGAACCCATCCTCATCTGGGTGACATCAAGAGTTTGATCATAAATTTTCCAACAATACAGAACACTGGAGAGTGAGAACTAACATGATTACTGGAGTATAAGATTATAAGTGATGTTCTTTCTGCAGTCTTAAACAGTCTTTATGGTTAGTAGCTCCTAGTTTTATAAGCTCAGCATTTTTGATCACCACAGATCCAGCATCAGCTTCTCCATGCCAGAGCCTTAACACTCCAGGAGGTCCAATGTCAAAACTCCACACATGTAGCGGGATCCAAATGGCACTGGTACGTCTCTAGATGGTTCAGGATGTTTGCGAGTTCGGCATCTACTTCTTCAAAGGTCCGTAATCACCAAGAGGTGGGAGGTGACTGTAGCTGGCCAAACCTCAGGGGGTCTCGGGATGGGGAGAGAAAGAGAAGCAGTGGAGAGGAATTAGCGTAGCTGCTGTTCATGATATTAACAGCACAAGTTGATAATGTGCATGTGATCAGATGTTCTGGAGCACAAGGTTATGATGTGATGTGTGTTATGTGTAGGCTTTGCTAAAAAGATATGTTTTTAATCTACACTTAAACTGGGTGAGTGTGTCTGAACCCCGAACACCGTCAGGAAGACTATTCCAGAGTTTAGGAGCTAAATGTGAAAATGCTCTACCACCTTTAGTGGACTTTGCTATTCTAGGAACTACTAGAAGCCCAGAGTTTTGAGATCTCAGGGAGCGTGGCGGATTGTAGCGTGTTAAAAGACTGGATAGATAAATGGGAGCCAAACCATTTAGTGCTTTATAAGTGAGAAGTAATAGTTTGTAGTCTATTCGAAACTTAACAGGAAGCCAGTGTAGGGACGATAAGATCGGGGTTATGTGATCATATTTTCTTGCCCTTGTAAGAACTCTGGCTGCTGCATTCTGGACTAACTGAAGCTTGTTTATTAATGACGCAGGACATCCACCTAGTAACGCATTACAGTAGTCTAATCTGGAGGTCATGAACGCATGAACGAGCTTCTCTGCATCCGATATGGACAACATATTTCTTAGCTTAGAAATATTTCTAAGGTGAAAGAAGGCTGTTTTTGTAACTTGATTAATATGATTTTTGAAAGACAAGTCGCTGTCTAAAATAACACCTAGGTCTTTTATCGTTGAACTAGTGTTTACAGAACATCCGTCTAAATGCAGGTTAAGATGCTGGAGCGTCTGTATACTAGTTTTAGGGCCGATGAGCAAAATCTCAGTCTTATCGGAATTTAAAAGTAGAAAGTTATGGGTCATCCAATCTCTTATTTCCTTAACACACTCAGTTATCCGGGTTAATTGAGCTGTATCGCCTGGTTTAGATGAAATATATAGCTGAGTATCATCAGCATAACAATGGAAGCTAATTCCATGCCTTCTAATAATATTTCCTAACGGGAGCATGTATATTGTGAAGAGCAGGGGTCCTAGAACTGAACCTTGCGGCACACCATAATTTACTTGCATTAGCCTGGATAGCTCTCCATTTAAATCTACGAAATGGTAACGATCGGACAGGTAGGATTTAAACCAGCTTAATGCCTGTCCCTGAATGCCGACGTAATTTTGTAAGCGATCTAGGAGGAGATCATGATCTATAGTGTCAAATGCAGCACTAAGATCTAGTAAAACCAACAGCGAGATGAAGCCTTGGTCTGAAGCTAAAAACAGGTCATTAGTTATTTTAACTAGGGCAGTTTCTGTGCTATGATGGGGTCTAAAACCTGACTGAAATTCTTCAAATATATTGTTCTCTTGCAAGTAGGAACATAACTGGGCAGCGACAATCTTTTCTAAAATCTTAGACATAAATGGGAGATTTGAAATTGGTCTGTAATTTGATAACGTGTTTGGATCCAGATTAGGTTTTTTAATGAGGGGCTTAATAACTGCTAACTTGAGGGATTTAGGGACGAGTCCTAACGATAGTGAGGAGTTAATAATATTCAGAAGTGGTTCACCAGTCGTATATAACACTTCCTTCAGTAGTTTAGTAGGAATTGGATCTAACTGACATGTTGTCGATTTAGCTTTGGCAATAACATTATACAGCTCTTCCTGTCCTATACATGTAAAACAGTGGAGTTGTGGAGTTGAGGGTAACACTGTCTCAGGAGATGCTGTCAGAGGTTGAACTGCCACAATTGTTTTTCTAATGTTCTCTATTTTTTCAGTGAAGAAAATCATAAAGTCCTCACTACTAAACTGTGATGGAACACAATTTCCAGAGCCCTGATTTGTTGTAAGCTAAGCTACAGTACTAAAAAGGAACCTGGGATTGTTTTTGTTATTTTCTATAAGTTTGCTCAGGTGTTCAGCTCTAGCAGCTTTTAGCGCCCGTCTGTAGCTAAGCATACTGTCCTTATATGCAATTCTAAATACCTCCAATTTAGTTTTCCGCCATTTTCTCTCCAGAATACGTGCTGCTCTCTTGAGGGCATGCGTATGACTATTATACCAAGGTGCAGGTGCTTGTTCTCTAACCTTTTTTAACCGGATAGGGGCAACGGTGTCTAATGTGCTAGTGAGGATAAGGTCTATGTTGTTAGTTATTTCATCAAGGTTATTAGCAGTTATGGGTTTAGTGAGAAATTGAGATAAATCAGGCAGGTTATTTATGAATCTGTCCTTAGTGTTCTGAACAATAGTCCTACCAAGTCGATAACGTGGTGCAACACGGCTAATCTGCTCTACCGGTAGTGTGAACAGTATGAGGTAATGGTCTGTGATGTCATCACTCTGAGGTAAAATATCTATATCAGTGACGTCTGCTCCGTGGGATATTACTAAGTCTAATGTGTGGTTAAAACGGTGAGTTGGTCCAGTGATGTTTTGTTTAACCCCAAAAGAGTTTAATAAGTCAACAAATGATAATCCTAGAGCATCATTTACATCATCTACATGAATATTAAAATCTCCTACAAGCAGCACTTTATCAAAATTGAGCAAGAGATCTGTTAGAAAACTAGCAAACTCTTGAAGAAATTCAGCGTAGGCTCCTGGGGGTCTGTACACGGTTACCAGAGCGAGTTTTCTATGTCTGTCTGAAAGTACAACTTTAAGAACGAGCACTTCAAATGATTTAAAGCTGAATCCTAACATCTGACTAACATTAAGAGAGGCAGTATAAATGGTTCCTACACCCCCCCCACGACCAGTCTGACGCGGCTCATGCTTATAAACGTATCCTGACGGTGTCGACTCGTTTAGACCCATATAATCACCTGGTTTAATCCAGGTCTCAGTGAGACAGAGGGCATCGAGATTATTCTCTGTGATCATCTCATTTATAATCAGTGCTTTGGGTGCAAGTGATCTAATGTTTAAAAGACCAAACTTTAAAACTTTTTGGTGTTTGTTTATCTGGCATTTTTCAGTTTTAACTTCAATCAGATTATTTCTGGATCTTGCGTATTTAATTCTTGGTTTTACTACACGAGGAATAGACACGGTTTCTATAAACTGGGCTGTGTGTGAACTTGTAACTATTTGGTCTGTTGTATGCGTGTTCTCATTGTTGTAAATTTCCTGATGTCTTACCAGTCAGATGGTGTGAAGTATCCTAGAGATGTTTTCTGATAGCACTGCTGCTCCAACTCTGCTGGGGTGCAGGCCATCAGGGCGGAAGAACCTAGGACGCTCCCAGAAACAGTTCCAGTTATTAACAAAGAGAAGTTTATGTTCTCGACACCATGTACATAAAGAAATTTCAAGCACGTTAATATACTGCCGCCATTTTGATTTTTGTTTATCTCGAACATCGGTTACCTCAATGCTTTTTGGCGACCCCCTACAACATCGACATAACCGGGTTCCACTGTATATTTATAATACACTTTTGTGAACAAACGCATATTGTTGTCAAAATATTATTTGCCATGTCACGTGTTTATTTGCAATGTCACTGGAAGTTTTGCACTTTTCAATGTTTTTTTTCTGAAATGTACCTTCAGAATACAAAATTCATATTTTCATAACAGTAATATCTTTTTTCAAAACGTGATATATTATGCTTATGAGTAGGAATTTATATTTTCATAAAAACTATCCTACATTTAATAAGTATAAAGCCATCAATTTTTCAAAACATGATTTCTCGTCAATTTTTCTTTTTTTCCTTCAGTTGTTCATCAATCAACCTGATCTTTTTTTCCCTTATTCCACATTTTAACGGTTTTTAATGAAATTATGCTCATGAGTTTGATAAATCATATTTTCCCAATTGATAAAAAAAGATGGAAAAAGTCTTATTTCTGTCAAAACACGATTTGGCATGTAATATATTTAGTTGATGATTATTTGACGTAAAATTTGTTAGTTTTTTTATGTACGTGTTGGACTTTTTTTGCACTTTATAATTTTTTTTCTAAAATGTTGCTTCTTAATAGGAAAATTTGTATTTTTATAATAATTATCATATTTTCGAAAAAAAATTTGTCAAATAGTGATATTTCATGTCAGTATTTTCATTAATTTATTTTACCATTTGACATTTATTTTCAAGAAAATAGGTCTCTTTTTCACAGTAACTCTAACCTTACAAAAAAAATAAAAAATATTTTTTTTCCCAAAACAAATCTGTTGCCAACATCATCATTCACTTTTTGCAATTTTAACAGTTCTTAAATAAAATTAAGCTTAAAAATTCATATCGTCATATGAAATACTTTATTTTTATGAGAAAATTACCATAAAAAAAAACATTTGTCATGCAAATTTTTTGTTCACTTATTTTGTTCGGTTTTTAATACAGTTTTACTTATGAGCATGAAAATTTGTACTATCATACTTTTTGTCAAAACATGATCTCATGTCAATTTGTAGGTTTTTTTTGTTCACAATGCCTGTTTAAATACATTTGTAATACAATTGTGCTTATGAAAATGAAATTTAATAATTTCATATGATCTCTTTTTTGTAAAGTCTTCATTTTGTCAAAACATTTTGTAGTGTCACTTTTCCGTTTTTTGTTCACTTATTGCCATTTTTAAATGGTTGTTCATCAAATTATGACTATGAATATATTTTCATAATACACAACACAATGTATAAATTCAAATAAGGAAAAAGTACGTATTGCAGGTAGTATTTTACACAGATGGTATTGCAAGTATTGCTGGTAATATTGCATGTATTGCAGGTAATATTGCAAATGATACAAATACATTTTTTTATGAAGTTATGATTAATAAAATTTTTAAGAGTAAACAAATCATATTTTAGATAAAACTTGCTTTGACATTGATTTGTTTCATTCCACTTTTTAACAGATTTTAATGAAATTATGCTTATGAATACAAAAATATATATTTCCCCAATAGATATGTTTTTGGTGAAAAAATCGTTTCTGTCAAATCATAATTTGGCATGTAACACATTTAGATTTTAGTTCATGTATTGCACTTTGTAAAGATTTTGATCATGAAATTTTGCATATGAAAAAACCAAACCATATATTCGAAACGTTTTTATGAAAGACTCATTAATTTTTGAAATTAAATATTGATTGAGAAAATTCATTATTTTGTAATAACTTTGTTTCATTGACATTTTACACATACATTTTTTTTCCTGAAATATAAGTTCGCAATACGAGTATTCATATTTTTATTATAACTATTATGTTATGAAAATAGTAATTTTTTGTCAAAATAATTTGTATTGCAGTATTTTTGTTAAACTATTGCACCATTCGACATTTTTTTCCAGGACATTATGCTTATGAAAATAAAAATTAAATTATTCATAATATATTCTTATGAAAGAAAGAGCCCAACCATTATGGATGCACAAGCTAGTGCACTCTTAGTGCCGGTCCCAAGCCCGGGTAAATGGGGAGGGTTGCGTTAGGAATGAGAAGTTGGACACTAAGGAAGGAGAAAAGGATTTATACCGATTGGCCAGGCAGAGGACAGAGCTGGGAAGGATGTACTGCAAGTTAGAGCAATAAAGGATGGAGAGGGAAATGTGTTGACTAGTGAGGAGAGTGTGTTGAGAAGGTGGAGGGAGTATTTTGAGCAGCTAATGAATGATGAAAATCAGAGAGAGAAAAGGTTGGATGATGTGGAGTTGGTGAAGCAGGATGTAGATAGGATTAGTAAGGAGGAAGTGAGAGCAGCGATTAAGAGGATAAAGAATGGAAATCGGTTGGACCAGATGACATACCGGTAGAAGCATGGAGATGTTTAGGAGAGATGGCAGTGGAGTTTTTTACCAGATTGTTTAACAGGATTTTGGAAGGTGAGAAGATGCCTGAGAAATGGAGAAGAAGTGTGCTGCTACCGATCTTTAAGCATAAAGGAGATGTGCAGTCTTGCAGTAACTACAGGGGAATTAAGTTGATCAGTCACACCATGAAGTTATGGGAAAGAGTAGTGGAAGCCAGGCTGAGAGAAGAGGTGACCATCTGTGAGCAACAGTATGGTTTCATGCCGAGGAAGAGCACCACAGATGCCTTATTTGCTTTGAGGATGTTGATGGAGAAGTATAGAGAAGTACAGAAGGAATTGCATTGTGTATTTGTGGATTTAGAGAAAGCGGTACGACAGAGTGCCAAAATAAGAGTTGTGGTATTGTATGAGGAAGTCAGGTGCGTCAGAGAAGTATGTGAGGGTGGTGCAGTACATGTTTGAGGACAGTGTGATGGCAGTAAAGTGTGCAGTAGGTACAAATGACTGGTTCAGGGTGAAAGTTGGACTGCATCAAGGATCGGCCCTGAGCCCTTTACTGTTTGCAGTGGTGATGGATAGGTTGACGGACGAGGTCAGACAGGAGTCTCCCTGGACTATGATGTTTGCGGATGATATTGTGATTTGTGGTGAGAGGATGGAGCAGGTTAAGTAGAGCCTGAAAAGGTGGAGATATGCGCTGGAGAGAAAGGGAATGAAACTTAGTAGGAGTAAGACAGAGTACATGTGTGTGAATGAGAGGGAGGGAAGTGGAGTGATGCGGTTGCAGGGAGAAGAGCTGGAGAAGGTGGAGGAGTTCAGGTACCTGGGGTCAACAGTGCAAAGTAATGGAGAGTGTGTTAGAGAAGTAAAGAATAGAGTGCAGGCAGGGTGAAGTGGGTGGAGAAGAGTGACAGGAGTGATTTGTAATAGTAGGGTATGTTGAGAAAAATGTTTGAATTAACCTTAACCGTGTTTTAATCCAACTAATATTCATCCAATAAATTGACCTAATAATTAATATAAAACCTATTAGATACAATAGAAGCAGCTTGATTAAAACCTATTTTAGCTTATGTGTTTTAATCAGTCTCATGTAGTCTATGTACTCCAAGTATAATTCACAATAGCGATCAGATATCAATAAATAGAGTAAAGTAGGGTCTGACTGGTGTTATGAGTGTGTTGGATAGACAAGAAAGAACAACATTCAAGGCTTAAGCATGTTTATTGTGCAGAGAAGAGGTGAGATTTACGATGCTGTTAGTGAAGAATGCTCCTAAGAGATGTCCCAGGACGTCTGTAAATTGGAGCTGAATAAAAGAAACAAACAGAGATCACAATGACTAAAAACATACAACTAATATGTGCATGTAACAACAAAAGTAATAAGCTTACAATCGTTATAGTTGTGAAACTTAACACATTATGCAACAGTCAGTTCAGATAATATAAATGAAGTATGATACTAACATAACCACATAGAATAATGTAGTTAAACATATACAAATAGACAATTTAAGTAAAATGATATAGCTTGATTTAATAAAAATGGAATAGCAAATAGCATTATAAAAGCAGAATACTTACACAGAGTAGATGTAGGGAAGATGAAGTAGGTCGCAAAATGGTTGTCCATACATAAAAACCTGAGAGCAGGAGGAAGCGGTGCCTTGCTGTACCAGAGGGGGTGAAAGTTGTATACACATTCTTTTCTTAAGTGACATAGAGAAAAGGCCGTAAATAAGGGTAATGGGGGAACAGGAAAACCCAAATATGGAATCACAGGAAGGGGACTTTGCTAGGATGAAGAAAATAGGAAACAAAGGTAAAGGCGTCATGTAACACCAGGGTATAAGAATGAGTGTGTGCAAAGTGTGTGTGCACTTGATCATTTTGATGTGATGAAGTGACCACCTTCTATGGGCTCATCAGAATGTGTCTGGAATAAAGAAGTTTTTGCTCTTTCCCATCCAAGACTGAAGAGCTTTCATTGGCTTTTGAGGTCCATTTCATTTAATTGTATTAGGTTGAGAGTGCTACATTAGGAATTAACTGAAACAAAGAATCCACCCGTGATGTGTCTGCTCAGAGACGGGTTCTGAGTTCCGACATATTTTAATGGCGACCACACATAAGGGACCCGAAAGGTCAGATTAGAGGCTGAAAACCTGAACAGGGGACCGAGCATCCTGTGGGCTGCAGACGCTGGCAACTAAATTCCGAGAAAAAAGCTAAGCAGACACCTGTTATACTCAAAGTCTGTGATTAGTAATTGTATGCCCACGGGAGGGTCAGCCCCGGGGAGGGTATAGGCTGCTGACTAAATAAAAATAAAATTGGGTTGGATGAGAACAAGCAAATGTGAAATAAAGTTGTGTGTTGGAGAGTCACTGCGTTTATAGAAGCAGGGTGGGACCCAAGTCAAACTACGACTGATTATTTGTACCTTAGTCCTTATAGACTTCCCATGTGGTCTAAATAAGTGGCAAACTAGGCAGACCAAGGCGTTAAAACCAGAGGGTAAAGCTGTGGTGATCCGGGTTCGTATCCCATGTGGGAAAGTAATACTTTTCATATGGTCTAAAAATGTGAAGATACCAAGTCTTTCCTGAGGGATCCAGATTCGTGACCTGGAGTGGGAAGAGTACATTGAAAGGTTGTAAGTTGTTAGTTTATGTTTAAGGCTCGGAGAGTCACTGTAAATAGTATGGGGTGGGACCCGAGGATATTGAGATGAAGTGATGGCAATGTGTACATGTAGGGTAAAGAGATAATTGTTCACTGCAGTTGTGTAAGTGTTTTGTTGTTAAATAGTTTGTGAGGTTGCAGTGGAGATTGTGACTCTATGTGATGCTTTTTCTGTGAAGTGATATATATGTTTGTGCTTTTGTTGTTGCTTGTTGTTTGCTTGTGCTGATGTTTTTTCGGTGAAGTTATATGTATGTTTGTACTTTTGTTGTTGCTTGTTGTTTGCTTGTGCTGATGCTTTTTCCTGTAAAGTTATATGTGTTTGTGCTGTTGTTTGTTTTTTGTTTGTGCTGATTGGGAAGATGAAGAGATTGTGATTATACTTGTATTATTGGCATATCTGTATTATTGATAAGTAGCACGGTATACACACACACATTAGGAGTGTAGGAGAGCCGCGCGTGCACGAACACACGGAGGGCAAAAGGAGGGGGCGCGGGCACGCGCACATACACAAGGAGTGCACGACGGGGGCCCACAGGCACACGGAGCATACCACACACACACACACGCACACACACACACACACACACCCACACACACACACACACAGTGACGTCACCCGCTCACTCACACACACGGTGGGTTGAGTAGTGGAGAAGAATAGGGGCTGCAGAACAATTAGTGTATGTTTAGAACACATTTTTGGGACAAGAGAACATATAAAGATAGAAATGTTATTGAAAGGGGGCAAACAGAGAAATAAATACTAGAATTGTGGGCTTTTACATATTTCCAAGGCATTGATGTATTACAGCAAGTATTTCCAGAAGAAGATTGCTATAAGAAAATAAAAAGCGTCTGGAACCCTCGACTGCTAAGCCCAATATTGCACACCCTAGTGAAAGCCCCTAAACCTTATAAAAAAGCATAGAGAGTTGTCCTGGGAAAGAGGTGTAGCAACCTCAATTCTAATCGACAAAAGTAAATTATTAGGGGGATAGTGTCGAAAGAATCCAACACAGCCTTGTGTAAAAGTGGGACGGGTAAGCGCCCACCTGAAGACAAAATAGACATCCAGTGCACCATAGAGAAGCGAGCAGAGCGAGACAAGGGTGCATCATGAGTGCAGAAAAATCCACGATCACACCTGTGGATGTGATAATTCTAAAACACAAAGGAGCGGAAAAAGAGATCAGAAAGTATATGAAAAAGTGGAAAGACCGGACAACAGGAGAGTTGCAATGGCCAGAAGAAGGAACATTTAATAAAGAAAAGTGTGATATAATGAGAACCAGGTTAGAATGTTGGGGAGAAATGAAGAAAGAGAAGAGAGAAAAGACAAAAAATTAATTAGATATTATAGAATGGTTTGAATATGAGAGAAAAAGGCTGAGATCACATGGGAAAACAGAGAAGATGGGAAAAGCAGGTAAAGAAGAAAAAGGGTCAAAAAAGGCTTTAGCCCCACCATTTGAGGAGTTTGAGGAACAGAAAAGACCACCGCCATATTCTAAAATGAAGAAACCTAAGGTAGTTGGCATTTATCCAGTAATAAAGGATCATGACATACAAATAGACATAACAGGAGGATGGATTAAAGGACGGTTAGAACTCCCAGCCTCAGACAACATGAGACAAAAGGAAAGAACAAGACAAACAAACAGAGTGCTCTTTGAGAATTCTGATGAGGAGGAGGAAGATGATAAAGAAGGCAGAAGTGAATGGGGATATGACTATGGACTACATATGATCTAGACATCCCACCAGGAGAATGGGAAAAGAAGCGACAAACACTAGAACCACCAGAACATGACCAGAATCAAAACCATCGCCTGAAAAAACAGCCACAAAAGCATGTAAGGTATAAAAGCACCCCAAAAGAACAAAAAAGACTAAGCAGAGCTACATCTCTCTTAGAAATCACAAACAGAAGTGAAAGTAAGGATAGTTTAAATTCGGGAGGCGGGAGCAGAGATGGAGAAGAGTTTGTTGTCTTGAACCCAGGAGGAGGGGAGGAATTGCATGTTCATGGAATATTGAAAATGATACCCAAAATGCCACGAAAAACTGACCAACTACAAACAGAAGTGAAAACACTGCAAGAAGAAGTGACACTGCATGAAGAAGAAAATGCAACAAACAGACAAGAACTGGCAAACACCCAACAGAAGATAGAGAGAGGTTTCTTTCTGTTTGTGACAAGGTCACAAACAGAAAGAAAAGATCAAGAGGATGAAAAAGAAGAAGTAGAGAACGAGGTAACAAGAAACAGGCATCAAAACCATTTGCAAATGCCAGTGGTAATGAAAGGAGCAGAACCAATATATACACCATGGTCATTTATGGATCTTACAGGACTGATAAACAGACTGCCTAGCGTTTGTGAAGGATCACAAAAATGGATAACAAGAGCAGACGATGGGTCAGGTGCTGAACATGGGAGACATCAAGGCAATCTTGACAGAGTCTTTGGGAAAAGCTAAAATGATAGAAATCATGGAAGAAGCACTACTGGGCCATATAGGAAGAAATCAGAAGTATGATCTCTGGTAATTTGGATTAAGAAGAAATGTAATATGGAATGCTCTTCGATCAGCATACCCAACTCAAGCAGATCCAGGCAAGGTGGAAAAGCTAAAAATGGACGAAAACGAGGGAGTAGCTCAATTCATCCTAAAGTTACAGAAAGCCTGGAGAAAAGAGATGGGATCAGCATGGGATGAGACGACTGCTAGCATCACATTGTTTAAGATGATGTTGAAAAAGGCACTCCCAAGTGAAGTTCAAGAGAAACAGTTTAATACAGCTTAATACGATGCCCTGGGCAACTTTTGAGGCAAATGTTATATACTTTGTGGAATTAAATAAAAAGAAGGAGAGATCAACCAAAAAGGCGGCAGATGAGTTAGTGATACTGCTTCACAAAGCACAGCTTGAAGAACTAACATGCAGCAAACAAGAAATCGAGAAAAACTAAAAGAAGAGAAAAAATCAGCTAAACAAGCAGCGGTCAAGGTGGTACAAACCACTGTACAGGAGGTCCCAGTGGTTCAAACTGCACAAAATCAAGGAAATCAACAACTAATGTCTGTGGGACAACCAATGATGGCAATCCAACCACAGGCACCTGTGACATTTACCACACCAATGCCTCAGGAGATGGCCTTTTCGATAAATCAGCAGTATCCGCCACAAAACAGAGGGTGGGGACAAGGAAGAGGTGGAGGCAGAGGAGGAATGTTTCAACCAAGACCAAGAAATTATCAACCACCGAGAGGAGGAAGATGCTGGAACTGCCAAGATCCCAATCACATGATGAGGGACTGCCCATATCCAGTAAGACAACAGCAAAGCAACCCCCAACAAAATCAAGGCTGGCAAAATCCTGGAAACTGGGCAGGACCGTGGAAGGGACTGAATCAGCAAGACCAAACTCAAGTGAACCTGTCGGAACTCAGAGCCCGTCTCTGAGGCGACACATCGAGGGTGAATTCTTTGCTCAGGGGATTCCCAATAATGCCCCAAAAACACAAATATAATAGACACAAACCGCCAATGAAGGATCCTCAGTCTTGAAAGAGTAAAAGCAAAACTTTTTTATTCCATGCACATTCCAATGAGCTCAATAGAAGGTGGGTACTTCACATCAAAATGAACAGCACATCAACAAATGATAGAGCACGCCAAAGTGAAGAAGTACACCGACTGTTCGTTTCACGCTCGTATTTATACCCTGTAGCCACCGTATCTTTCTATTTTTCTAATTTCTTCACCTTGAGTAATTCCCCTTATTTTCCGATCTTGCCCTCTTTTTTTCAATTCTCCTTATCTTTGGCCTCGGTGTTCATTCCTCCAAACAACACCATATTTGGAGTTCCTGTTTTTCCATTTCCCCTTATTTTCGGCCTTTATCTGGTTTTATATAAAAAAAAATAAGTGTGTATAAAGCCCTTATTTTCTCTGGATCCAACCATATGTTGCTTCAGTCTTTCAAGTATGAACAACTATTTTGCGGCCTATTTTGTCTTCCTGCATCTGCAATGGGTAAGTTTTATGCTTTATTCTTTTTATAATGCTGTTTGCTATTCTACTTTTATTAAATTGAGTTATATCAGTGTATTAGATTGCCTGTATACATGTGCTTAATTATATTATTTTATTTAGATAGTTGCAAGTGGCAAGGTTATATTTTCATTGTGCATTCTGAACTGATTGTTACATAGTGTATAGAATCTTCTCTTGAATGTGTGTCAACCTTTGCCTGCACCTAGCAGTCACCGTGATTTTACCCTGTTTAACATCTTATCTCTGCTGTTGGTTTCTTTTTGCTCAGCTCCAACACGCAGACGTGCGAGACCGTCCCAGGCGAGTGCTCTTCGCAGACACTATCGCCAATTCCAGCTCTTCTCACTTGCTACTGAGCTTGCTCAATTCCTTGAACAGCTCTCTAACCTAACTGTTCCAGCGAATCCCTATCTGCCTCCTCGCATCGTGCAGAGCACTTCTACGCGTGACATGAGCACAAAGACTTCTCCTGACCTTGACAACTGCAGCGAAGGCTCCTGCCTCCCTGATATGTTACCACTGTTTTCTCCCTATCCCTCACGCTGGTCTCCCACTGATTACTCCCCTACATCTCCCGCTGCTCTGCCAAGCACCTGCAGTAGCCCACACGCCTTGTTATCCCAATAAAAATGCTTAAACTCCCTCAAGGTCGTTTTCTGTCCTTCTTTGTCTATTCCACACACTTATAACATTCAGTCAGACTCTATCCTACTCACACATGTAAATACCTTATTATTACTATTTTTCTTATACTTGGTGTAAATAAAGGCTTGATCAACATATAGTTTAAATAGGTTTTATCACACTACTTCTATTGTATCTAATAAGTCCTACATTGATTATTAAGTTAATTAGGTTAATTTGGTTAATTTTGTTGGATTAATATTAGTTTGATTATAACACACTCTAGATAAGGTTGATTAAAATATTTTTCAGGGCCACCACAAGGTAACATGTGAAGATGCCCAGAGAAGCCAGAGGGGGAGCTGGTACAGTGCCCTATCTCACTGTACCCTGCACAAGAACCAACCATAATGGTGGTTGTGGGTAACCAGCTCCAAGCATCGTTTTTGATTGACACAGCTACATTCACAAGTATTGGAAAAAAAGGCTCTAAGCTCCCCCTCTCATGCAAGGCAGTAAAGACAGTAGGCTTCTCAGGTAAAACTCAAACTTTGCAATTTACAGAGCCACAAGACATAACAGTAGAAGGAATCACTATACAAGCACCGCTATTGTACTCTCCTGATTCTCCAGCAAATCTATTAGGTAGAGATGTATTATGCAAGATAGAAGCAAAAATCTACTGTAACCTAGGGTCGAACTTTCTGAGTGTCTAGATCAACAATATGTGATGGTGGAGAAAGACAGAACAACAAACACTGGATAAAGTCTACTGGCTGGAACTCAAGGAGACATCTTCAGAAATTCATAAGTTGTATGACCACTGGAAGAGATGGTTCACAAACATGCACCCTGATTGTATGGACATCAGAAAACCATGGCATTGCACAATAAAATATGATGAAGGGAGACAAGATGAAGAATATGAGACTTTGTGGGGAGAACATGTAGAAGAAAACCGGTACAGTATCAAAGCAGAAAACGTGATCATTGGTCCCCAACCAATGATCACTGCCGAACAAAATCGCTCAGTGGTATTTAGTCAAGAATTCTGTTCCACATGTCTCCCTAATGATCGGGCAAAATTATAAATCAAAATACCTAGGGCCAATGGTCAGGGAAGCAAGTCAGGTAACCGAGTGGATACCCATGGAAGAAAATATTAGTGTGTCAACAGATAGGAAATATCTTAAAATAAAGTTAACAGCTGAAGATTGTGTGATAGCTCACACTGTGTTGATTAACAGGCAGGTGCAGGTAAAAACGCAAATCAAACAGGTAGGAGAGTGGCCCCAAAGGATAAGAAGATTCAAAACAAACTGAACAGGAAGTAGAACAGGTACTGAAGCAGGTTCCAGAACAACCTACATCAGACAGATGTAGGGTTAGTAAAGTCATCAGGGTTGGCGCAAATTCAACTAAAGCCCAATGTGCAATTACCCTATCAGAAACAATACCCATTGTCACAACAAGCTATAGAGGGGATAAGACCAACCCTTGAGGGACTAGTTGAGGCAGAAGTATTAATCACAACCAAAAGCCCTTGCAACACACCCATTTTTCCGGTCAGAAAACCCTCAGACTCAGACAAATGGAGATTGGTCCATGATTTAAGGCCAGTAAACCGTGTTGTGGTAGCAGAAAATCCTGTAGTTCCTGATTAACACACTTTGTTAACTAACATCCCTGAAGGGACTAAATGGTACACTGTGATTGATTTATGTTCAGCATTTTTTAGTGTACTGCTGCACCCTGAGTCTCAGTTTTTGTTTGCTTTCACCTACGAGTGTAAGCAATATACCTACACACGGCTGCCACAAGGGTATTGTGAAAGTCCTTCAATTTTTACCCAGGTGTTAGCACGAGATCTGGCAGAACTAGATATTCAGAGCAGTTTGCTCCAATATGTGGATGACCTGCTGATTTGTAGTCAAACTAAAGAACAGTGCATGTAGGATTCGCTAAAAGTCCTAGAAACCCTAGCACACAATGGACACAAGGTCAGTAGGGAAAAATTGCAATTCTGCCAACAAAAGGTAGAATATTTAGGTAGAGTGCTCAAAGGCACTAAACGAAAAATCTCACCTTCACATGTAGAGGTGATTCAAAAAACACCACAGCCTCAAACAGAGCAACAAATGCTGTCATTCCTGGGTTTAGCAGGTTTTAGCAGACCGTAAATTTGTGATTTTGCGTTTTAAACACAACATCTTAGAGACATGATGAAGGCAGCAGACCAGACAAAATCAAGCACTCGTCTGGTCTGGACAGAGGAGGGTAAAGAAGCCTTTGAGACAATAAAAAGCAATTTAAAATCCACCCCAGCTTTAGCTTGCCCTGACTATACAGAACCATTTCATCTTTATGTATCAGAAGGGCGAGGTTTTGCATCAGCCATACTGGCACAACAGCAACAAAGTATGGGAAAGAAGCCAATTGCGTACTACAGTAGAGCTCTTTATTAATGTGGAGAAGGGCATGCCACCATGTTACAGAGGTTTGGCCGCTGCAGCATTTGCTTATCAAAAGGCATCGACATTCACAATGGGTCATCCAGTGACCCTGTACACTTCTCATGCACTACACGCCTTACTGACAAGCCAAAGGTTTGTGATAATAAATGCTTGTTGGACAGGTTATGATGTAATTCTGTCCACACCAGAATTAACAATTGATAGATGTCTCATAGTCAACCCAGCTGACCTAGTAGTACTACCAGATGAGGGAACTCCCCATGAGTGCATTACAGTAGCAGAGAAAATTCTAAAAGCTAGGGATGGCCTAGATAATCAACCACTGCGAAATGCCCAGCATGTCTTATTCGTGGATGGTTCATGCTACCGCACGAATTATGGTAACAAAGCAGGATATGCTGTGGTCGTGTACAATGAGAAAGAAGATATATTTCAAGTACTATCTAGCGTAAGTGTGCCACAGCCTTGTTCTGCCCAATTGGCAGAAATAAAAGCCTTAACAGCAGCAAGTAGGTTAGGGGCAGGGAGAACATTTACCGTCTACACAGATTAAGCTTATGCATATGGGGTGTGTCACACATTTGGACCTATCTGGGAATAGAGGTGTTGCCAGAGAGCTGATGGATCATCCATTGTGCATGGTCCTGCAATTTCAGATTTGTTTAAAGCAATGATGCTTCTAAAAGCACTAGCCATTGTGAAATGTAAAGCCCACAAGACTGATGGTGAGATGGTCAGTAGAGGTAATGCAGCAGCAGATGAGGCAGCCAAGAAATCAGCGGTAGGTGGAGACTGTGTAAAAGTAATGATGCAGGGCGAGGAACAGGAGGAAGAATAAGGACAGGTGACAGAGGAAGATCTTGGGGAATACCAGGATGTAGCAAGTGGGGAGGAGAAGGAGATGTGGAAGAAACGAGATGCAGTACAAGATCCCAACACAGGGTTATGGAGAAGCATTGATGGGGTATGGGTGGCACCTATAGCACTTTTGTAAATGCTCATTAATGAAGCACATGGGGTAGATCACTGTAATCGTAGGGCGATCGTAGACACAATCCGAAGGAATTGGAGGTCCCCATACCTGGCCAGTATGGTGGACAAATTCCTGAGGTCCTCTAAGCTATGTGCAGCACGTAATGTCAGAAAACATTTTACAGCACCAATCTGTCACATACCTGAACCAAGGGGACCATTTAAACATTTGATGATGGATTTTGTGGACATGGCAGACAGGAAGGAAGGAAAGAGATACAATTTGGTGGTGATAGATTGTTTTAGCAGATGGGTGGAGGCAATAGCTACAGCTAAGAATGATGCAAGACTGTAGCTAGGTTCTTGGTCAAGAAGTATTTCCAAGGTTTGGTATACCTGATAAGTTAAGTTCTGACAATGGACCACATATTCTGAACAACGTGATTAAGTCAATAAAAGAAGCCCTGTGTATCAGGCAGAGAATGGGTTGTGTTTATCATCCACAATCACAGGGAATGGTAGCGAGCCAATGGTGTGTTGAAGGAGAAAATAGCGAAAATTTGTGCAAGTACAGATTTAAATTGGGTACAGGTGATTTCGCTAGCGTTGATGAAAATGCGCTCTCATTAGCAAGACAGTGCGCTCATTGTTTGGACAAAAGGTAAGCTTTGGATCAGAATATCTACGTGGATGTGGATAAAGGTTTTTTTTTGGGCCCTAGTCAAGAAGGATGAATAAATAAAAAGATTTTTCCCGAACGTATCCTTGTAAATAAAAACCTTTATCCACATCCACGTAGATACTTGTGCTTGGTTAAAAATTTTCGAAGTAATCACATGACTACTAATTTTTCTACTCTATATCACTCTCTTTGATCGGAAACACTATATCCTTTGTATGTTTCGTTAATGATTGTATCGTATTATTCATGTTGTTGTTGTGAGTATTTCATGTTGTGTACAGGAACATGGTTGCTGGTGGATGTAGGTGGCTCCTGCAAGGTGTGCGTTTGCATCGAGGTGTGTGTGCATACGTCGAAGCGTGTGCTGAGGGGTATCGCTTCGATTCCGTGCAGTGCTTGCGATGTCACTAGGAGTCTCGGACGCTCACACGTTCCTGTTCCCAGACCTCGTCATGCACCGCACCATTGTGTCACCATCACCTTCTGTGGCTATATTCTCTTCCCTGCCGAAAATGCATGAAACGCATGTCTCCCGTTTGATAGTTCCACCACTTTGCACTAGACTCCGTATTTTTTGGTTCGGTTTTGTTTTCTTATGTGTTATGTTTTAGCTACCTGTACTGTCACGACTGAGGATGACCTTGGTGGTGAAGCCACTGTTGTGCCACTGGCAGGCAGGGTGGGAATTTTCACTGAAAATTGGCTGCTGTCAGGGTTTTTCGCCCACTCCTGGTTTATCATGTTGTGATTAGGCTTATTCGATGCTTTCGGGACTGGGGAGTGATGTCAATTTCAGTCAATGTTTTTTTTTTTTTTTTTTTGCATTTTCAAAGATTTTAGTTGATTTCACTGATCTTAGGTTCACTGATATTTTGAGTCGAGTTTTTCGGTGGTAGTTGGTTTTTGTTTTGTATTCTACTTGCTGTTGTCGATTTTTGTCAATGATTGTTCATTCATTTTTACCTTCTGGATTTTGTCGATTTTGATGCGATTAATCTGTGTTTGATTTTAATGCAATCATATTTTTCTTCAAATCCTGGGTCTATGTGTCACTGATCTTTGGTGATTCCGATCTTTGAATCATCATGTGGATTTATCATTTTCTTTCATGGATGTCAATATACGAGCACCTGGTAAAGTGCTAGTAACCTCTTCCAGGGATCCAACGAGACCCCCTGCGATACGTAAAGTATCTGGGTCAGAAGAAAACTACATGTGCCAAAGAACTCAATGTAAAATTTTTATTTTTGTGTTATGTGACATGTATGTTTGTTAATGCGTTAACACGGAAGTAGGAGGAGTGTCGCAGACGGGGGAGCGATGTCGAGAAAAATGTTTGAATTAACCTTATCTAGAGTGTGTTTTAATCCAACTAATATCCATCCAATAAATTGACCTAATAATTAGTATAGAACCTATTAGATACAATAGAAGCAGCTTGATTAAAACCTATATGTGTTTCAATCAGTCTCATGTAGTCTATGTACTCCAAGTATAATTCACAATAGCGATTAGATATTAATAAATAGAGCAGAGTAGAGTCTGACTGGTGTTATGAGTGTGCTGGATAGACAAGAAAGAACAACATTCAAGGCTTAAGCATGTTTATTGTGCAGAGAAGAGGTGAGATTTACGATGCTGTTAGTGAAAAATGCTCCTAAGAGATGTCCCAGGACGTCTGTAAATTGGAGCTGAATAAAAGAAACAAACAGAGATCACAATAACTAAAAACATACCATTAATATGGTGTCACTTTTCCGTTTTTTGTTCACTTATTGCCATTTTTAAACGGTTGTTCATCAAATTATGACATTCATACACATTCATACAACTAATATGTGCACATAACAACAAAAGTAATAAGCTTACAATCGTTATAGTTGTGAAACTTACCACGTAATGCAACAGTCAGTTCAGATAATATAAATAAAGTATGACTTAGACACTAACATAACCACGTGGAATAATGTAGTTAAACATATACAAATAGACAATTTAAGTAAAATGATATAGCTTGATTTAATAAAAATGGAATAGCAAATAGCATTATAAAAGCAGAACACTTACAAAGAGTAGATGTAGTGAAGATAAAGTAGGCCGCAAAATGTTTGTCCATACATAAAAACCTGAGAGCAGGAGGAAGCGGTGCCTTGCTGTACCAGAGGAGGTGAAAGTTGAATACACATTCTTTTCTTAAGTGACATAGAGAAAAGGCCGTAAATAAGGGTAATGGGGGAACAGGAAAACCCAAATATGGAATGACAGGAAGGGGACTTTGCTAGGATGAAGAAAATAGGAAAAAAAGTAAAGGTGTCATGTAACACCAGAGTATAAGAATGAGTGTGTGCAAAGTGTGTGTGCACTTGATCATTTTGATGTAATGAAGTGACCACCTTCTATGGGCTCATCAGAACCGAAGTTTTTGCTCTTTCTCATCCAAGACTTTCATTGGCTTTTGAGGTCCATTTCATTTAATTTTATTAGGTTAAAAGTGCTACATTGGGAATTAACTAAAACAAAGAATCCACCCGTGATGTATCTGCTCAGAGACGGGTTCTGAGTTCCGACAGGTATCTGCAAGAATGAAAGGGAAAGTTTATAGGACTGTGGTAAAACCTGCGATGTTGTATGGATTAAAGACAGTGGCATTGAGTAAAAGACAGGAGGTGGAGCTGGAGGTAGCAGAGTTGAAGGTGTTAAGGTTTTCGTTGGGAGTGACGAGGATGGACAAGATTAGAAATGAGTTTATTAGTGGGACAGCGCATGTAGGATGTTTTGGTGACAAGGTGAGGGAGGTGAGATCGTGAGGGTTTGGACATGTGCAAAGGAGGGACATGAATTATATTGGTAGAAGAATGCTGAATATGGAGCCACCAGGAGGAAGGCCAAGGAGGAGGTTTATGGATGTGGTGAGGGAAGACATGCAGGTAGTTGGTGTGAAAGAGGCAGATGTAGAGGACAGGGTGGTATGGGGACAGATGATCCGCTGTGGCGACCCCTAATGGGAGCAGCCGAAAGAAGAAGAAGAAGATTCTTATGAAAGAAATTTTGTTATTGAGTATGAAAATTCATATTTTCATAATACACAACACAATGTATAAATACAAATAAGGAAAAAGTACGTATTGCAGGTAGTATTTCACACAGGTGGTATTGCAGGTAATATTGCACATATTGCAAGTGATATTGCGCACAGGTAGTATTATTACACAGCAAAACAGTAATAACAGTAACTATTAACAGTTAAACAGTAATAACAGTGTGTATTATGGTAAATGGTTCACTGGGAGCAGCTTTGAATGTAAAGTCTAATAGCAGTAGGGAGAAAAGACCTTCTGTATTGCTCCTTCAGACACTTAGGATGTAACAGTCTGTCACTGAAGGAGCTGCTCATATAGGGGTGAGAGGCATTCTCCAGCAATGATAATAGTTTTGCTACCATCCTCCTTTCTTCCACCTCCTGTACAGTGTCCAGGGGAATCCCCAGGACTGAGCTGGCCTTCCTGATCAGCTTGTCCAGTCTCTTCCTATATATTAGTAAAATATGAGTTTTATCATAAAAATATATTATAAATATAGGAATTTTTATTTCCATTAGCAAACGTTCATAAAAAATAGTTACAAAGTACATTACATACACGAAAAACTAAAAAATGTTACATGCCAAATCATGTTTTGACGAAACAATAACTTTTTTCATGAGCTTAATTTCATTAAAAACCATTAAAAAATGGAATAAGGGCAAAAAACATGACATTATAAATCAAGTTTTGTTAAAACATGACGTTTTCATACAAAATTAGTTATTATGAAAATATAATTTTTTTTTATAATAATCATTGGAGGTATTTTTATATTCATAAGCCAAATTTCATAAAAAAATGGGAAAAAAAAGAAAAAATACATGACAAATTCTGTATACATAAATGAAAGTAATTATGAAAATATGAATTTAAATATTCAAAAGGCAATACGTGAACGGAAAAGATTGACATGAGAAATCCTGTTTTTAAAAAAAAGATGTCTTTTTTTCCCCGAAAAAGTAGCATTGTTATTAGGAAAATATAAATATTTATACTTATAAGCAAAATTATTAAAAATATATATTAAAAACCTTTAATATAGGAATAAGAAATAAAAAAGATGATGACAAATCAGGTTTAACAAGAATTTCACTCTTTTCCTACTAATAAATAAATAAATATATATATTCATGAAAATCTGATATCACAAAAATGTTTACATTTTCATATTCAGAAGCAAAATTTCAGAAAAAAATGCTAAAAAGTGCAAAAAGTTAACATGACAAAGTTTTGACAAAAATATGTTTTTTAATAAAATATATTAATACATAATTCAATTAGAAACCGTTAAAAAGTGGAATAAGGGGAAAAGCATGACATTTTAAAAAATCAAGTTTTGTCAAAAACATAATTAAAAAAAAATATAATGTTTTGACAAGTCTTTTTTCATATAAAAATAACAGTTATGAAAATGTGAATTTATATATCAATTAGCATAATTTTATGAATAAAAGGCACTGTGAACAACAAAAAAACTACAAATTGATATGAGATCATGTTTTAACAAAAAGTTGACATTTTCCAGAAAAAGTATGATAGTACGAATTTTCATGCTCATAAGTTAACATTTATTAAAAACCATTAAAAGTGGAATAAATGAACAAAAAAAAATTAACATGCGATAAAAATAAAGTAGTTAATATGAAAATATTAATTTTTAAACTTAATTTCATTAAAGAACTCTTAAAATTGAAAAAAGGGAATGATGATGGTGACAAAAGATTTGTTTTGAGAACAACTACTTTTTTTTTTAAGCTTAGAGTTACGGTGAAAATATGAATGTTTATATTCAGAGGCATATTTTCATGAAAAAAAGTAAAATGGTACAATACATTGAGAAAAAAAATACATCAAGTGTTGACAAAGATGTCTATTGTTTTGAAAATATGATAGTTATTATAAAAATATACATTTTAATATTTAGACGCAACATTTTAGGATTTAAAAAAAAAACATTAGATGACAAATTTTTGACAAAAAGTATAGGTTTTATCATAAAACTTATAAATATAGGAATTATTATTTTCATAAGTAAACTTTCATGAAAAAAGTTACAAGTATAATACGTTAACAAAAAAAATATATATATATATATATATTTTTTATAGTAATCATATTCTTTTTAGTTGTTGTTGTCCATAAGTTTTAAAATTAATAGACAGTGTTGAAAAAACATATACATGCCAAATCATGTTTTGACAGAAATATTTTTCATCATTTTTCATCTATTGGGAAAATATGAATTTTACATATTCATATGCATAATTTGTTAAAAACATGACTTTTTTTGTAAATATTCACGAAATGTTGAAATTATGAAAAATACACGAAAATATGAATTTTTATATTTCTTAGCATAATTTTATTAATAAAAGTTACAAAAGGCAGTAAGTGAACAAAAGAAAAAAACAATTTTTTATCTTTTATCATCTATTTATATCATCTATATTTATCATCTATTGGGAAAATCAGAATTTTCACATTTATAAGCATAATTTTATTTAAAAACGTTCAAAATTGGAAAAAGGGTGACTGAGGCGGAAGCCGAAGCACCAAAAACCCAAAACTTTAATGGCAGAATGCAGCAAAAACACACAGACACCAATGCAAACAATAACGGACGCTAAATGGGGTGAGAGAGGTGGTTATATGGGCACGTTAAACGTGAGGCAGGTGTTTGTAATCAGTAGGATGGTGATGAGCTCCGAGTGGGCGGGGCACACGCAGGCAAAGAGGCAGGGTGCTCCCTGACACCACCCCCTCCCCCAGGGGCGGCACCAGACGACCTGACCCGGCGACGAGGACGTCCTTGCTCGGGGCGCCGGCCGGCGTGGATGCAAAGCATGGAACTCTGCCAACAGAGCAGGATCCAGCACGTCCTGCCGGGCCACCCACGTCCGCTCCTCCGGACCATACCCCTCCCAATCCACCAGGTACTCAAGGCGACCCCCGCGCCGTCTGGAATCCACCGGGTTGGTCCACGACCTCCGGTTGGGCGGGCGCCGCAGGGCCACCTGGGGGGCAAGAGACAGGAGAGGCACAGGGCTTGAGCAAAGACACATGGAAGGTAGGGTGAATACGGTACCTCGGTGGCAGTAGAGCCGGTAGGACATGTCGTTGACCTGGTTGGTGATCCGAAAGGGCACAATGAACCGGGGGCTCAGTTTGTAGCAGGGCAGCTTCAGCTTCAGGTCCCTGGTAGACAACCACACCAGGTCCCCGGGACGGAAGCGCGGAGACTCCAGCCTCCGAGCATCAGGGTGTCGGCAGGTGTTGCGGAGGGCCCGACGCAGCTGAGTGTGGGCTGACTCCCAGATCCTACTGCTCTCCCGGAACCAGTAATCCACTGCGGGCACATTGCTGGGCTCATCCGACCAGGGGAACAGGGGTGGCTGGAATACCAGCACACACTGGAACGGGGTAGGCCCTGTCGTGTCCTGGCGTAGTGAATTCTGAGCGTATTCCGCCCAGGGCAGGAACCGACACCATTCCCCGTGGTCCTGGCTGCAATAGGTCCTCAGATAGCGACTCAGCTCTTGGATCTTACACTTGGCCTGGCTGTTGGACTGTGGGTGGTATCCCGACGATAGGTTAACTGAGACTCCCAGGAGCTTGAAGAACGCTCTCCAGACCCGCGACGTGAACTGAGGACCCCGGTCCGAGACAATCTCCTCTGGAAGTCCGTAGTTCCGGAAGACGGGATGGAACAGTGCTTCCGCCATTTTGAGGGCGGTAGGCAGGCCCCTCAGGGGCACAAAGCGGCAGGCCTTGGAAAAGCGGTCCACCCCCACCAGGACGCAAATGTTCCCCTCCGACCGGGGCAGATCCGTCACAAAGTCGATGCCCAGGTGAGACCATGGGCGTTGCGGGACGGGGAGTGGCATCAGCTTGCCCACGGGCAGGTGGCGCGGGACCTTGGCTATGGCGCAGCTGGGACATGCCTAAACATACTTGGTCGATGTCCCAAACGATAGGCCCCAGGATAAGTGCGGGAGGACTAATCGGCTCCGGGTCGCTGAATTCCTCCGGCCCGTACATCCGAGATAGCGTGTCGGCCTTGCCATTCAGGGCACCCACCCGGTAGGTGATGTGAAATCGGAACCGGGTGAAAAAGAGGACCCAGCGTGCCTGTCTTGGGTTGAGTCTAAGTGCCTCTCGCAAGTACTGAAGGTTCTTGTGATCGGTGACAACGGTGAACGGATGCTCAGCCCCCTCCAGCCAGTGTCTCCACTCTTCCAGGGCCAGCTTGATAGCCAGGAGCTTGCGGTTGCCGATGTCGTAGTTTTGTTCGGCGGTGGAGAGCTTGTGGGAGAAGAAGGCACAGGGGTGGAGCTGTGCCGGGGTTCCTGATCGCTGGGAGAGAGTGGCCCCCACCCCAGTTAAAGAAGCGTCGACCATGACCACAAAGGGCTCCTGGGGGTCTGGGTGACGTAGTACAGGAGCACTACAGAAGCACTGGCGGAGCTCTTGGAAGGCCTCCTGAGCCTACTCGGTCCACTTCAAGGTCCGAGCCTTACAGAAGACCCTCGCCTCCCTCAGGTCCTCCAGAGCAGCGGGCACGAGTGGAAGTGGGTATGGAAGTAGCGCGATCTGGGAGTTCAGCTGTCGATAGTCGATGCAGGGACGAAGCCCTCCATCCTTTTTTCCCACGCAGAAGAAGCTGGAGGCAGCTGGGAAGGATGAGTGTCTGATAAATCCTTGGCGCGGTGTTCAGGAGTGGATAGCGGATACACCCCGCCCTTGGGTAGCTTAGCGCCGGGAAGGAGATCGATGCAGCAGTCCCAAGGGCGATGAGGGGGGAGACAGGTGGCGGCCTGGGCACTGAACACATCCTTAAAGGACTGATACTCCTCAGGAATCTCCACCTGGATCCGCGTTGGAAGTTGAGCGAGACAGTGTTCCTTACAGCGAGACTCCACTCCAGGATGTCCCAGGGTTCCCAGGAACACCTCGGTGCATGTTTCTGTAACCACGGTCTCCCCAGGATCACACTGACGGTGGAACTCTCCAGAACCAGGAACCGGATCTTCTCTCTATGGAACAACCCCACTTGTAGTGTCACCACCGGCGTGCAGTACTTCACCCAACCTCTCCCAAGTGGACGTCCCTGGATAGTTTGGACTGCTAGGTCCTGGGAACCCCTCTCTCGGGGAAGGCGTAAGCGGTCGAGGCAGGTTTGGAAGATGAAGTTCCCCGCCGAGCCGGAGTTGACTAGGGCATGCACAGAGATGGATAGAGCGGGGGTTAGGGGAGACACTGTTAGCTTGGATAGGGGTGAGATATCGGTTGGAAAATCAACAGTACTCACCGCCGCACGAACAGGGTGCGTGGGACACCTAGTGACGGAGTGTCCTTGCAATCCGCAATACAGGCACCTCCCCGTGGCCAGACGGCAATTTCTCTCTCTTCGGGACAGTCTCTGTGAACCCTGCATGGGTTCAGGATCCGGAGCTGCCGTTGCACCTCGCAGGCATTCTGGTTGGGGTGGAGTCTGATGGCATGCAGCTAAACGCTGGGAAAGCCCAATAGATTTTTGAATGAAGCTCTCCAACTCCACAGAGTCCTCATGCACGGCCATGGCTTGCTTGAGCTCTGGGTTTAATCCCAGCCGATAAATGCTGAGCAGCGCTGACTCGTTCCAGCCACTAGATGCCGCCAGGGTGCGGAAACGGAGGCTGTAATCCATGACGTTGTCGTCTCCCTGCCGTATACTGAGCAGTTGGTCGGCCGTAGTAAGGACACCGGAGGAGGCGCAAAACACTTCCAGGAAGTGTGCAGTGAACCAAGCATAGGATTGCGTAGCAGGGCTGGCGGCGTCCCACAGTGATTGTGCCCAATCCAGCGCTCCTCCGGAGAGAAGATAGATGAAAAATGCCACCTTAGACCGTTCAGTGGGAAATCGCTGCGGTTGCATCTCGATGTACAGATTCACATGGAGTAAGAATCGGCGGCATGCGGAAGCCTCTCCGGAAAAGGCAGCCGGGAGAGCTGGAGTACCAGTGGAGGCGGGGGGGTTTTGCCCAGCCGTGGAAGAAGGAAACGCTTCTCGGAGCGCGGCGACGAGCTCCCGAACCGAAGCGGATGACGTGCTGGGTTGTTCGTCCATCACGAGGTAAGAGCCGGGTGAATTCTCGCCTACCACGCTCCTCTTCTTTACTTTCCTTTTCTTTTCTTTGAGGTCCGTTATTCTGTTAGGCGAGTGACTGAGGCGGAAGCCGATGCACCCAAAACCCAAAACTTTAATGGCGGAATGCAGTAAAAACACACAGACACCAATGCAAACAATAACGGACGCTAATGTGGGGTGAGAGAGGTGGTTATATGGGCACGTTAAACGTGAGGCAGGTGTTTGTAATCAGTAGGATGGTGATGAGCTCCGAGCGGGCGGGGCACACGCAGGCGAAGAGGCAGGGTGCACCCTGACAAAGGGGGAAAACATGAAATAAAAACATCAAGTTTTGTCAAAAACATGAGATTGGTTCATACAAAAATAATAATTATGAAAAAATAAAATTTTTATATTTATAATAATCTGTTACAAAGTACAATATGTACTCAAAAAACTTAAATATTTCACATGCCAAATCGTGTTTAGACAGAAATATGACTTTTTTCATACTTTTTACATATTTCTTTCTTGGGAAAATATGAATTCTCATATTCATAAGCATAATTTTAAAAAAGAAGAAGTGTAGAAAAGTGTAGGAGAGTAGAGGTTTAGTTTGGTACTTTAAATTTTGGCACTATGACTGGTAAAGGGAGAGAAATAGCTGATATGATGGAGAAGAGAAAGGTAGATATGTTGTGTGTTCAGGAGACCAAGTGGAAAGGGAGTAAGGCCAGGAACATTGTAAGTGGGTTCAAACTGTTCTATTATGGTGTGGATGGAAAGAGAAATGGTGTAGGGGTGATTCTGAAGGAAGAGAACAGTAAGAGTGTAGTGGAGGTGAAGAGAGTTTCTGATGGTGATGAACGTGAAGCTGGAAGTTGAAGGGATAATGATAAATGTCTTCAGTGCCTATGCCCCGCAAGTCGGCTGTGAGATAGAGGAGAAGGAAAGATTCTGGAGGGAATTAGATGAAGTGGTAGATTGTGTACCTAGAAATGAGGTTCAGGGAAGAAGTCAGATAGAGGTCCGTTGGTGGTGAAGAGGTGCTGGATGATTGGGAAACTACTGCAGGAGTGATGAGGGAGGCAGCTAGAAAAGTACTTGGTGTGACTGTAAATAGAAAGGTAGACAAAGAGACGTGGTGGTGGAATGAGGAAGTGCATGAGGGCATAAGGGGAAGAGGTTAACAAAACAGAAGTGTGATCGGCAGGGTGGTGAGAAAAGTAGGCAGGAGTACAAGAAGATGCGGCAGCAGGTCAAGAAGGATGTGGCGAAAGCCAAGGAAAAGGCATACAAGGAGCTGTATGAGAGGTTGAACACTAAGGAAGGCGAAAAGGATTTGTACCGATTGGTCAGGCAGAGGGAAGAATGCTGGGAAGAATATGCTGCAAGTTAGAGCAATAAAGGATGGAGATGGAAATGTGTTGACTAGTGAAGAAAGTGTGTTGGGAAGGTGGAGGGAGTATTTTGAGAAGCTGATGAACGAGGAAAATGAGAGAGAGAAGGTTGGATGATGTGGAGTTAGTAAAGCAGGAAGTGGATATGATTAGTAAAGAGGAAGTGAGAGCAGCGATTAAGAGGATGAAGAGTGGAAAGTCGGTTGGACCAGATGACATCCCGGTAGAAGCATGAAGATGTTTAGGAGAGATGGAAGTGGAGTTTTTAACCAGATTGTTTAACAAGATTTTGGAAGGTGAGAGGATGCCTGAGAAATGGAGAAGGAGTGTGCTGGTACCGATCTTTAAGCATAAGGGAGATGTGCAGACCTGCAGTAACTACAGGGGAACTAAGTTGATCAGTCACACCATGAAGTTATGGGAAAGAGTAGTGGAAGCCAGGCTGAGAGAAGAGGTGACTATCTGTGAGAAACAGTATGATTTCATGCCAAGTAAGAGCACCACAGATGCCTTATTTGCTTTGAGAATGTTGATAGAGAATTATAGAGAAGGACAGAAGGAATTGCATTGTGTATTTGTGGATTTAGAGAAAGCGTACGACAGGGTGCCAACAGAGGAGTTGTGGTATTGTATGAGGAAGTCAGGTGTGTCAGAGAAGTATGTGAGGGTGGTGCAGGACATGTATGAGGACAGTGTGACAGCAGTGATGTGTGCAGTAGAAACGACAGACTGGTTCAAGGTGAAGGTTGGATTGTATCAAGGATCGGCCCTGAGCCCTTTCCTGTTTGCAGTGTTGATGGACAGGTTGACGGACGAGGTCAGACAGGAGTCTCGCTGGACTATGATGTTTGTGGATGATATTGTGATTTGTGGTGAGAGTAGTAAGCAGGTTGAGAAGAGCCTGGAGAGGTGGAGGTACACGTTGGAGAGAAGGGGAATGAAAGTCAGTAGGAGTAAGACAGAGTACATTTGCGTTAATGAGAGGGAGTGTAGTGGAACGGTGCAGTTGCGGGCAGAAGAGGTGGAGAAGGTGGTGGAGTTTAGGAGGTGGAGATGGAGGTAGCAGAGCTGAAGATGTTAAGGTTTTTGCTGGGAGTGATAAGGATGGACAATATTAGAAATGAGTTTATTAGAGGGACAGCGCATGTTGGACGTTTTGGAGACAAGGTGCAGGAGGCAACATTGAGATGGTTTGGACATGTGCAGAGGAGGGACATGAGTTATATTGGTAGGAGAATGGTAAGGATGGAGCCACTAGGAAGGAGGAAAAGAGGAAGGCCAAGGAAAAGTTTCATGGATGTGGTGAGGGAAGACATGCAGGTAGTTGGTGTGAAGATATTCATAAGCATAATTTTATTAAAATTTGTTAAAAAGTGGAATAAGGAGAAAAAACATGACAGTGTAAATTAAGTTTTGTCAAAAACATGCCTTTTTTCACACAAAAATCAAAGATATTATGAAAATATGAATTTTTATATTATTTTGCATAATATTAATGAATAACCGTTGCAAAAGGCAATAAGTGAACTAAAGAAAATGGACAAAAAAGTTACAAAACAGTTCAAAATGGCAGAAAGTGAACGATGACAGTGACATGACATTTGTTTTTTTAAATTATTAAGTTTTTCATAAAAGGTATGATAGTTGAAAATATAAGTTTTTAAATACTAACATGAAACAGCACATTTTGACAAAAATAACTATTCTCATGAAAATCTGATATTATAAAAAGTAAACCTTTTCATATTCAGAAGGAACATTTCAGAAAAAAAAATGTTAAAAAGTGCAAAAAGACAACTTTTTGACAAAAATATATTTTTTTTGCATAAAAATATTCTAAATATATTAACTTTTTACCCATTAGCAATATTTATTGAAAAACCGTTTCAAAGTACAATATATACACAAAAAAGTACCCAAAATCTATTACATGCTAAATCGTGTTTTGACAAAAATACAACTTTTTCCATGTTTTTTCATATTTTTTCATCTACTGGGAAAATATGATTTCTCATATTCATGAGCATAATATTATTTAAAAAAAACTTTAAAATGTGGAATAAGGAAAAAAAAATGTCAGTAAAAATCACGTTGATTGATGAACAACTGAAGGAAAAAAAAAGAAAAATTGACATGAGAAATCATGTTTTAAAAAATAAATGGCTTTATTCTTATAAAACGTAAGAGTTATTATGAAAATATTAATTTATACTCATAAGCATATCACATTTAAAAAAAATTTATTATTGCTATGATAATATGAATTTTTGTATTCTGAAGGTACATTTCAGGAAAAAAACATTAAAAAGTGCAAAACTTCAGGTGACATGGCAAATAATTTTTTGACATCAAGATGAGTTTGTCCATAAAAAAATATTTTACAATATATAATTTTTTTTTTCCATGAGCAACGTTTTATGAAAAAAATTACAAAGTAAAATGCCTAAATGAAAAAACTAAAAATGGTACACACCAAATCATGTTTTGACATAAATATTACTTATTTTCCAGAATTTTTTCCATCTTGTTTCATCTATTGGGAAAATATATTTTTTATATTAATAATAACCGTTACAAAGTAAATAATAATAAAAAAAAACTAAAAATTGACATGAGAAATCATGTTTTAAGAAATAGATGTATTTTGTCTCAGAAAAGGAAGAACGGTTATTATGAAAATATAAATGTTCATTCTCCTAAGCAAAATGTTACTAAAAATCAATAAAAAAAAGAATAAGGGATCAAAAAAGGTGACTACAAATCAAGTTTGACAAGAGTTGTACTCTTTTCATAATAGTTAATATAAATTATTAAGCATAATTTCATAAATAGTGAAAATATGTTTTCATATTCAGAATCATAATTTTATAACAAAACTTAAAAGGGTGCAGTAAGTGAACGAAAATTCTGACATGAAATATGAACTTTTGACAAAATGAACTTTTTTCATAAAAATCTGATATCACAAAAAAGTTTACATTTTCATATTCAGGAGCAACATTTCAGAAAAAAATGCTAAAAAGTGCAAAAATGTAACATAAAAGTTTTGACAAAAATATGTTCTTTCATAAAATATATCAATATATTAAGCTTTATTTCCATAATAAAAATGTCATAATACACCGTTAGAAAGTACAATAATTACACGAAAAAATGAAAAATATGTTACATGCCAAATCATATTTTGACATTATGACTTTTTTCATAATTTTTTCAGCTTTTTCATCTATTGGGAAAATATGATTTCTCATATTTATAAGCATAATTTCATAAAAATAAAAAATAAAATGTTAAAAAGTGGAATAAGAAAAAAAACCATTAAAAATCTAGTTTTGTCAAAAACATGACTTTTATGATACAAAAATATAAGTAATTATAAAAATGAGTTTTTATATTAAGTAGCACTTTATTTTATAAATAGCCATTACAAAAGGCAATAAGTAAACAAAAAAAACTAAACAGGTTTCATAAATCATGTTCTGACTATCACTTTTTCATACAAAAGTTACAGTTATTGTGAAAATATGACTTTTGATGTCAATTAGCATAAGTTCATAAATAACGATTACAAAAGTCAATAAGTGAACAAACAAACCCCTACAAATTGACGTTATGTTTTGACAAAAATTTTACTTTTATTTCAGAAAAAGTAGGATAGTATGAATTTTCCTGCTCATTATTAAATAGTTAATGTAAAAATATGAATTTTTAAGCCTAATTTCATTAAAAACCAGTTAAAATTGCAAAATGTGGATGATGATGGTAACAATAAATTTTATTTATACAAGATATTGTAGTTGTTGTCAAAATATGAATATATTCATAAGCATAATTTCACAAAAAAAATGTAAATGGTGCAATAAGTTAATCAAAAATACTGACAAGATATAATCATCTTATTTTTAAGGTACATTGCAGGAAAAAAAATATTTAAAGTCAATGAAACATGTGACGACAGAGCTTTGACAAAAATATGAATTTTCATATGCATAACCATATTACATATTACATCAATTACAATCCGTTAAAAAGTGGAAATGACATTAAAAATCAAGTTTTGTCAAAAACATGACTTTTCATGAATCATGTTTTGACAGTTTTTTTTCATACAAAAATAATAGTTTTGTGCCAAGTTTGTGCTGTAATGAATGAGCACACTATGAGCTGAAAATGAGATTTCCGCAAGTCTCAGCCTCCAGAACGAAAAGAAAACTGTTTTTCGAACCATGTTACATTTGCAAATATTGCATGCACTTGACCACAATGTTTTTACATGTTTATGATGAGATAGGACATACTAAATCATGTTTTCTTTATGAAAATCTTGAAAATTCAATTTAAAGAATACCCGTGTTTAACGGCAATAAATAAACAAAATAACTAAGAGGTGAGATGAAAAATCCTGCTTTGTCTGTAAGATCACTTTTTTTTAGAAAAGTATGATAGTTATTTTGAAAATATGACTTTTGATATTAATTAGCATAATTTCATGTATGACTGTTAAACGATGCAATAAATAAACGAAAGATGAAATGGTAGTATGACAAATAATGTTCTGACAGGACTATGACTTTTAACATAAACAATTTATTGTTATTAAAAACCATTTAATTTTTATATTAATATGCATAATTTACTTAAAACCGTTAAAAAGTGGACACATTTTTACAAAAATGTTACTTTGATCTTAAATATATGATAGTCATTATGAATATATAAAAAAAAAATTCATAATTATAATTCTGAATATTATAAAAACTGTTAGAATATGGGAATGACAAACGGAAAATTCACATGACAAATTGTGTAATATGATAAACAATATGATAGTTATTAAAAAATAGTTATAATAATTAGCATAATTTTATTAATAATTGTTAAAAATTTAAATAAAGAATCAATAAAGGTGACATGACCAAGTTTTGAAAAAAAAGAGAAACTTTTGTAATAAACCTAAACGTTATGAATATATTATTGTTCATAATCATAATTTAATGAAAAGCCAACAAAAAGGTTCAATACGCAAAGGAAAAAGGAAAAGGTGATAAGACACTTCATGTTTCTCATATTCATGAGCATCATTTTATAAAAAAAATGTTAAAATGTGGAATAAGGAAAAAAAAGATGACAGTAAAAATCAGGTTGATTGATGAACAACTGAAGGCAAAAAATAAAAATTGACATGAGAAATAATTTTTTGAAAAATAAATGGTTTTATTCTCATAAAACGTAAGATAGTTATTATGAAAATATAAATTCATACTCATAACCATAATATACAGTGCCCTCCACAATTATTGGCACCCCTGTTTAAGATGTGGTCGTGGACTTCAAAAAATTCTCCTTTTTAAAAATAAAAATTGACATGAGAAATAATTTTTTGAAAAATAAATGGTTTTATTCTCATAAAACGTAAGATAGTTATTATGAAAATATAAATTCATACTCATAACCATAATATACAGTGCCCTCCACAATTATTGGCACCCCTGTTTAAGATGTGGTCGTGGACTTCAAAAAATTCTCCTTTTTTT
>MU574732.1:5731793-5763850 GCA_024362625.1 Silurus asotus
TATATATATATATATATATGTATGTATGTATGTGTATATATGTATAAAGGGGGGCAGGGGAGGGTTACCTACATATTAAGCATCCATTTATGCTTATATGCATTTATTAAGCATAAATGTATGCTTAATATGTAGGTAAACCCCCCTGCCTCCCCTTTATACAGTTTTTTTATTTATGTTTGGTTTTTTTTTGTTTGTATTATTTACTTTTATTTTTATTGTAATCATATTCTTTTTAGTTGTTGTTGTCCATAAAGTTTCAAAATTAATAGACAGTCTTGAAAAAATAGAGAAGGACAGAAGGAATTGCATTATGTATTTGTGGATTTAGAGAAAGCGTACAACAGGGTGCTAAGAGAGGTGTTGTGGTATTGTATGAGAAAGTCAGGTGTGTCAGAAAAGTATGTGAGGGTGGTCCAGGACATGTATGAGGACAGTGTGACAGCAGTGATGTGTGCAGTAGGAACAACAGACTGGTTCAAGGTGAAGGTTGGATTGCATCAAGGATCGGCCCTGAGCCTTTTCCTGTTGGCAGTGGTGATGGACAGGTTGACGGACGAGGTCAGACAGGAGTCTCCCTGGACTATTGTTACCCACAAAATGATAACATTAACTTAGATTTCGATTTTGTCTTTTATTCCTCTCGTGCTGAACTCACAATGAACACATATGGTAGTTGTCGTTGTTGTAGTTTAATTTTAGTTGAGTACTTTGTGCACATTCATGTGTACAGATGGGTGTTTGTCTGGGTCAAACTGTAAACCCAAATAGATTCACCAATTGCAATCAAGTATTGTTTACATCACCAATTAAATTTCTATAAACATTCAAACATCAACTCTAGATAATAAGCATTAAATTATATGCTTAGAAATCAAGATATAATAATCCCTATAATGCTAATATCACAAATTATAATCAACAATTACATATGTGCATCAAGCATTAATCACATGTTTCTAAAACAGTCTCTGTTTTACAAACACATACGAAACTTTATCAACTATAAGCAACATATATTGCATGAATATTTCAATAAACAATATAAAAGAGAAAACAACAAATGTTGAACCAGAAGTGTATAACATTAGCCGTTTAGGCGCTAATCGCAAGTAGCTTGCATAACATATCAGAAACTATCAATTCAAGGGTGGAGAAGGTGGTGGAGTTCCGGTACCTGGGGTCAACAGTGCAAAGTAATGGAGAGTGTGTTAGGGAAGTAAAGAAAAGAGTGCAGGCAGGGTGGAGTGGGTGGGGAAGAGTGATTTGTGATAGTAGGGTATCTGGAAGAATGAAAGGGAAAGTTTATAGGACTGTGGTGAGACCTGCAATGTTGTATGGATTAGAGACAGTGGCATTGAGTAAAAGGCAGGAGGCGGAGCTGGAGGTAGCAATGCTGAAGATGTTAAAGTTTTCGTTGGGAGTGACGAGGATGGACAAGAAATTAGTTTATTAGAGGGACAGCGCGTGTTTGGAGAGAAGGTGCGGAAGGCGACATTGAGATGGTTTGGACATGTGCCAAGGAGGGACATGAGTTATATTGGTGGGAGAATGCTAAGGATGGAGCCACCAGGAAGGAGGAAAAGAGGAAGGTCAAGGAGAAGTTTCATGGATGTGGTGAGGGAAGACATGCAGGTAGTTGGTGTGAAAGAGGCAGGTGTAGAGGACAGGGTGGTATGGAGACGGATGATCCATTGTGGTGACCCCTAATAGGAGCAGCTGAAAGAAGAAGAAGAAGAAGATATTCATAAGCATAATTTCATTAAAATCCGTTAAAAAGTGGAATAGGAGAAAAAACATGAAAGTGAAAATCAAGTTTTGTCAGAAACATGCCTTTTTTCACACAAAAATCAAAGTTATTATGAAAATAGGAATTTTTATAATAATTTGCATATTTAATGAATAACCGTTAAAAAAGGCAATAAGTGAACTAAAGAAAATGGAGAAAAACCAGTCAAAAATGGCAGAAAGTGAACTATGACAGTGACATGACATTTGTTTTAAAAAATTTAGTTGTACATAAAAGGTATGATAGTTGAAGTGAAAATATAAGTTTTTATTTTTGGAATCATAATTTCATGAAAAACGTAAAAGGATGCAAAAAGTAAACGAAAATACTAACATGAAACATCACATTTTGACAAAAATAACTATCCTCATGAAAATCTGCTATTATAAAAAGTAAACCTTTTCACATTCAAAAGCAACATTTCAGAAAAAAAAAATGTAACAAATTGCAAAAAGACAACTTTTTGACAAAAATATATGTTTTTGCATAAAAATATTCTAAATATATTAACTTTTTTTCCCATTAGCAATATTAATAGAAAAACCGTTACAAAGTACAATATATACACAAAAAAAGTCCAAAATCTTTTACATGCCAAATCGTGTTTTGACAGAAATACAACTTTTTCCATCTTTTTTCATCTTTTTTCATCTACTGGGAAAATATGTTTTCTCATATAGTAAAAAAAAACGTTAAAATGTGGAATAAGGAAAAAAAAGATGACTGTAAAAATCAGGTTGATTGATGAACAACTGAAGAAAAAGAAAAAAAGAAAAAGATTAATTCTCATAAAACGTAAGATAAGTTAATTATGAAAATATAAATTCATACTCATAAGCATATCACGTTTTGAAAAAAATTATTGTTATGATAATATGGATTTTTGTATTCTGAAGGTACATTTAAGGAAAAAAACATTAAAAAGTGCAAAACTTCAGGTGACATGGCAAATAAACGTGACATGACAAATAATTTGTGGACAACAATTTGAGTTTGTTAATAAAAATATATTATAAATATGTAAAAAAAAAATTTCATGAGGAAAGATTTGTGAAAAAAATTACAAATTAAAATGCTTAAATGAAAAAACAAAAAACTGTACATACCAAATCATGTTTTGACATAAATATGACTTTTTTCAGAATTTTTATCTTGTTTCATCTATTGGGAAAATATATTTTTTATATTAATAATAACCGTTACAAAGTAAAGTAAAAAAACTAAAAATGAAAAATGAAAAATGAAAACTAAAAGAAAGGACAGTTATTATGAAAATATAAATGTTCATACTCCTAAGAAAAATGTTATTGTCAGGGATCCACCAGCCACACCCTCGCTAACTCCTCCAATCACTCCAAGCAGCTCACCAACTTACTAATCATCCACACCTGGTCCAAATCAGTCATCATAAAGACCCTGTTTATCTACATGCTCATCATCCGTTCTTGCCCTTTTTTTGCTTTCTCATTAAAAAAGCCTTCGTTGAATTCACTCAGCCTCCAGAACGTTCTTAGCGCCTGACAGTTATTAAAAATCAATAATAAAAAAAAAAACGAATAAGGGATCAAAAAAGGTGACAACAAATCAAGTTTGACAAGAGTTGTACTTTTTTCAGAATAGTTCATATGAATTATTAAGCATAATTTCATAAATAGTGAAAATATGTTTTCATATTTAGAATCATAATTTTATGACAAAACTTAAAAGGGTGCAGTAAGTGAACGAAAATTCTGACATGAAACATGACCTTTTGACAAAATGAACTTTTTTTATAAAAATCTGATATCACAAAAAAGTTTACATTTTCATATTCAGAAGCAACATTTCAGAAAAAAAATGCTAAAAAGTGCAAAAATGTAACCTGACAAAAATTTGACAAAAATATGTTCTTTAACAAAATATATAAATATATGAAGTTTTATTTCTATAAGAAAAAATTCATGATACACCGTTAGAAAGTACAATAAGTACACGAAAAATGAAAAATATGTTACATGCCAAATCATATTTCAACATTGACTTTTTTTCATAATTTTTTCAGCTTTTTCATCTATTGGGAAAATATGATTTCTCATATTCATAAGCATAGTTTTATTTAAAAAAAAAACAATTAAAAAGTGTTTACATTTTCATATTCAGAAGCAACATTTCAGAAAAAAATGCTAAAAAGTGCAAAAAGTTACAATGACAAAGTTTTGACAAAAATATGTTTTTAAAATAAAATATATTAATACATAATTCATTTAGAAACTGTTAAAAAGTGGAATAAGGGGAAATAACATGACATTTAAAAAAATCTAGTTTTGTCAAAAACTGATTTAAAAAAAAATAATGTTTTGACAAGTCTTTTTTCATATAAAAATAATAGTTATGAAAATGGGAATTTATATATCAATTAGCATAATTTTATAAATAACTATTAAAAAGGCATTGTGAACAAAGAAAAAACCTACAAATTGACAAGATCATGTTTTAACAAAAACATTGACATTGTAGGGTGGGGAACCACTGGTCCAATGGCGGTTTACAAAGGCGTGGCAAAGGATTCTCACGCGTTCTAGTCTTTCCTTTCACATTAGATAATAAGATTTGGATTAATGCATTTCTTCATTTTGGTTATTACCTTCTTATCTGACTCCAATTAGATAAAATATAATTAATATTTGCATAGGTTGTTACTTTACTAATAGTATAATTTGGATGGATGTTTGTTTAGTTATTCTGATTAAGCTCTGGTATTACACTCGTTCATTCGGGTTCTCATAGTCGCACATGATCCTAGTATGGGCCCTATAATTAATATACTGGTCAACTGTCATAAGCGAATCAGTATTGGTCGCTGCCAGAGGATGGACTATACGCTTAAGCAGCCGTTCTCTGCGTGCTCAACTTTAAACATACTTTATTTGGTCCCCTTAGAGGTGACACTTAATTATTACAATAATTATTTCTAACCACAGGTAATGAATAGAATAATATTAAAATAATCAGAGGTTGAGGCTGACCCTATTTAGAGTGATCAGAAATGTTACTCTAAACGGAAATACATATTGTTAGCCTCCACGCTTCTAAATACACTTAAACTATCTCTTAAATCCTCAGCTGATGTATTTTTCACTATCTAACTGGGATTTAGGCCGAACCTAGCCTAAATCCCTAGCCGAACGTTATTACTTGCAGTGTCAACATTTACCGAGCAACCCAGAATAAAATCAAACATAACAATTTATTAACCAGGTAAGAAAATCACAATTCAAAGCCAATTCTTAATACAATTAAAAAATAACACAAATACAAACCAATAGTATTTACATTTAAACAGGAAATATAAAACCTTTCATACCTGATAAAACATGGCACACAGTAATTGTGTGGGAGATCTGTTTACAGATTCCCCGAATTGTTGGTCAGTTCTCCTTAAATAACCAGAAAAAGTAAGCGTTATGTAAACATTATTTAGCAATGGAAGTTTGCATTGATTGGTTCTTACAGACCTGTGGGAGGCATCTCGCCTGTATACATTTGTAGTGGGGCACACTCGCCTTGCATAGAGTTATGTTTTCTCTATTAAACCTTTTTTATTATTTGTTTTATTGCTGTGGGAATGGGACCTGTGTTGTGATAAACCTTTGTAAAGAAATGAAACATGAACATTTTCCGTCGTTATTTACATGTAATCTGACCTTTCTTACACATAATCATCTGGTGTGCTAAAGAATGTCCTGTGTTTGAGAAAGTAACAAGAAAAGCAGGGGTAGAGGGGTTAGACATTTGTCTGCAGATCTACCATTTGTATGGAGATGTGGTGTTTGAAGACCAAGGGTAGCTCTCCGGGGAGCCTACTGTATTCCAGATAAAGTTCTGGTTCTCGAGAGGGGTGTTGTGGGGTCTTGGTCCCCTGCCGTGAGTCCTGGAGGAAATTTAAAGAGTTCTCTTTTGATGTTCTTGTTGCCTCGGGCACCTACCAAGCACACCCTGCACTCTCGGGCATCCATACTGTGTTCTCGGGGAGGGCAAAAGCAAGCAAAAATCTTACAGTTATTTTCCCACTTGGCCCCGTGGGCGAATTTGAAAAGGGTACCTGCGGGGTCAGACAAAGCAATTCTTTTATTTTTTGTTTTTTATTTTTAGAGTCTTTGGAACACGGGTATCTGCAGTGGGCTGAGGGCAAGGGCAGCGTGTGTGGATTCTTGTGTAGATCGGATGAGGTGCCTGAAGTAACAGCACTGGAACATGGTGAAGGTGAAGATCAGGGCACTGCCAATGGCACACCCTCAGAACATCCAGTCCCACCAGGTGTAGGTGTACTGTGCTGACAGAGTGGCTGAACTGGATAAGAGTTGTGCAGTCTTTCGTGCCAGGTTGGTTTCAACCTGTGCTTGGTTGAGGTGGTATTCAGTTAGCCTTTGTGTCAGGTCCATCGCGTCAACCACAGCTTAGGTACCTTGCTCATAGAAAGTGTCATCCCACCATGGTGAGGTCCATGTGTCCAGTGGCATTTTCCTAAAATGATTAGCAGAGCAGGTCAGTCCTCTGGAGGTCATTACACTGACAACGCACCACTGTGTATGAGACACCTGGACAACATCAGAATAACCATGCAGTGACTGAACGTTTATAAGTTTGGTGTCATTGGGGGAGAAAGGTTGCAAAGTGTTACATGTACAAATAACATAATTGTGTGTTTCATGGCAACATGTGTGACTGGTAAAACAAAATGTTTTAATGTAGGGACATGTAGGCAAGACACAATTTTCTTGGTACTCCTCACCAGGAAAATGCCACACATGCTGGACACCATCTGAGCCAAACGTAAATCATGCTCTTGAACAGGTTGTCTTTATCATCTGTCTGCAAGCTTTCTTGTGAGCCAGCTTCAGAAAAAGCTTCCTCCTGGGACGATGGTTATGCAAACTGACTCGTTGCAGTGTGTTGCGTCTGAGCACTGACAAGCGGACCTTCAACTTCGGCAACTTCTAAAGAAATGCTGACAGCACACATGCGTCTGTTTTTTGAAGCGGCTTTTGCACCTGACACACAGTATGAGGACTCAACTTCTTTGATTAACCCTTATGAGGCCTGTTCCAAGTGGAACCCTTCTTGAAAATGACCCTGGCCACTGTACTCTAACTCAGTTTCAGGGTGTTACTGATCTTATAGCCTACGCCATCTTTGTGGAGAGCAACAATTCTAATTCTCAAATCCTCAGAGAGTTCTTTGCCATGATCCTTTACCTGGGTAAACATCTAGTGTTCAGTATGAGAGAATTGTATTTAAAGCACCATGATAAAAAGGACATGTGGCTTTGCATGGCTAAATGATGTGTAGCTGTTATCATTTAGGGTGTACTCACTTAGGTTGCCAGTTATTTTGAAAATAATGACTGTATGCCAAGTTATTATAAGAGGACAGTAAATCTGTACTGCTATTACAGTTGCACATTGACGACTCTAAAATCTACCCAAGGCTCATTTCTATAGTTTTGTCCCTAAGTAAAATACAGTAAAATAGTTACTGAAATTTGAAGGGTATACTATAATTTAGTGAGACACTGTATATAAATAAATAGAATAAAAATAATTACGCAAGAAAATCTACATCATTTAAAAATAAACAATGAAAATAAAATAAATAGGATAACCCAACCAACTCTGTTTTACTACACAGAAGATGTGTACTTCTAAGATCAGTTATATAACACACACACACACACACACACACACACACACACACACACACACACACACACACACACACACACTATATCAAAACAGCTCTTGCTATTTCTCTAATATTCTGAAAGCCAAGTAAAATACTGCAACATAAGTCAATTTCCAAAAGTAGCTCTTTCTTTCACACACACACACACACACACACACACACACACACACACATTATATCAGAACGGCTCTTGCTATTTCTCTAATATTCTGAAAGCCAAGTAAAATACTGCAACATAAGTCTATTTCCCACACACACACACACACACACACACACACACACACACACACACACACACACCTACCTATACATTAATCATTCATTACTAGATCAATCATTAAATTGAGAGAACAATGTTAGGCTTTACAATCTTAATGCACTAATATCAGCCCAAAGTACACACACATATTAAGGTGGTGGGAATGTGTGAAAATCTCAATCCTATTTATTCAGCACTTTAATTTTTACATGTGTACGTTTATATTACCCGATACCAAGGTTTATGGATGTGGTGAAGGAAGACATGCAGGGAGTTGGTTTGAAAGAGGCAGATGTAGAGGACAGGGAGATATGGAGACGGAAGATCCGCTGTGGCGACCCCTAAAGGGAGTAGCCGAAAGAGGGAGAACAAGAAGTATTACCCAATAGCAAAAAACCCTCTCTGGGAAAAAGTCAGTTATTATATAAGGCTGCATGATAAATTCCAATCAGGACAGTTCCTGCTGTATCAAGTGTTCCTCGACGACAGACTGCACGGGATTAGAACCAAAAGTAGCACTGAATCCGCTCCAAATCCACGAAAACACAACCGCGTGGGTTTCTATCAGTTAGATATATCTGAGCAAAAAGCTTTAGAACTGTCCCAGTTTAACTAATAATTATGTTAGCATTTCTACAATACAATGTTTTTTCCTAATTGCTTACACTTCATTTATTAAACCATTCACAATTTTCTCATTTTTTAAATATAAGCTATTAATCTCAACTCATAAGCTATTAAGACCAACACAACAATATGTACAAACCTCAATCTAAATAAAAAAAGATAAAATAAATGTAAAATATATTTTTTTCTTTTAAAATCTAACTTTGGCCTCATTCCATTGCCTAGATTACACCACTGACTGATTTCAAAACACAATTACGAAAGAACTGATATCGTCCATTATTTATACAACAATAATGATGAATGGTACAGGTATAGTAAAATAAAAAGAATTTTATTGAAATTTGATTGTCATTACAGCACTGCAGTGTGATCTAGCAGTAGATGGGAAGTTTTTTTTAAGAAAAAAAAACTCAAATTCTGAAGAATGGGGAATGAACTCTGTATGCACCTAAATGTTTAAAAGAAAAAATAAAAAAAAAAAATCGGTGAAAAATCGTTGAAAAAAACAGAAATGTGTCATTTAAAAACTAAATGAATGGTTTGGGAAACTTATCCATTATAGAGTGTTATCAATAAAAAAAAATACTGTAGTATTTAAAAAATATGATGACCCAAACCTGGAATAGACCTGAATCAATGAGACCAAAACTTTATTTGTAAATATATATGTATTAATTTGTCTGTTTATTGCGAAATGTAATTTTTAACTAGCTTCATACAAAAATGTCCTATAAACCTAATTGCATACAGGTAAGCTGTACTTCTTAGAATTCAAGCAGTGGTAAATATGAATGGAATATAGTGCAATTATGCAGATTAGAAGGTTGGCTGTGAGTTGAATCCCAGTATGGCCAAGCTGTCACTGTTGGGCCTGTGAGCAAGGCCTGTAATCCTCAAACGCTGAGTAAAATGCCGAATGAATAAAACATTATACTAAAACACTAAACCAAATGTAACAATAATATGGAATAAGTTATATATAGTATATAGAGCTCATGTTTTCTCTTGAATTATGTTCAATAATAATATTACAATATTTGACACATTATTTTATGACACAGAGCTCAGTGCTTTTAACAGATGTTCATTGCATGGCATAGACTATTTCATGACCCTCATGGTCATCCGGCTCAATCAGCTTTAATATCAGAGTTGCTGAACAGTCAGAATGCACCAGTACACAAATCTAACAGGTCTAACAATCTTAACAGGTTTTCTGATTTTCATGCTGTCACATTGGCTAGATTTTTTTATCATCTCCTTCATTGTAAAAAAAAAAGGATTATGGATTATTTGTGCTCTGGGTTTTAGTGTGCTCTTGCATGCCTCCTCTGTGCCACTTTGTCCTGTTTTCATCAGTCACTTCACACAGTCTGAAAGTCCTCCTGGTGCTTGGTGGCAAAGTCCTAGCGCTCTTCCATAAGTTTTGCACTAGCTACACTGGCATAAATGCCAGATCAGTGGAGGGCCGCAGTGATAGTTGTCCTTCTGAAAATTTCCCCATCTCCACAAAGGATCTCCTGAGCCAAGTCAGAGTGACCATCTGGTTTTTGGTCACCTCTCTTACCAAGTGACCAGCTATTGAAAGAATCCTGGTTGTGGACTCTTCAGTGCAGCAACAATGCTTTTTTTCAACTTTGTTATGTTGCAGCTGGATACTACAATATTCAAGTTAATTTTATTTCTCATTATTGTACACACACACACACACACACACACACACACACACACACACACACACACACATATATATATATATATATATATATATTTATGATCATATTGATAAATGCATGTAAAAAAAACATGAGCTGATTGTGTGCAACTGTCCAGTCTTTCTCTCTCCTTTCTCTTTCTTCACCATCTCATCACCATCTCTCTTTGCACATCCTCTAGCATTCTATACACTTTTCCCCTTTCTTTTTTTCCTCCTGTGTCCTTGTCCACACACCGCCCCTCCTCACTATTCGGGTCATTGGGTTCGTTGCTGTAGCGCAGTTTCTGATCCACCAGGAGGCGAGAAGAGGCAGTTTAATGAACCAGTCACACAGACTCTCCCCTGCATCTCACACTACACTACACTACACTACACTACACTACACTACACTACACTACACACTAACGTCACATTAGTGTAGGATTGGTGTATTTTAATCATTGTACAAGTGTGGAACACATTTTAATACAGTTTTGCAGTTTGACGGGACAAAGACAGAGAAAGACAGAAATGTAACATGCACTAAAGGTTTTGCTCCCAAATCGTTGTTTCTGGCATGCAATCAAAGATCTATTGTAACTAAGAGAACTCAATCAGCCAATTTATATTCTGAAATCATATGCACAATAAGATCTGTGATGTTTCATGTGTGTCTGTGCGTTCGTCTGTGTGTCTGTAATGTCTAAACCCCCCCTCACACACACCTTTTTTCTAACTACCCCCGCCCCCCTTGCTACTCTCTTCCCCCCCCGCCTCCAAAGGAAAGAGGAATGCAGCGCGCGCTTCAGACTGGACAGCCGGAATCAGCGCAGATCACACACACACACACACACACACACACACACACACACACACACACATATATATATATATATATATATATTTATGATCATATTGATAAATGCATGTAAAAAAAACATGAGCTGATTGTGTGCAACTGTCCAGTCTTTCTCTCTCCTTTCTCTTTCTTCACCATCTCATCACCATCTCTCTTTGCACATCCTCTAGCATTCTATACACTTTTCCCCTTTCTTTTTTTCCTCCTGTGTCCTTGTCCACACACCGCCCCTCCTCACTATTCGGGTCATTGGGTTCGTTGCTGTCGCGCAGTTTCTGATCCACCAGGAGGCGAGAAGAGGCAGTTTAATGAACCAGTCACACAGACTCTCCCCTGCATCTCACACTACACTACACTACGCTACACTACACTACACTACACACTAACGTCACATTAGTGTAGGATTGGTGTATTTTTTATCATTGTACAAGTGTGGAACACATTTTAATACAGTTTTGCAGTTTGGCGAGACAAAGACTGAGAAAGACAGATATGTAACATGCACCAAAGGTTTTGCTCCCAAATCGTTGTTTCTGACATGCAATCAAAGATCCATTGTAACTAAGATAACTCAATCTGCCAATGTATATTCTGAAATCATATGCATTATAAGATCTGTGATGTTTCATGTGTGTCTGTGCGTTCGTCTGTGTGTCTGTAATGTGTAAACCCCCCTCACACACACCTTTTTTCTAACTACCTTTTTTTTTCTTTTTTTTTTAATAGTGCAATTTCCAAATCCGAACACTTCTTTCTCCACGAGGACATTCCACAAATGTTTCTGTGTTTTTTGCTGCATGATCACCGTTACTTTTTTTTTTTTTTTTTTACCAGTAATTGCGCGCTCCTTTGTCTCAACGGCACGCATGCGCAGTACAAATAGGGTGTGGATAGTGTCTTTTTTTCCTCCCAAAGCAGCGCATTTAAAATCTTTCAAAAATAATGGATGCTGGTAGACCTTGATTTTTCCACTTTATGCCAATATTGAAACAAGGTAACATTTACACGAGGGAATAGTGAGTGAAGATTTTTTTTAAAGGCTAATGAGATGCTGCAGGCAATGAACCGATTCACCAGAGAGGCTCTCGAGGAGCGTGCACATTCCCAAACGCGCTCTCTCACTTGAAGCAAAAAAAAAAAAAAAGGAAAAATTCATATAAAAATAATTGGAAAATTATTCTTTACCCATTAAATTATCACACTGTGGGTCTAATAAAGCTGAGGAAAATGCCAGACTAAATGAGGCATTTATTCATTGTGCATCAGTTGGCCACAAAGCTGGATGAGTCACATGTAAACCTGCACGCGCTCAAACGCAACACGTTCTAGTAAAAGCAATACGTTCCTGGAACTCAATGCATTTGTGTGATGCGCTGTCACGCAGACTCTGGGCATTGCATTGCATTGCGACGTGATCGGTTTGGCAGCTGCAGTCAAGCCAAGCGGGTGAAAATAAAAGTGGATTGTGTGTCGTGTGTGATTACGCGTGTTGCATGCTGACACTGTATGCGCTTCGTGGCGCGTCAAAGGAAAATATTTTTGTCAAAACATGATTTGCCATCACCATTATTATATTTTGTTAAATTCATTGCACCATTTAATGTTTTGTTATGAAATTATGCTGATGAATATAAAAAATTCATATTTTCATAACAATCTTATGAAAATCTATATTTTCATAAGTATCATATTTCTTTGAAAAAGGTCATATTTTTGTCAAAACACTTTTCAGCGTTTTTTTTAATGAAATTATGTATATGAATATGAAATTCACATTTTAAATTTAAAATTAATATTAGAAGATTTCATCTAAACATGATTTGTAATGTCATTATTTTTAGTTTTTCATTAATTATTGCACTTTTTAATGGTTTTTCATTCAATTATGCTTTTAAATATGAACATTTATATTTTTAACAACTATCATTTATTAATTTAAAAAAATCCTATTTTTGTCAAAATAATTTTTCAAGTCAATTTCTTTTATTTTGCGTTAAAATATTGCACATTTTTAAAAATGAAATTCTGCTTGAGAATGCAAACTTGTATATTTGACAAAAACTATCATAGTTTTTTGAAAACAAGTAATATTTTTAACAAATCATGTGTTGTTATATCATATCATAAACATGTAAATGTATCATGTTCAAGTCTATGCTGTACGTGCAAATATGCGTTGGTAAGACAAACCTTTTTATTTTCGTCCTAGGTGGCTGAGACTTGTGAAATCGCATTTTCAGTCCCTTCGAAGTTCAGCGCTGAAAGCACATACAAGGCTTTGCCAAACATGAGGTGTTGATTAGTTTTTGATGAATTACGAGTTTCTAAACAATTTTCGTACACTATTTACAGTTTTATAAAGTTTTTCATGAAATTATGATTATAAATATATACATTTTTATATGAATATGAAAATATTTTCATAATAATTTTGTTATGTCATATATCATCATAAATATGTGAAAGTATCGTGGTCAAATGCATGCTGTATGTGCAAATATAACTTGGTTAGAGAAAACGTTTTTCTTTTGTCCTATTAGGCTGAGACTTGCGGAATCGCATTTTTAGCGCCTAAGACGTTCAGTGTTGACAGCACATGCATGGCATTGTCAAACATGAGGTGTTGATTAGTTCCCCATTCGGGAACTTCGAGCTGCGTCGCAAAGTTTTCATTGGACGTTTATATTATTACATTTTGCTAAAAAAAATATATATATATATATATTTTTTTTTTATTTGTCATTTTCTGTTATTGCACTTTTTAACACTTTTTCATGAAATTATTCTTATGATTTTTAATATTATTATGATTTTTAAATGTTTTTTTTTTTATAAAAATGTTATTATGAAAATAAGATTTTTCATAATAACTCTTATTTTTATGAAAAAAAGTCACTGGGATCAATGAGATCCAATAACAACAATTCTCTTAAACTTTAAACCAGTACAACAATTAAACAGTAGCAAAAAAAAAAAAATGGAAATGTGTTGAGCAGTGAGGAGAGTGTGTTGAGAAGATTGAGGGAGTATTTTGAGCAGCTGATAAACGAGGAAAATGAGAGAGAGAGAGAAGGTTGGATGGTGTGGAGATGATAAAGCATGAAGTGTATAGGATTAGTAAGGAGGAAGTGAGAGCAGCAATTAAGAGGATGAAGAGTGGAAAGTCAGTTGGACCAGATGACATACTGGAAGAAGCATGGAGATGTTTAGGAGAGATGGCAGTGGAGTTTTTAACAAGATTGTTTAACAGGATTTTGGAAGGTGACAGGATGCCTGAGGAATGGAGAAGGAGTGTGCTGGTACCGATCTTTAAGAATAAGGGAGATGTGCAGACCTGCAGTAAATACAGGGGAGTTAAGTTGATCAGTCACACCATGACTTTATGAGTAAGAGTAGTGGAAGCCAGGCTGAGAGAAGAGGTGACCATCTGTGAGCAACAGTATGGTTTTATGCCGAGGAAGAGCACCATAGATGCATTATTTGCTTTGGGAATTTTTATGGAAAAGTATAGAGAAGGTCAAGTCAAGTCAAGTTTATTTCTATAGCGCTTTTTACAACAGACATTGTCTCAAACCAGCTTTACAGAAATCAACAGTCAAGGTATATGGTGTGAATTTATCCCTTATGAGCAAGCCGTGGCAACTGTGGCAAGGAAAAACTCCCTTAGTCAAAAGGAAACCCATCCTCATTTGCGTGACATCAAGAGTTTGATCATAAATCTTTCAACAATACAGAACACTAGAGAGTGAGAACTAACATGAGTACTGAAGGTCAGAAGGAGTTGCATTGTGTGTTTGTGGATTTAGAGAAAGCGTTTGACAGGTTGCCGAGAGAGGAGTTGTGGTATTGTATGAGAAAGTCAGGTGTGGCAGAGAAGATAAGAGAAGATCAGATAGGATAAGATAAAATAAGATAAGATAAGATAAGATAAGATAAGATAAGATAAGATAAGATAAGATAAGATAAACCTTTATTCGTCCCACAGTGGGGAAATTTCTTTGTTACAGCAGCATGAAAATATAAAAAATTAACGCAAATATATAAAAGACTAGACAATAGACATACTATAATATACAAGTATATACACAACATAATGTATAAATAAAAATGAGAAAAAGTACGTATTGCAGGTAGTATTGCACACAGGTGGTATTGCACGTATTACAGGTAATATTGCACGTATTGCAAGTGATATTGCACACAGGAAGTATTTTACACAGTAAAACAGTAATAACAGTAACTATTACACCATTGAATAGTAATAACAGTGTGTATTATGGTTAATGGTTCACTGGGAGCAGCTTTGATTGTAATGTCTAATAGCAGCAGGGAGAAAAGACCTTCTATACCGCTCCTTCAGACACTTAGGATGTAACAGTCTGTCACTGAAGTAGCTTCTCAACAGGGTAGCAGTTTCATACAGGGGGTGAGAGGCGTTCTGCAGCAATGATGATAGTTTTGCTTCCATCCTTTTTTCTCCCATCTCCTGTACAGTGTCCAGGGGAATCCCCAAGACTGAGCTGGCCTTCCTGATCAGCTTGTCCAGTCTCTTCCTGTCTGCAGTAGAGATGCTGCTGCCCCAGCAGGCCACACCATAGAATATGACTGAGGCCACCACAGAGTCAAAAAAGATCTTCAGTAGCTCTCCATGCACTCCAAAGGACCTTAGTCTCCTCAGCAGAAAGAGTCTGCTCTGCCCTTTCTTATAAATAGCCTCAGTGTTGTCTGTCCAGTCCAGTTTGTTGTTTAGGTGAACACCCATGTATTTGTAAGAGTCCACTCTCACAATGTCTTTTCCCTGAATGTTTACCAATGGAAATGATGAAGTGTGTTTGCGCCTACAAAAATCCACCACCAGTTCTTTGGATTTCCCCGCGTTTATCTGGAGGCAGCTCCGTTGGCACCAGTGCACAAAGTCCTCTGTACTCTCTGTCATCATCATTCGTGATCAGACCGACAATGGCAAAGTCTTCAGAGAACTTCTGTTGGTGACAGGTTGCTGAGCTAAACATGAAGTCTGCAGTGTAGATGGTGAAGAGGAACGGGGCTAGAACTGTTCCCTGCGGGGCTCCAATGTTGCAGACAATCATGTCAGACTCACAGTCACGAGTCCTCACATACTGTGGTCGGTCTGTGAGGTAGCCCAGTATCCAGATGATGGTTCACTCCGATGTACACTATCTTATCCCTCAGGGACTAAATAAAGTATGTTTAAAGTTGAGCACGCAGAGAGCGGCCGCTTAAGCATATAGTCCAACCTCTGGCAGCGACCAATACTGATTCGCTTATGACCGTTGACCAGTATATTAATTATAGGGCCCATACTAGGATCATGTGCGACTGTGCGAACCGAATGAACGAGTGTAATGCCCGAGCTTATTCAGAATAACTAAACAAACATCCATCAAAATTATACTATTAGTAAAATAACAACCTATGCAAATATTTATTATGTTTTATCTAAATGGAGTCAGATAAGAGGTCAATAACAAAAATGAAGCAATTCATTAATCCAAATCTTATTATCTAATGTGAAAGGAAAGATAAGAACGCGCGAGAATCTGGAAACTGCCGTTGGACCAGTGGGTGGTTCCCCGCCCACTTATCTCCGACCTCTCGTGAGCCCATCAATGGATCCACTTCAGTTTGTCTACCAACCTGGCATTGGTAGGCAAACTGAAGTGGATCCATTGATGGGCTCACCAGAGGTCGGAGATGAGTGAGCACCAGCCTCTCCATTGTCTTCATCAGATGGGACGTCAGTGCTACTGGTCGATAGTCTTTTGGGTGCGACTTTGGAACAGGCACCACTCAGGATGTTTTCCAAAGCTGTGGCACCTTCCCCAGCTTCAGGCTCAGGTCAAACATGTACAGCAATATGTCACACAGCTGGTCTGTACAGTTCTTTAGTAACCTGGAGCTGATGCTGTCTGGGCCCGCAGCCTTCCTCACTTTGATCTTCCTGAGCTCCATTCTCACCTGGGCTTCTGTAAGGGGCAGTGTGTATTGGTTGGAGTGTTGACTGGAGGGAATCGGCAGGGGGGGAAGTTAGGTGTGTTGTGAAATAACTGTGAGCTGATAGCAGTGCAGAGAGAGGTGCGGCTGGAGCTGCTTGCTGTGGAAGCAGAGAAGGGGGATTGCAGCAGGGTGGAATGGATGGGGGCAGGGGAGGGTAGCCGATCAAATCTGTTGAAGAATAGATTCAGATCATTTACCCACTGCTGGTCACCCTCAGCCTGAGAGCTGGGTTCCTTATGACCAGTGATGATCTTGAGCCCCTTCCACACACACCTTGCAACTGATCCTCCATCTTCCTCCTGTAGCATGCTTTTCCATACCTGATCTTCTTTCTTAGTTCTCTATGGACAATTTTCAGCTTTTCCTTGTTTTCCGATTTAAAAGCCCTCTTCTTCTCTTTAAGGAGAGTCTTTATAGTAGGGTTAATAGTAGGGCATGATGCTACACTCCCGGAATTCCCTCTGATGTCGGGTAAGAGCCACTAGCTCGTCCATCTTGTTGGGTAAAGATCTTACATTTCCCATAACAATGGACTGGAGAGTTGGTCTGTAACATCTCTTTTTATTCTGACACATAGCTCCAGCACGGTTTCCCCGTCATCTCCTTCTTAGCTCCATTCTTAGGGAATATCCTTTTTTTCTCCTAGTAGCATCGGCGTGTTGCGGAATGCTAACAGCTGATCCCTGGTGCAAACAATAGGACCCTGGCTGTGAACAGAGTTTCCAGATGTGACTGTGAACAAAGTCCAAAAAAGCAGGAAAAGTAGAGCAAACTCAGGGGCTTTGTTTATGTCCATTGTGCAGTTTCCAAATGTACATTTAAAAAGAAAAAGACACAAAGTGCCAAAACACTATAAAATAAATAAAAAAAGCACAAACTTAACGGGAGCTGCTGAAACAGGCTGCCACTTGGGCGGCGCCTATATGCCTTATGAGAAGTATGTAAGGGTGATGCAGGAAATGTATAAGGCAGTGTGACAGCAGTGAAGTGTGCAGTAGGAACAACAGACTGGTTCAAGGTGGAGGTTGGACTGCATCAAGGATCGGCTCTGAGCCCTTTCCTGTTTGCAGTGGTGATTGACAGGTTGATGGAAGAGGTCAGACAGGAGTCTCCATAGACTATGATGTTTGTGGTTGATGGGATTTGTGGCGAGAGTAGGGAGCAGGTTGAGAAGAGCCTGAAGAGGTGGAGGTACGTACGTGCTGGAGAGAAGGGGAATGAAAGTCAGTAGGAGTGAGACAGAGTACATGTGTGAATGAAAGAGAGGACAGTGGAGTTGTGCAGTTGCAGGGAAAAAGGTGGTGAAGGTTAAGGGGTTCAGGTACCTGGGGTCAACAGTGCAAAGTAATGGAGAGTCTGTTAGAGAAGTATAGAAAAAAATGCAGCAGGGTGGAGAAGTGTGGCAGGAGTGATCTGTGAAAAAAAGGATATCTGTGAACGGAAAATTGTATAGGACTGTGCCCAAACCACCAAGGATTCCCTGACGCAGAGAGCCAACCATTGACAGCCTTTATTACACCCTGGAGGCTATACCAGTGGAACAGGATTCCGTTTGGCCTTAGTTCGGCCCCAGCTGAATTCCAGAGAAACATGGAAGCTTGTCTTGAAGGTCTACATGATACCATCTGTCAACCCTACCTGGACGACAACCTTGTACATAGCTCTTCCTTTAATGACCATGTGAATCATATTCGTACAGTCCTCCAAAGATATCAAAAGCATGGAGTCAAGCTAAATCCTCACAAATGTGAGCTGTTTAAAAAGAAAGAACGTTTCTTGGGCCGCATCGTGTCAGAAGAGGGATACTCGATGGATCCTGCTGAAATAGCACCTGTGCAGGCATTAAAGCTCAGATCACCAGCTACAGTAGGAGACTTGAGAAAGATGATGGGATTCCTTTCCTATTAGAGGACATATATTCCTAATTTTTCTCGTCTGGCAAGACCTCTTTACCAGCTGATAGCCGCACCACCAAAGAGTATGTTACCTGTCGAGAAAAAGGGAAAGAGAAAGAAACCAAGTACAAAGTCAAAAGGACAGGTACCACCCAAAACCCCCATAACCTGGACACAGACTCACCAAGATACATTGAATAACTTAATAGATCACTTAACAAAGCCACCAATCCTTGCATACCCTCACCTGATGAAGCCATTTATCCTCCATTGCGATGCATCACAGGATGGTCTAGGTGCAGTCCTGTATCAGAAAAGTAGAGAGAAGATGTCAGTGATTGAATATGGATCAAGAACACTTACACCACCAGAGAAAAACTACCACATGCATGCTGGAAAATTGGAATTCCTGGCGTTAAAGTGGGCGATTTGTAAACGCTTTAGAGATTACCTGTTTCATGTTCCACATTTTGAAGTATACACAGACAATAACTCCCTAACGTACATCCTCACAACAGCCAAACTTAATGCAACAGGACATCGCTGGGTCGCAGAGTTAGCTGACTTCTACTTCACCATCAGATATCGTCCCGGCAGATGTAATGCAGACGCAGACGGTCTTTCAAGAATGCCACTAGACATTGATCAGTACATGAAACTGTGCAGAGAAGAGGTAAATCAAGGTGTCATCAGTGTTACAGTGCAAGGCGTAACATTACCTGTGAATGATGCTCCTCTATGGACAAGTGGAATCGATGTACAGGCCATGCAGCTAGTGGACGATAACGTTTTACTGCCTTCCAAGCTGCGTCTCTCTCTAGACCAGATAAAGCAATCTCGAAAGCAGGATTCAGTCATTAGCCGTGTTCTGACGTTCAAAAGGAACAACAGTCGTTCATCTGGCCACACTCTCAGGAAAGAGCCGACGGATGTTAGGACTCTTCTGAAACAGTGGACAAGACTTTATTTGGATGAGGGAGGGGTCCTGTACAGAAGAGCAGGAAGAGATGGGACACCTCGGAGTGGAGAGGACACTAGACTTAATACGTGAGAGATTCTACTGGCCTCAGATGCAAAAATAAACTGAGAACTTTGTGATGCACGTGTGTGAATGCTTAAAAAGGAAGAAACTGGACAAGACCCCAAAAGCTCCATTGGTCCCAATTCAAACTACATACCCATTCCAGCTTGTGTCCATCGACTTTCTCCACCTCGAAACTTGCAAGAATGGATATGAATACATACTTGTAGTAATGGATCACTTCACACATTTTGCTCAGGCCTATGCCACGAGAAATAAATCAGCCAAGACTGTGGTGCAACATGTTTTGGAGATTTTGCTCTCAAGTTTGGTTTTCCTGAGAAAATCCATTATGATATGGGGAGGGAGTTTGAGAACCACTTGATGGATCATCTACGGAAGACTTGTGGTATACGCGGGTCTCACACAACGCCCTATCACCCTATGGGCAATGGACAAGTTGAAAGATTCAACAGGACGCTCTTATCCATGCTCAGGACACTGAGTGATGTTGAGAAGGCAGACTGGAAAAATTCACTGTCTAAGGTAATCCATGCATACAATTGCACCCGCTGTGAAGCAACTGGGTTTTCCCTATATTATTTGTTATTTGGCCGCTCACCACAATCTCATGTTTAACTTGCCATTGGATGAAAAACAACAGAATTATGCAGATTACGTGAGAAACTGGCAGACCCGGATGCAGGAAGCCTACGACATTGCATCAAAAACCACAAACAGAGAGGCACAGAGAGGAAAACAGTATTATGACAAGCGAGTCCACGGTGTTGAACTATGGCCTGGCCCCAAAGTGCTGCTTAGGAACCCCAGTGAAAGGGGAGGGCCGGGAAAGCTACGTTCACATTGGGAAGATTGTGTATACACTGTGATCAGCAGAAAGAGCCTTGACAGTCCCGTGTATGAAATCAAGCCTGAAAAGGGTGGACCAAGCGATAGTTTACCAGTAGAAAACCATGTATGTCAGAAACAGCAAAAGCGTAGGGTTGTGGGCAGAGCCAAGAAAAGTGATAAGCCAGATTAATACAATGAGAGTGATGATGATGACAGATATGCACTGCGCTATCGGTTTCCACCAGGCTCAGACCATACTGAAACTGATACCACTCTAAATCCCGAGGCTGAACCATTCGAACCTCTAGCACAGAGAACAGAATCACCTGAGCACTTTTCTGTACATGAAGAAATAGAACACCAGAATATCCTGACAGCAAAGGCAGACAATATCTCTGAACAGGAGGATCGAGAAACAGAGTGTGAACAGGAGAGGACTCAATCATCCACTTACCCTCAACGACAGAGACACCAGCCGAAGATGTTGACTTATGATGCACTGGGAGAACCAACAGTGATACGGAGAACCACAGAACTGAAAGAGTTAAGTTTACAGCCCACAGATGGACTGAACCTGTGGAGGCCCTGGGGATGAATTGAAGATAGGATAATAAATTAGAGACAAACAAAGGAGAAAATAGATAGACCAGAATAGAAAAAAAAAAGTTGACAAGATTTAGTGGATATGTGGCCGATACTGTTGGAGTCTAGATGTATGGTAAGACTTATCTATTATAGATACGACTGTTTATATGCTTTAATTATGGGTAGTAAGGACAGAATAAATGCTGAAGTGCTTGGTCAGAAAATGTTACAATAGTAAGTTACCCCTTTATTTGTCTAGAAATAAACCATGGTAAAAAGGGGGCTGACTAAATGAATGCCTTTAATTAATGCTTACTGATAACCTACCTTTTGTCTTGTAGCAGAAACCAGGTCACCCAGGAACAATGATCCATTTGTCGTAAAATGTAAAAAAACATTTTTTTAAGTGGTTGAGGGTGTAGAGGAATGGAATTTAGTTGCCTATTACTTTAAGTTTTTTTATGTTTAGCAGATGTAAATATACAGAATGTTTAGCTTTTTCATGCTTGCTATTTGTGCATTTAAATATATTCTTGAGATCTGTGTGGGTTGGCGGGTGACACTAGGGGGCGATAGAGAACAGCCTCACGCTTCACAGAGCATATGAAGAAGTCACACTGCCAGCTTCAGAGAACACACATGATAACTCACGTTTTTCCTATGTGTTTATTGTTTATACAGGTGAGATCTGTGATATATCTGCACAAGTTACTGTTAATATAATGTTAATGTGTTTATATAATTGTTTTACTGTGCGTTATTATGTAAACTAAAGCGCAAATCATCTCATCAGCGATTCAAGGTCATATCGCGTGTGAGTTAGCCACCAGCCAAGATCGCACGAGGTTGAGACGAGACAATATAATGTGTTAAAGTGTGTAATAGTAATTGAGAGAGAGTGTAAATATATATGCAGTAGAACATGTATAATGTTTGGTTGTTAACGAATGTAGGTTACATTGGAAAAGTATAAAGGTTACGCCACCATTGTTTAATGGGTTTAAATCATGGGCTATGCTGCAATATTATAATATTATGTGGCCTATGTATTTCATACTTTAAGTGAAAATGTTTTAGTTTGTATTTGATCTTTAATCTGTAAGTTCAGTTTGTAATTGGAGAAGCATACGAGACATGTCTTTTGTGTATTGTCTGTTTAGAACGCTTCACAGAGCATATGAAGAAGTCAGATACTTTACGTATCGCAGGGGGTCTCGTTGGAGCCCTGGAAGAGGTTACTAGCACTTTACCAGTGGCTCGTATATTGACATTCATGAAAGAAAATGATAAATCCACATGATGATTCAAAGATCGGAATCACCAAAGATCAGTGACACATAGACCCAGGATTTGAAGAAAAATATGATTGCATCAAAATCAAACGAAGATTAATCGCATCAAAAACGACAAAATCCAGAAGGTAAAAATGAATGAATAAATGAATCGACAAAAATCGACAACAGCAGGTAGAATACAAAACAAAAACAGCCTCCGAAAAACTCGACTCAAAATATCGCCTAAGATCAGTGAAATCAACTAAAATCTTTGAAAATGCAAAAAAAAAACAAAAAACAAACATTGACTGAAATTGACATCACTCCCCAGTCACGACAGCATCGAATAAGCCTAATCACAACATGATGAACCAGGAGTGGGTGAAAAACCCTGACATCTATTTTCAGGGAAAATTCCCACCCTTTCCGCCAATGGCGCGACAGTGGCCTTACCACCAAGGTCACCCTCAGTCATGATTGGACAGGTAGCTAAAACATAACGAAAACGAAAAACTACGCAGTGCAGTGCAAAGTGGTGGAACTATGGAATGGGAGACATTTGTTTGATCCAGTGCGGCAGGAGAGAGAACATAGCCACAGAAGGTGATGGTGTAGTACGTCACAAAGGTGCAGTGCATGACGAAGTCCGGGAACAGGAAACTGTGAGCGCCCGAGACTCCTAGTGACATCGCAAGCACCCCACAGACCTCTGAATGCGTCCAAGTCGAAGCGATACCCCTCAGCACACGCGTCGATGTATGCACACGTTTCTTGATGCAAACGCACACCTTGCAGGAGCCACCTATGTCCACCAGCAGCCACGTTCCTGTACACAACATGAAATACTCACGACAACAATATGATTAATATGATATAATCATAAACGAAACATATAAAGGATATAGTGTTTTCGATCAAAGAGAGCGATATAGAGTAGAAAAATAAGTAGCCATGTCACTACATCAAAAATCAGTAACCAAGCACAAGTATATACATTCAGAAGGATACGTTCAGTAAAAACCTTTTTATTTATTCATGCCCCTTTTTTTTTTTTTTTTTTTTTTTTTTTCTTCCCCTTTTTTTTTTTTTTTTTTTTTTTTTTTTTTTAAATAATTATTTTTTTTGACTAGGGCTAAAGAAACCCTTCATCCACATCCACGTAGATACTCTGATCCAAAGCTGCAGAGCTATTTTCTGTAGAAGACTCCTGACCTGTCACTTCATACACTGGGAGCTGTACGTATTGTCCAAACAATCAGTGCACAGTCTCGCTAATGAGACTGCGGAGACAAGGAATCCCACAACAGACAAAACATGCCACGGCTGCAAGCATTATTAAGATTGTAGTCCCAGCACGCACTAATCCTGCTAGCCAGCTTGAGGAAAAAAGCCAACTAAGCCAACCAGGAGTAGAAGATCCTTTTGCATTCGAGACCATCTCATCACGGGCTTTTATTATGCGATTTAATAGGGCATGAAGCGGGCCTGCAGGACCAGTATGTAGAGGAATAACAGTACAACAGTGCTTCGACGTTTTCTCAACTTATACAGTTCATTCAACCGTGTCTCATTTACGGCCATTACATTGAGACGACCTTCCAGAACTACCGGAGCACAACGACCATGCCACAGGCTTGGTAAAACTTGTAGCACTTCATTTCCTCCACAAAACCAAAATATATCTGCTAAAGGCAAAGTGCCCATTCTCAGGCTAGGAACATGAAACTGTATACTTGCTTTGGGGTCACACTGTTGTGTGGAGGAATTGCAGGACGGTTTTATGTTAAGCATGTGGAATGCTGCATCGATCTGTTGGTCACATGCCCCAGCAGGTAGTGAGCTTACATTTACTGCTCCACTGGATCGCATGCATAACGGGAAAGTCTGTCCCTGCTGCACAGATAGTCGCATGTCATCATTGCTTAGTGTGGCTAGGTGTTGATATTCACATGCAGAGCTACGTATGCGCATCCACGCAGCTCCATAGTTAACACCAAGTCAGCAAACAAATTTGGCCCAGATTTGGCATTCATCTGGCACAGCTGGCATTCATCCGGCACTAAATCTGAAATTGCAGGACCATGCACAATGGATGCACACCAGCTCTCTGGAAACCCCTCTGTTCCCAGATAGGTCCAAATGTGTGACACACCCCATATGCATAAGCTGAATTTGTGTAGAAAGTACATGTTTTCCCTGTCCCTAACCAACATGCTGCTGTTAGGGCTTTTATTTCTGCCAATTGGGCAGAACAAGGCTGTGGCACACTTATGCTAGATAGTACTTGAAATAAATCTTCTTTCTCATTGTACATGACCACAGCATATCCTGCTTTGTTACCATAATTCGTGCAGTAGCATGAACCATCCATGAATAAGACATGCTGGGCATTTTGCAGTGGTTAATTATCTAGGTTATCCCTAGCTTTTTGAAATTTCTCTGCTACTGTAAATGCACTCATGGGGACTTCCCTCATCTGGTAGCATTTGTTATCACAAACTTTTGACTTGTCAGTAAGGCGTGTAGCGCATGAGAAGTGTACAGTTTTACTGGATGACCCATTGTGATTGTCGATGCCTTTTGATAAGCAAATGCTGCAGCGGCCAAACCTCTGTAACATGGTGGCATGCCCTTCTCCACATTAATAAAGAGCTGTACTGTAGTACGCAATTGGCTTCTTTCCCATACGTTGTTGCTGTTGTGCCAGTATGGCTGATGCAAAACCTCACCTTTCCGATACATAAAGATGAAATGGTTTCGTATAGTCAGGACAGGCTAAAGCTGGGGCAGATTTAAAATGAATTCTGAAATCTTCTTCTTTACGAGCCCTTGACGAGCGCTTGATTTTGTCTGGTCTGCTGCCTTCATCGTGTCTCTAAGAGGTTGTGTTTTCAACGCAAAATCACAAATCCACGGTCTGCTAAAACCTGCTAAACCCAGGAATGACAGCATCTGTTGCACTGTTTGAGGCTGTGGTGTTTTTTGAATCACCTTTACATGTGAGGGTGAGATTTTTCGTGTAGTGCCTTCGAGCACTCCTACCTAAATATGCTACCTTTTGTTGCCAGAATCGCACTTTTTCCCTACTAACCTTGTGTCCATTGTGAGCTAGGGTTTCTAGGACTTTTAGCGAATCCTGCATGCACTGCAGTGCATTGTAGTTTGGTTTGACTACAAATCAGCAGGTCATCCACATATTGGAGCAAACTGCTCTGAATATCTAGTTCTGCCAGATCTCATGCTAACACTTGGTTAAAAATTTAAGGGCTTTTACAATACCCTTGTGGCAGCCTTATGTAGTTGTAGTGCTTACCCCCGTAGGTAAATGCAAACAAAAACTGAGACTCAGGGTGCAGCGGTACACAAAAAAATGCTGAACATAAATCAATCACAATGTACCATTTATTCCCTTCAGGGTGTTAGTTAACAAAGTGTATGGATCAGGCACTACAGGATTTTCTGCTACCACAACACGGTTTACTGGCCTTAAATCATGGACCAATCTCCATTTGTCTGAGTTAGGTTTTCTGACCGGAAAAATGGGTGTGTTGCAAGGGTTTTTGGTTGTGATTAATACTCCTGCCTCAACTAGTCTCTCAATGGTTGGTCTTATCCCCTCTATAGCTTGTTGTGACAACGGGTATTGTTTCTGATAGGGTAATTGCACATTGGGTTTTAGTTGAATTTGCACCAACCCTGATGACTTTACTAACCCTACATCTGTCTGATGTTTAGTCCATAGTTGTTCTGGAACCTGCTTCAGTACCTGTTCTTCTTCCTGTTCAGTTTGTTCTGAATCTTCTATCTTTTGGGGCCACTGTCCTACCTGTTTTATTTGCGTTTTCACCTGCACCTGCCTGTTACTCAACACAGTGTCAATCAGTGACAGTCACAGTGACAATCTTCAGCTGTTAACTTTATTTTCAGATATTTCCTATCTGTTGACACACTAATATTTTCTTCCACGGGTATCCACTCGGTTGCCTGACTTGCTTCCCTGAACATTGGCCCTAGGTCTTTTGATTAAAAATTTCGCCTGATCATTAGGGAGACATGTGGAACAGAATTCTTGAATAAATACCACTGAGCGATTTGGTTTGGCAGCTTTACTGTTGCTGCTATCCCTTGGGGACCAATGATCATGTTTTCTGCTTTGATACTGTACTGGTTTCTTTCTACATGTTCTCCCCACAAAGTCTCATATTCTTCATCTTGTCTCCCTTCATCATACTTTATGGTGCAATGCCATGGTTTTCTGATTTCCATACAATCAGGGCGCACGCTTGTGAACCATGTCTTCCAGTGGTCATACAACTTATGAATTTCTGAAGATGTCTCCTTGAGTTCCAGCCAGTAAGTACCTAATAGTACCTAATAGATTTGCTGGAGTATCAGGAGAGTACAATAGCGGCACTTGTATAGTGATTCCTTCTACTGTTATGTCTTGTGGCTCTGTAAATTGCAAAGTTTGAGTTTTAACCAAGAAGCCTACAGTCTTTACTGCCTTGCGTGAGAGTTGGAGATTAGAGCCTTCTTTTCCAATACTTGTGAATGTAGCTCTTGTGTCAATCAAAAACGATGCTTGGAGCTGGTTACCCACATCCACTATTATGGTTGGTTTTTGTGCAGGGTACAGTGAGATAGGGCACTGTACCAGCTTCCCCTCTGGCTTCTCTGGGCATCTTCACATGTTACATTGCGGTGGCCCTGGAGGTTTTTGGTCTTGCTGATTCGGTCCCATCCATGGTCCTGCCCAGTTTCCAGGATTTTGCCAGCCTTGATTTTGCTGGGGGTTACTTTGCTGTTGTCTTACTGGATATGGGCAGTCCCTCAGCATGTGCTTGGGATCTTGGCAGTTCCAGCATCTTCCTCCTCCTCTCGGTGGTTGATAATTTCTTAGTCTTGGTTGAAACATTCCTCCTCTGCCTCGACTTCTTCCTTGCTGAATTTTTCTCTTCTTTTCGCTTTTCTTGATTTTCCTGTTTGCTGCGTGTTAGTCCTCCAAGCTGTGCTTTGTGAAGCAGTATCACTAACTCATCTGCCACCTTTTTGGTTGCTCTCCTTTTTTTTCATATAATTCCACAAAATTAATAAACATTTGCCTCAAAAGTTGCCCAGCAGTCATCTCATCCCATGCTGATCCCCTCTCTTCTCTCCAGGCTTTCTGTAACTTTAGGATGAATTGAGCTACTCCCTTGTTTTCGTTTTTAGCTTTTCCACCTTGCTTGGATCTGCTTGAGTTGGGTATGCTGATCGCAGAGAATCCCATATTACATTTCTTTTTAATTCAAATGACCAGAGTTCATACTTCTGTTTTTTCCTATATGGCCTAGTTGTGCTTCTTCCATGATTTCTATCATTTTAGCTTTTCCCAAGGACTGTGTCAAGATTGCGTTGATGTCTCCCATGGCCAGCATCTGACCCATTGCTTGCTCTTCGAAGCGTGTTATCCATTTTTGTGCTCCTTCACAAACGCTAGGCAGTCTGTTTATCAGTCCTGTAAGATCCATAAATGACCATAGTGTATATATTGGTTCTGCTCCTTTCATTACCACTGGCATTTGCAAATGGTTTTGATGCCTGTTTCTTGTTACTTCTTCCTCTACTTCTTCTTCTTTATCCTCTTGATCTTTTCTTTTTGTTTGTAACCTTGTTACCATGCATTCTCCTGGGATGTCCTTTATTGCCTTTCCTGTTACTTTCCGGTTTTTCTTTTTACTATCTCTTACGCTGGTTCTCGGCTGTCCCATTAACAATTGGATTTCCAGGTCATCAAGATGTCATTGACACTAATCTGCTCTTTCCATGCTTCTTTGAGCTGCCTTCTTCATCTCTGCCTTCAGTTGGGCATTCTCTAATTGATGATTTTTGTCAGCTACATTTTTTATGATTTCCTCTGCATAATCTACTTTTCTTTGAGTATTATTTAAAGTTTCTTCTATTCCCTCTATCTTCTCTTAGGTGTTTGCCAGTTCTTGTCTGTTTGTTGCATTTTCTTCTTCATGCAGTGTCACTTCTTCTTGCAGTGTTTTCACTTCTGTTTGTAGTTGGTAATTTTTCCATGGCATTTTGGGTGTAATTTTCAATATTCCATGAACATGCACTTCCTCCCCTCCTCCTTGGTTCAGGACAACAAACTCTTCTCCATCTCTGCTCCCGTCTCCCGAATTTGAACTATCCTTACTTTCACTTCTGTTTGTGATTTCTAATGTAACAGACTTTATTGAATTTTGTTATGCTGTACTAATTCTGGACCGACTGGTGCTCATTGTGTGTGTAATCCATTTTTCCCCTCGGGGCTTGCCATAGATAGGTAAGGGACATGCGCACTTGGGGGTGCTAAAGGGTCGGTGACCTCGGGGCTGAAGGTGATGCTGTGTTAATAAAGTGTTGAAGAGTTTGGATAATCTCGTTTATTGTTTTTACTCCATATAAAGTGTTTAGGCGAACCCTACACGAACGCTCGGTTACATTGGTGGCAGCGGTTTTGTTTTGTTTTTGTTGTTTAACTGGTTCAGTGTTACCGCGGGTGCTTAGCTGAGTTAGCACGCGCGGGTTCAGCATGGGCGCGGCCGCTACAGGATCAACAGACACGTGAGAATTGAGTTGCCACCGCCGTTCTCCGGTGACGAAAAGCAGAGCTTTTTATGTTGTGCGCGGCAGTTTGAGGTCGCGGTCCGAGCGCTGACTGAGGGAGATGGCGCTGCGTCCTATAATTATGAACTGGTGAGAATTCTGCCGACACGCTTGAGCAACGCGGCGTTTCTCCTGTGGGACAGTCTTCCTGCGGCTGTTCAAGCGGATAATACAGCGGTAAAAGAGAGACTTAAGGAGGCTTTTGGGCAGCTACAGTTCATGGATCGTTTCAGAGCCAGCCTATCAGCTCGCCCTCGTGCTCCGCGGGAAAGTTTGTAGGTGTATGCGGCGGAGATCGGCAGATTAGTGGACGAGGCTTTTCCAGAATAGGGGGACAAGGCGCTCCGCGGGAAAGTTTGTAGGTGTATGTGGCGGAGATCGGCAGGTTAGTGGACGAGGCTTTTCCAGAATAGGGGGACAAGGCGCAGAAATAGGAAAAGTTTCGCCGTTTCGTGGCTGGTCTGGATCCTGTGCTCAGAGCTAAATGCCACGAACAAGGAGCAACAGACTTGGAGGAAGCTGTGATATTTGCCGGCCGGTGTGAAATGGCAAGGGACACGATAAAGACTGATTGCATGCCAGTTAATAATGCCTATGGCAATATGGATGGATTTTCTGCTGTTCACTCTGTGACTGATAATGGAGGACTTTATAGAGCAGTGGATCAGCTAACAGGAGAAATGAGGGAAATGAGGATGGAGCTAAGGCGTTTAGGTGAGGAAAACCAAAGACTGAAATCCAGTGCAAGTTCGAGAGCGATGAATGAGTGGAGTGGAGACTGCTCTCGGTCTAATGGTATGTCCCAGTGTGTCTGCAGGGGCCTTGGATGCCAGTCACGTGTTTTTGACAGCGCACGAAGGGGCCGTTCACCTGAGACTGAGAATAAAATGTTCCAACGCAGTGATGAACATACATCATGTATGGATGTTCGTGGTTATAACAACTCATATGCTGCTCGCTTCCCTGCTAGACGCAGCACCAGCCCTGCTTGTAGATGGACCAGTCATGAGGATGATTCAAGGAAAAGAGGCGTGCGATTCATGTCTCCTGGCAGAGCAGAACGTCGCAGCGTGCCAGGAAACGGACAGTAGCTGATGTTGCGGCCCAAACACCAGCTGTACTACCTGAGGGCTCTCAGAAGGACAGTGTTAATGATGCCTACTCAGTCCCTAAAGACGTGAATGTTATTTTCAACAGTGGTCAGGAGCTGCTAGTGTCATATGTGAGAGGAGTTATTGAAGGTGTTGAAGTGCAAATGTTAGTGGATTCTGGTTCCAGTGTTTCTCTCATGAGCGCTGACTTTCGTATGTCAATTCCAACACTTCGTACTCGGCCGCTGAAAAGGGACTATGTGTCAGCCCGTGCTGTGAATGGGCAAATGCTGGATACATTAGGTACTATCACAATAGCGTTTTAGCTGGGCACTGAGTTATGGCAGCATGTGTTTCATGTGCTGAGAGAGACTACACAAACTGTATTGCTAGGCTGGGACTTTCTATTGAGAAATAATGCTTTATTGGACCTCAGCTCTGCTAAGCTACAACTACAGGACATCTCAATTCCTCTCCTTACCAGCAAAGACTTTGTTCCCAGGTGCTGCAATGTTTCGCTGGCCACTGCTATGACCTTACCTCCACTCAGTGAATCTGTGGTTCCTGTTAAAGTATGCTTGCCTAATAAAGCTCGCCTAACGAGTGACTTTGTTGGATATCTGGACCCCAATGTGGCGGATTCTTCTAGCCTAGTTGTTGCGCACACTGTAGGCACAGTTCACAATGGACTTACTAAAGCTCGGATTTTAAACCCTACCGGGCAGGACATTTTCTTGAAGGAGGACATGCACTTGGGTGAATTTTACCCAGTTGATGACTCTGATGTTCAGCCATTCCATACTCCAGTGGATATAGCGACAGTGTCTTTTCCCAGTGATATTCCTCCAGTGTCGCTGGACAAGTCACCCATTTCTGAGTCAGAGAAAGCTTCACTTTCATCATTACTATTGGAGTACAACGAAATCTTCAGCTTGTCCAGACAGAATGGCAGTAAATGTAAACTTGTAAAACATCATATAAGAACGGGTGAGCAAGCGCCTATTAAGCAGCGTGCATACCGTGCAGCTCCGGGAAAACGGGTTGAGATAGAGAAACAAGTAGCTGGCCTGTTAGCAGATGGTGTTATTGAGGAGAGCTGTAGGCCATGGGCATCACCAGTCGTTTTAGTGAGGAAGAAGTGCGGCGCCTGGCGGTTTTGTGTGGACTATAGACGCTTAAACAGTGTGACTATTAAAGACTCTCATCCCTGCCTCGTGTGGATGACACCTTAGACACGTTAGCAGGCGTGATGTGGTTTAGCACGCTGGATTTCTCTAACGGTTACTAGCAAGTGGAAGTCGCAGAGGAGGATCGAGAGAAGACGGCATTTACTACGGGACAAGGGCTCTATCAGTGGCGGTCCATGCCAATGGGTCTTTGCAACGCTCCTGACACATTTCAACGTTTAATGGAGCTAGTTCTCAGAGGGCTCCCGTGGCACATCTGCATGGTATATCTCGATGACATTTTGATTTATAACAAAACATTTGCAGAACATCTGTTGAGCCTCAAGGACGTGTTTTCGAGAATCCAATCAGCTGGGTTGAGACTGAATCCAGGCAAATGCCACCTTGCCAGAGATCATGTGGTTTTTCTGGGCCATGTAGTCTCTCGAAAGGGTCTCCAGCCTGACCCTAAGAACACTGAGAAAGTCTTGAATTGGCCAGTTCCCCATTCTCCTTCTGAGGTGAGAGCCTTTGTGGGACTTTGTTCCTATTACAGACGTTTTGT
>MU574732.1:5778064-5796136 GCA_024362625.1 Silurus asotus
CTCCATGGTGTCTTTCAACTTCTCCTTCAGAGTGATGACTTCCTCCATGGTCTTCTTCTATTTCTCCTTCAAAATGATGGCTTCCTCCATGGTCTTCTTCTATTTCTCCTTCAAAATGATGGCTTCCTCCATGGTCTTCTTCTATTTCTCCTTCAAAATGATGGCTTCCTCCATGGTCTTCTTCTATTTCTCCTTCAAAATGATGGCTTCCTCCATGGTCTTCTTCTATTTCTCCTTCAAAATGATGGCTTCCTCCATGGTCTTCTTCTATTTCTCCTTCAGAGTGATGGCTTTCCCCATGGTCTTTTTTCACATGTCCTTCAGAGTGATGGCTTTCCTCATGGTATCTTTCCACTTCTCCTTGAGAATTATGTCTTTCCCCATGTTCTCCTTCTGCTTCTCCCTCAGAGTGGTGTCTCTTTCCATGGTCTTTTTCTAATGCTTCTCCAGATTGCTGTCTTCTCTTATTGTCTATTTCCACTGCTTGTTCAGAGTGATGTCCACTAATCCAATGCACTTTAGCAGAATCTCTCTCTCTGTCTTCCTCTCCTTCAAAATAATGTCTTCCCCAGTGCTCAGAGTGATGTCTTGCCCCATGCTTTTTTGTAAACAGGCTTTCTTCTTCTTCTTCTTCAGAATGATGTTTTCCATTTTCTCTTTTTTTGTACATCTCTGTTAGTTCTTCTTCAGAATGTCTCCCATGATTCTTTTCATGTGCTATTTCTTTTTCTTTCTCTTCTTCAAAGTGTCTCTGTCTGTCTTCCACATGTCTTGTCCCAAGGTATTTTTCAGGCAAACTTTGTGTCATGTCTTCTTCAAAATTATGTCTTCTCCCATGCTCTTTTTCTTCCACTTCTTCATGTTGATGTCTTCCATTATGCTCTTTTTCAGATGCCTTATCTCTCTCTTTCTCTCCTTCAAAGTGATGTCTTCTTCCATGGTCTTTTTCTTCGTCTTCTTCAGAATTGTCTTCTTCTCCATGTTTTTTTTCAAAGTAATTTCTTGCCATGTCTTTTCCTACAGTGTGATGGTTTCCCCAATGCTCAAAAAACCTGTCCCTTTTCCTTCCTTCTTCAGGGAGATGTTTATGCCAGTGCTCTTTTTCAGAGGTCCTCTTCATCTCATCTACTCTTTCAGAGTAATGACTTCTCCCATCCAGGTTTTCAGCTGAGCTGTTTCTTAGTTGTTCATTTTCAGATTGATGTCTTTGACCAAGGACTACCTCAGACAGTTTTTCTCTTTCTTTCTTTCCATCATAGAAATTTTTTACATGTCCTTTTTCCGTCGAACTCTGTCTTTCCTCTTCAGTCTCAGAGTGATATCTTTCCCCATGTTTCTTTTCAGAAGGTCTCTCAAATATTTCATCTTCATCAGTGTGATGTCCCCATCTGTGCACTGTCTTCATCTCGTTCTTTTTTTGAAATTGATGTCCAATCCCATGCTCCTTTTCAGAGGGCTTCTCTCTTTCTTCCTCTGCTTCAAAGTAATATCTTCTTCCATGTTCATCATAGGCGCTTACTCTTATTTGCTCCACTTTTGAGTAATGTCCTTTACCATGCTCTTTTTCAAATGACATCTTTAACTCTTCCTCACTTGCCGAGTGATGTGTTCTCGAATGTTTTTCTCCAGGCAACTCTTTTTTCTCTTGCTGTCTCTCTTGTTCATTCTCTTTCTCAATGTCATAGTAAAGTCTGCTCCCATGCTGTTTGTCAACTTTCCCGCTTCTCCCTTTTTCAAACATTTTTCTCTCGGTCATCTCACTCTCCATCTCTTCTTCTTCCTTGCTTCCATTCTTTTTGTCAAGATAATGCTCTTCTTCTTGTCTTTCATGGTCTGATGGTGGAAATTTTGATTTCAGTCTCCAGCTATTAATGTTAGTAGAACTGAAATCATTTTGATTTAACGCCCCCACAAGAATGGATTTAAAATGAAAATGTTTAATATAAACAAAATAACTTTGCTATGTCTATGGCCATCTTAACTAGCGAGCGATTGCGTTGTTCTCGCAAATCCATACTTATCAGGTGAAATTATAGCAAGAAACCTTAAGTTAAATGAAATTCCTAATGAAAATCGCAAAACCTTTGATAGCTTGCAAAAGGCTTTTTGGGGAAAAAGACCTATTATTTATCAAGCACTAATGTAATAATGTGGACTGAATGCCAGATACTGCAACATGTGTGTGTATATATATATATATATATATATATATATATGCCAGATTTATAAATGTAAAAGATTTGTAAACACTGGTATTCTTTATCTGGTATTCATTATTTAAAAAATAATGTGATTGAATAGAAAAAAAAGCAGAAATTAAAATAAATAAATAAAGAAGACAGTGTTTTGTTGCTACCATGGGAGGCCAAACCATTACAAAACTGTTCATGAAACAGCCATAATCCACAAATGAATAGCTTTTTGGCATCAACTTCGATTACAAAGTCCTTTGTAATATTTCCTTAATGCCTTTTGTTCTTATTTCAGAGTGTGCAGACTGCACACTAATACCAAATGCTCTTTGCGTTTAACAGTAAATAATTAAGTAATTAAATACAATATCAAATAGGCAAAGAACAATTTCATTAATTTAAATAATACAATAAAAATGTGGAATACATGATAGAATAAGCGTGCATTATCACCTCCACATAGTTTGTTGTTGGATCGGTCGCAGTTAAAGTTGTCACATTCACAGTATTTCCCTTCATAGCGCTCCTCTGGGTTGTCTCGCTTTTTGCATTCACATGTACCACAGATACAATCTCCATTGTTGCTACAGATATCTGTTCCATTGTCCATGCGGCAATTTGCATCCAGATCTTCTGCCCTGACATCATCTTTGCTACATTCGCAAACCCTTCCAATACGTCCCTCATTGCACCTGACAAATCACAAGAAAACATCTTTACTTGTACTATACAACTTAACTGTTTAAAAGGTAACAACATTTTAAATGACTAATCAGAATGATATTCTAAGTGCAAGAACAAAATCAAATGTGAAACATATCAGACAGATGCCGAATTAAGCCGTGCAAAAAAGGCAGAGGGGTAAACATGTTACAGGACATGATACCATGATTGGATGACTATTTTGGGGTTTCAACAACAATGCAAACATTTGTTGTCATTTCTGTAGACTTTAATTGTGTCACTCTCAACTACATTACCAGCATTCCCCCAACATTTGTCAAATGTGAGAGAGAACTCTCAGTTAAACAAATGTGAAATTGAGACCACAAACTGGAAAGTGTAACATGGACCAGCTAGGAAAAATACTAATATTAATATCATGACTGACTACATAACTGGCATCAACTTCTGCATAGATACTATAGTTTGTTAGAAGAATCTGCTGTTTTCCTTAAAACAAACCCTGTATTGCCAATGTCCTGAACAAAAAGAAGCAGGCTTTCAAACAAAAGTACAATGGAAAAAAAAGGGGGGGTTGGGGGTGGGGGGGGGTGTTGGGTCTTCAAAAAGACCAATGCTAAGGAGGACAGTCAAGGAAGTCCTAACAATCTAAATTTGTTCTTTAATAGGTTCAGCACAACACCTCCAGCACCTCTTTAACCTAAGCCATCAACAAGGGAAGGTACCAGAGTGGAAAACATCCTTCTTGGTTCCTGTACCGAAGAAGACAACTCCCTCATCTCTAAACTACTGCAGACCATAGCCCTAATATTGAAAACCCTGAAGATACTGGCGAGACTATAGGTGCGCCATGCTAGATCACGGATTATCACTATTATGAATCCCAGGGCGAGTTCTAAGCATTTGGAGCCCCTAAGCAAAATGTATATGTCCCCTCAGCCTTCTTTCCACAACCTTTTAAAAGAAATAAAAAGCACTTGAAACAAAAAAAATTAACCTTTTTATTTACACACACCTGTTATCAATACTTTTATGTATTTACTAAAATATGCATATTAAACTTTAAGCTCAACACACAAAAAAAAAGAAAATAAAAATATGCATTGCACCGGCCCTGATGAATCCCCCACAGTTTGCCTACAAGCACAGAGAGGCTGGGATGATGCAGTCATATATCTACTGAAAAAGGCCATCTGGATTAAAACAGCACAGAATCTTTAATTAAAAAAAAAAAAAAAAAAAAAAACTTTCTTCGGCTTCTCCCATTAGGGGTCAACACAGCTGTCATCTGCATGTTTGATTTGGCACATTTTTACGCTGGATGCCCTTCCTAACGCAATCCTCCCCATTTATCCGGGCTTGGGACCGGCACTAAGGCTTGTGCAACCCAAATGGCTGGGGTTGGTTCCCTGACCGGGGATCGAACCCGGGCCGCACCAGTGAATTACTAAACAGCAGAGCTCTGTTAGTAGAAGACTCATTCAGCTCGGCTGTAGAAAGTAGGGCTGGGTATCGGCAAGAATCTGGTGATGCGACATCATGATAAAGGGGTTGTGACAACATGTTGCAATACATTGTGATATTGTAAGAAAAAGTATCTATTTGGGTACTTCTTACATTAGAAACAGGAGATCATTTTTAAGGAAAGCAGTCATTAAGAACACAACCATAGGAACCGTAGCCAAAAATATAGATTTAACCAGAACACCAGTGAGATCTGCATTTGCATTAATTACATCTAGAATTACACTGATAACTTGGACCCCTTAAATCTTACCATTATTCCAGTATAACCAGTACTGAGGCAGCATTAGACGTCAGTTTGGAATGCAACACAATTAGTATAATTTTACCAAACATGTACATTTTTTTCAATTAGAATTTCTTTGCACATAGTCATTAAATTAGACTCATTATTATAAATCATTATTAGACTGGTAGTAGAGGCATGATCTGAGCACTAACTAGTGTTTTACATCTAAAATCTACAATTATAGGGAGGCAAGAACAGAGTATGAAAGACTACAATTTATTCTATAAAAGTAGAAAATGCAGTCAGGCAAGACAAGACAGGCATGTCCTGTACTCTCGCAAATGTAGTACTTGTGTCTAACTTCTGTTTTTTAAATTAAGCTTTGTTTTTAAATGCCATTTTAATGTGTTTTGTGATAAACTGGCCTTGCAGTCCAGTGCAGTTTAATTGGACTTAGTTCAATAGGTTCAGTGAGTGTGAACAGCATTCCATGACAGAACACTTCAACTGACTTGCTCTCCAAATAACAAAGCATTTGAAGTTGTTCATTAGGTCATGGTTTTCTTTTATGGTGAAATTGGTTCCAATTAGCTGCAGTCCAGATTGATTTCACAACGTGTATATAAGTAGTGAGACATTGAATAAGAGTAATGTTAATTTAGCATTCTATTCTCCCAGTCTCCAAACAACCCCAAAACATTAAGCTTCCACCTCTGCATTTTGACAGCCCTGAATACCCAGATACTACCCAACCAACCAAATGTTTGCTAAGATTTGTTGATGGTGGCACAGCCTTATACTCAATTTCCCTATAACAAGCTTGCCAGTTTTGTACTGTATAGTAATAGATTTATAGAAATTAGTACTTAAAATCACAATCACGTATTATACCGAAAATTCTATCCAGATCTCTGCTTTGTGACGATGCCAGTTATAAGCACCATGCTAACAGAATCTGCAAATAGATTTACTCAGCACTGCTAGGCAAGCAGAATGTGCTCTGCTCCTTTTATTACTCCTAAGAAAAGAGCAATCTGGGAGGTCATAAAATGTTCAAGAGATGAGACTATAAGTCTTTTGAATTGAGTATTGAGGGTCAACAGGAAGCGCTAAATGCAAATAAAGCAACACTGTTTTTTGCAAGCATAGAATTCTGATGCTAAAACATGCAAGTCATGAACACTGGATGGAACATGATGGATGAAAGTAATGGTAAACAAACTAGGGCTGTCAAAGTGATTTTGTTTTAACACATTCATTTTCATTTGTGTTTGACCAATTTTTTATTAAAAATATAAATACATAAAAGTGGTGAAATTAAAACCTTCAACGCAGCATTATTCATGACGTCCTAATTTAAAACACTAATTTTCACTAATAAAAAAACAAATGCTTGCAAAAAGCAGTCATATTTGTCCATGTTGATTAGAGTATTAAAAACATAAAAAGTATTAGTTTAAGGTACATTCAGCGCAGATACAAAATGTGCACTTAAGTTGCGATCAGTCACAAGTTAACTCATGACAATCATGCCATCAATTATTTTAATCAAACAACCCTAAAATAAACAAAAATAAAGCTATGCAATGACTTTTGAACTAGTATTTAAGAACATTTGTCAACAGATTACTTGAGTTAAATCTCAAAATACAAGCCATTAAAATAATGTCGTTGGAAATCGTACTGATCTATTAACCAACAACAAAAAATGTTTTAATCAATTTAAATAATTAAAATTATGTTATTATTTTGTCACTAATAAAAGTAATATACAGTTATTGTGGCAAATGTGTGATTTCCAGATTAAAGAACATCCATTTTAATAAAAATATCAGTTATTTAAAAAAAGAATTTTCTGGAAATAAACAGATAAACACACTCCATTATGTACTTGAGAGGGCTCTTACCTGCATGCTCCACACTCAAGGGTCCCATTGCCAAAGTGACATTTTAAACTGTTTGGAGTTCCAGTTTTTGAACATTCACACTCACAGATGAACTTCAGATCAATAACTACCTCCTCATTGAAGCCCAACGGCTTAATCTTAATAACTTCTGTACCATGTGATGGGCAGCCCTTTGTGGTGATAGAGATGTCAAAGGTCACCTGCATGATGAATAGGAACATTGGTGAATTACAATTTTCCTATAAATTAGGAAATGTTATTTATTTCATTAGATGATTCCATTCCATTCTAGAGAACATTTGTTTAAACATATATTAGCATCTCTGACTGGCATGCTTCATGTTTACCTCGTAACATTGTAGTTATTCTTACCTCATCACCAATGGAGATGTTTGAGCATTTCCTTCCATTGTCTCCTGTTTCACTCAGACCGTTCTTACAGTGTGATATATAAGAGATGGATACTCCCTCAGGTAACTTACTGTTCTCCAAAATGACCTCAGATGACAGAGACTAAGCCACAGATTTATAAATGATTACAAAAAAAAGGTCATGAGATTAAACAATGCAGTTACATCAAGCAGATAAACATAAAAATCTGCAAAATGTAATGGTTGAAAACATTACAACACAAAACTCTTCCAGTTTAAGTGCAGATTACAAACTTATCTTTTCAGCAAAGCCTACACATAACATACGTCACGTATCATAAACTTGTGCTCCAGAACATCTGATTAAATGCACATTATCAACTTGTGCTGTTAATATCATGAACAGCAGCTATGCTCATTTCTGCCTCTCTTTCTTTCCCCATCCCAAGGCATCCTGAGGTTTGGCCAACTCCATAATCTTATAATCTTACACTCCAGTGCTAATGTTAGTTGTCTCTCCAGTGTTCTGTATTGTTTAAAGACTATAATCACACTCTTGATGTCACCCAAATGAGGATGGATTTCCCTTTTGAGTCTGGTTCCTCTCAAGGTTTCTTTCTCATAACATCTAAGGGAGTTTTTCCTTGCCACAGTCGCCGCGGTTGCTCATCAGGGATAAATGCACACTATTCACCTTGACTGTTGATTTCTGTAAAGCTGCTTTGAGACCATGTCTGTTGCGAAAAGCCCTATAGAAATAAACGACTTGACAACACTCAACCCAGCAATTAGGGTTGCACAAGCCAGAGCACTCTTAGTGCCAGTCCAAGCCCAGACAAATAGGAAGGGTTGCGTTAGGAAGGGCATCCAGTGTAAAAGGTGCCTGAATCAAATATGCGGATCACAAACCTAAATTCCATACCGGATTGATCGAGACCCGAGTTATCAACAACCGAGTGTAGGGTGGGCACTTAAAATTTTTGTACTATGACTGGTAAAGGGAGAGAGGTAGCTAACATGATGGTGTGTAGAAAGGTATATATATATATATATTATATATATATATATATAGTGTGTTCAGGAGACCAAGTGAAAAGGGAGTAAGGCCAGGAACATTGGCACTGGGTTTAAACTGTTCTTTCATGGTGTGAATGGAAAGAGAAAAGGTGTAGCAGCCAAAAAATGAAGAGGAATGATAGAAAACACTCAGTTTGGGATATTATACCAAGGGTTACATGAAATTCACAAATATGAACTCCAGCGTTTTAAAAGCAAGCAGGCGTTCATAATCATCATCATCTTCTTTCGGCTGCTCCCATTAGGGGTCGCCACAATGGATCATCCGTCTCCATACCACCCTGTCCTCTACATCGGCCTCTTTCACACCAACTACCTGCATGTCTTCCCTCACCACATCCATGAACCTCCTCCTTGGCCTTCCTCTTTTCCTCCTACCTGGTGGCTCCATCCTCAGCATTCTTTTTACCAATATAATTCATGTCCCTCCTTTGCACATGTCCAAACCATCTCAATCTCGCCTCCCTCACCTTGTCACCAAAACATCCTACATGCGCTGTCCCTCTAAAAAACTAATTTCTAATCTTGTCCATCCTCGTTACTTACAACGAAAACCTTTACATCTTCAGCTCTGCCACCTCCAGCTCCATCTCCTGTCTTTTACCCAATGCCACTGTCTCTAATCCATACAACATTGCAGGTCTCACCACAGTCCTATAAACTTTCCCTTTCATTCTTGCAGATACCCTACTATCACAAATCGCTCCTGTCACTCTTTTCCACCCACTCCACCCTGCCTGCACTCTTATCTTTACTTCTCTAACACACTCTCCATTACTTTGCACTGTTGACCCCAGGTACCTGAACTCCTCCACCTTCTCCAGCTCTTCTCCCTGCAACCGCATCACTCCACTGCCCTCCCTCTCATTCACACACATGTACTCTGTCTTTCTCCTACTGACTCTCATTCCCCTTTGCTCCAACGCACATCTTCACCTCTCCAGGCTCTTCACAACCTGCTCCCTACTCTCACCACAAATGACAATATCATCCGCAAACATCATAGTCCAGGGAGACTCCTGTCTGACCTTGTCCGTCAACCTGTCCATCACCACTGCAAACAGGAAAGGGCTCAGGGCCGATCCTTGATGCAGTCCAACCTTCACCCTGAACCAGTCTGTCGTACCGACTGCACACCTAACTGCCGTCACACTGTCCTCATACATGTCCTGCACCACCCTCACATACTTCGCAGACACACCTGACTTCTCATACAATACCACAACTCCTCTCTTGGCACTCTGTCGTACGCTTTCTCTAAATCCACAAATACACAATGCAATTCCTTCTGTCCCTCTCTATACTTCTCAAATCAACATCCTCAAAGCAAATAAGGCATCTGTGGTGCTGTTCCTCGGCATGAAACCATACTGTTGCTCGCAGATGGTCACCTTGTCTCTCAGCCTGGCTTCCACTACTCTTTCCCATAACTTCATGGTGTGACTGATCAACTTAATTCCCCTGTAGTTACTGCAGGTCTGCACATCTCCTTTATGCTTAAAGATCGGTACCAGCACACTTCTCCATTCCTAAGGCATCTTCTCACCTTCCAAAATCTTTTTAAACAACCTGGTCAAAAACTCCACAGCGATCTCTCCTAAACATCTCCATGCTTCTACCGGTATGTCATCTGGTCCAACCGACTTTCCACTCTTAATCCTTTTAATCGCTGCTCTCACTTACTCCTTACTAATCCTATCTACAACCTGCTTCACCAACTCCACATCGTCCAACCTTCTCTCTCTCTCTGAATTTTCCTCATTCATCAGCTGCTCAAAATACTCCCTCCACTTTCTCAACACGCTCTCCTCACTAGTCAACATTTTCCTTTCCATCCTTTACTGCTCTAACTTGCAGTACATCCTTCCCAGCTTGGTCCCTCTGCCTGGCCAAACGGTACAAATCCTTTTTCTCCTTCCTTAGTGTCCAACCTCTCATACAGCTCCTCATATGCCTTTTCATTGGCTTTCGCCACATCCCTATTTACCTGCTGCCACATCTCCTTGTACACCTGCCTACTTTTCTCATAACTCTGTCTATCCCAATTCTGTTTTGCCAACCTCTTCCTTCTTATACTCTCCTGCACTTCCTCATTCCACCACCACGTCTCCTTGTCTTGCTTTCTATTTCCAGATGTCACACCAAGTACTTTTCTAGCTGCCTCCCTCATCACTCCTGCAGTAGTTGCCCAATCATCCAACACCTCTTTAACACCACCGAGCCTCTGTCTGACCTCTTACCTGAACCTTACACTACACTCTTCCTCCTTAAGGTTCCACCATCTTATTTTTTTTTTTAGTCCTCACTCTCCTCCTCTTCTTCTTCACCTCCAAAACCATCCTACAGACCACCATCCGATGCTGTCTAGCTACACTGTCCCCTGCCAACACCTTACAGTCTCCAATCTCCTTCAGGTTGCATCTCCTGCATAAAACATAGTCCACCTGTGTGCACCTTCCTCCACTCTTATACGTCTCCCTATGATCCCCCTTCTTCTTAAAATATGTATTCACCACTGCCATTTCCATCCGTTTAGCAAAATCTACCACCATTTGCCCTTCCACATTCCTCTCCTTAAAACCATACCTACCCATCACCTCCTCATCACCTCTGTTCCCTTCACCTACATGCCCATTAAAGTCTGCCCCAATCACCAATCGTTCTTTCCTAGGTACACCATCTACCACTTCATCTAATTCACTCCAGAATTTTTCCTTCTCCTCCATCTCACAGCCAACTTGTGGAGCATAGGCACTGATGACATTTATCATCATCCCTTTAACTTCCACCTTCATGATCATCACCCTATCAGAAACTCTCTTCACCTCCACTACACTCTTACTGTACTCTGCCTTCAAAATCACCCCTACACCATTTCTCTTTGCATCCACACCATGATAGAACAATTTAAATCTACCTCCAATGTTCCTGGCCTTACTCCCTTTCCACTTGGCCTCCTGAACACACAGCATATCTTCCTTTCTTCACTCCATCACATCAGTTACCTCTCTCCCTTTACCCTTCATAGTACCAACATTTAAAGTACCAACCCGAACCTCCGTTTTCCTACACTGCTCCTTTCCCTGCCGTCTCTGTAGACGTCTTCCTCCTCTCCTTCTCCTCGTTCAGCCAACAGTAGCCCAATTTCCACCGGTACCCTGTCGGCTAACGATACCTGTGGCGGTCGTTGTTAACCCGGGCCTCGACCGATCCGGTATGAAATTCTCATTTGTGATCCGCATATAAGATTTGGCACATTTTTACGCTGGAAGCCCTTCCTAATGCAACCCTCCCCATTTACCCGGGCTTGGGAGTGCACAAAGAGTGCACTGGCTTGTGCATCCATAATGGCTGGGTTCAGGCGTTCATAATACATACCATAAATAAATTATTTTTAATTTATTTTAACAGTACAGATAATTGACCTACATGGTAAGTCAATTAATAATGTGATGACAGGGGCATGAATAAACTGCTCACTCATAACACATAATACACCAAAAACACAAATAAAGTGGCCACAATAACAAAACAAAACAAAACATAAAAAAGATGTAACACAGAACTTAGCACAGGAAACCCAAATCAGATTGTGGAAGTATCAAAATAAAGTTTATACAGTTATAAATTTAAATCAAATAGTCCAGCACCGAAGGCTTTTCACTAAATTAAAAGTATAACTTATATAAAAGTATTACTGAGGTCAGACACCGATGTATTCCAGTTTATTTCAAAAGTGTTAAGCAGGGTTCAGATCATGACAATGTGCAGGCCACTCCAGTTCCTCTACTCCACAATTATTTTCAAACGTTTTTTCTTTAAGGACCTGCACTATAGCTTTATGCACCCAATATAATAATGAAACAGGGTTTGGCTAGGTAATTTGGTTCCATTGAAGCAAGCAACAACATACATACTTTTCAAGTGTGTGCTTACTATTTTGTAACAATAGTTTGAGTAAAGCTCACATGTGGTGTGATGGTCAGGTGTCCTCACATTTTTAGTTATACATTAGACGACTAAAGATGAATAGCAAGAGAAACAAAAAACGCCTGGTACAATATTCAGATTATTACAAAAAATATATTAGATTAAGATAAGATTAGTTTTACTTACATTGTAGGCATCAATGATTAGTTTGATCACATTACTGGAGTTTGCAGACAATGTTCCCACAGCCGACTTTGGAATGAGATTTTTAAGCTCCTAAAAATAAATGAATCTTCTTACAAATGTTTTTGATTTAGTTTGAAAAACATTCACTTATCAGGGTTTCTGCAGGTTTTAGAAAGTCAAACGTAAGGCTTAAGACTTTAAGACAATTAAGAATAAAATTAAAGACCTCTCTCACGACATCAAAAACACACACAAAATGTAAGCAACAGGCCTTTAACTTAACCAAGTCTTACATTAATTTCAACAATTTTAACATTGAACTTCTGCATACCTGAAAAATAAAATCCATTTTATGTTTAATCCAAGAGGGAAAAGTTCAGGAAGGAAACTAAAACAAGAACTTTCTAAAATGCTGTGGAGCATTTCAATGCAAATTAGAAGTAGCATTACATGGACCTAGAAGAGCAAATTTAAGAGTCTTTAGACCCTAAAATTTAGATTTAGAAACCCCATGGAATATGTGCTTACTTTCATTATTTCATGTTATCAATCATCATTACCTTATAAACTGGCTGGAACTCCTCAGTCACCGCAAAAATAGTCTGAATATTGTTGTCACTCAGTTTCTGTACAAGGTGTGCGATTGAAGGATAGTCCTATAACAAAAAAAAATCTTCAGTATTTCTCTGTGTGAATATTTGTATATTTCTAGGATGTGGGACGCAGCAAAAATTACATAGTAATGGCTCATTGTGTATATATTATCATTCAGGTGGCATTTTCCGTCATTGGGAAGCACGATACCACCCAGTTTACCATCTCCCGCAAAGTGAAATCCAGCATCAGTGGAAAACACTAGTAGTCGAGTGACATTCCTCCAACCAATTTGTTCCTATAATTTCCAAACAAGAAAAAAAGCTCTTCTCAATCATTTTATATTTACATGTATATGATCTTGTGCAGTTAAAAAATCTATTGATGTGATGTGCAGTAATGCAGTGTATGCCCTATCACAGTGAGATAATGAGCTTGAATCCTGATGATGCCACTGTCATCTTGCAAAAAACACCACTAAAACTCTCTTTTAATCAAAGCAACCTTGCTAACAAACTCACCCCACAGACGGCGACTTGCATGATGGCATCAAAGCCTCCCTCAGGTGAGTCGAGGTTTCCAGAAATTTGTTGCCGGCTAACAAGACTGTTAAATTCATGGCCATCTTTAGTCAGATTTAGAACATTTTTATAACTAAAAGGGCTTGTGCAGTTCTGATCAGAAGTGCAGGGATTCAGCAGCTTAGCAGGGGTTGTACTGATGTAGGGCATCACGGTTTTTTCCACAAAAGAACCAAAACCTAGAAAAACAAGACAGCAGAATATATGTTTTATAGTTCTGTGATCTTAATAAACTAAGTCAACAGCAAAGGAAATACAAACTTAAGTATTTAACATGAACCATTATAGATGGCATTGGTTTTTACTGCTTTTAGATTATAGGAAAATCCATACCAATCCTAAAATCAGATGTAACTGACTGCATTTCACGCATCAGGTCTGTTCCCAAATTCTTCACATTCTCCAAATCATCTTTCATGGAGTAACTCAAGTCCATCAGGTAATACAGGTCAATGGGATAATCTTCTGCTCTTTTAAACTTCAGGGAAAATTTTTGAGGTTCACCTGTAATAAACAATACTGTGTCCACACCAAAACAAATCTATACACATTCAAATAGGCACTTTCTATTCACACAAACAATTTCTGACCTTTAGTTATGTTCTTATAAAAAAAGAGAACAAAAGGAAAAAAAAAAAAAAAAGAAAGTGTGATATCTGTGCCAGTGATTTGGTGTTAGAACCAGATGGGCTTGTTTGAGTATTTCACTGCTGCACGATTGCCAAATTAGTTAGCTGCATAAATATAAAGGTGTTGTGTAGTATTAGGAAGTGAACTATGTTTCTCTTTTGTACAAAGCTCACCCAGAATCCAATTTCACTGAAATACACCTGCTTAGCGCTAAAGTAATTTTAACATGGATAAACTACATTACTTATATGTTAGTAATATTATATATTACTAATATGACATTGCTGACAATTATAAACAGTGGCATTAAGTACCAGCATAAGGGCACGCCACTAATGATAGTGGTAATACTCACTCACTTCCTCGGGTCGCTGCTTTAAAAACGATTGTGTGTATAACTTTGATCTGAAGTAATAGCAGCATTGACTGACTTGCTCTGACTGCAATATGTTTATGTTTATGTGTGGTTTGTTTTTTAGGCAGGAATATTTTAAAATAGCATTAAAAAGCCCAGGAACATGTGCGATTCAGCTCTGATATTTTGACAGCAAATATAATTACAAGGTTTAGTCAATTTCATTTAGCTATAGTATCTAATTATGCAAAGCCTGGCCAAACATTAGCAAATAAACAACTTCTTTCGGCTGCTCTCATTAGGGGTCGCCACAGCGGATCATCCATCTCCATATCACTCTGTTCTTTACATATGCCTGCATGTCTTCCCTCACTACATCCATGAACCTCCTTTTTAGCCTTCCTCTTTTTCTCCATCCTCACCATTCTCCTACCATGATATCCCATGTCCCTCCTCTGCACATGTCCAAACCATCTCAATCAGGCCTCTCTCACTTTGTCCCCAAAACGTCCTACATGTGCTATAATAAACTTGTTTCTAATCCTGTCCATCGTCATCTCTCCCAATAAAAATCTCAGCATCTTCAGCTCTGCTACCTCCAGCTCCAATTTCTGTCTTTTACTCTATGCCACAGTCTATACAACATCGCAGGTCTCCCCACAGTCCTATAAAATTTTCTGTTACTCTCCGGCACGTACCGCCACAAATCACATCATCCACAAACATCATAGTCTATTGAGACTCCTTTTTTTTTTTTTTTCGTTTTTTTTAAGGTCTCACGGCAGACTTTGGCCCTGGAAAGAACGGACACTCCTTATAGCAGCACATCGACAGAAACGTTATGAAATTAAGACATTAAAAACATATTCATGGGCAAAAACATGAAAACATAAATCGGTGATTCTGACAGTTTAGGCCGGCAAAGAAGGCCTTGTTAAAACCATTATATAAAATTATTTATGGAGGTGAATGTAGTGTATACATTCATCTCTCTAGCAATAAAATGCAATGAAGCTCAAATGACTGCTGTTGATTTGGACTTCCAGTTGTCTATATGTTAAATTACTTCCACATACCCTAGTACCAATTTATCACTCAGGATAAGTGAAATTTAATAATCAATCAAAATGTGTATTATCAAGCAAAATTTTGTAATTATTGTTAAGGTTGCAAAGACAAACTTAATCCAATGATCTCTTAACGGGTTAGCCACACAATATTGTGCTCCCAGCCAAATTAACTTAATTGTAACAAACATTTGCAAACTAAAATCCACTTTAGTCGAAGCACACCACTATAATTAATACAACGCACCTGCTCTTAGGTTGAGTGTGAGCTTCTGAGGTTGAATCTGAGTGATCTGGTCTGGGTTCCGTTTTTCAGCCACATCCTTCTTACGATTTGTGACCGTGTTGTTCTTAGTGACAATGATTGCCCCTTTAGGATTTTCCAAATTTTTCTGAGGACAACCCTTTTTAATCAAAGCATCAATTTCATCACAGCGTGTTGATTTGGATTCACCTTGCTTCAGAAAGGCCTGCGGGTACAGAAAAAACAAAAAAATGGAAATGCATACATTTTTTTTGTGTCATTTCTAAAAACTAAAGGACAAATTTGAGTGCTGTTTACCATTTTAAAAAGGCAAAAAAAATAATCTAATTTCCATAATGAAATACAAACAATAATTCAAAATTATTTACAGACCGACTCAGGTAGACATTTATTGAAAGTGTAAATGAGAATAAAAATTTATTATCTTATGTGTACGCACGCACCCACTTAATGTGTTTTTACATTACACAAGACTGCACGATGCACCGAGATGGCTGCCTGGAGAGAGCATGGTGCACGGAGAGTAATATATAATTTATATAATTACATTTATTAATATAGTCATATATATTTCATTTAGCACATTTTAATGATTCAGTAATGCTTATTTTATATTAAAGTTAAGGCAAGTACAATCCAACCTATCTATTGTCTAAAAAAGTTCCTTTATCAGCAGTTTGTCAAATCAATTCAAATCTTTATGTTTGTCACATGCACATACATACAGGGTATAACATGCAGTGAAATGCTTATTATGACGGTCCGGCATGAGAAGAAAAAATAATACAAAGAAAAAAAGAAGATTGATAAAGTATAAAAACTATATAAAATAAAATATAAGAATATATAAAGATAGATATATGTATATGAAAAAAAAGGATGCATATACAAATTTTTGTGCTGCAGAAGTTGTTCTGTGGTAGGACACCAGTTGCCTTTAACCTGACAAAGATCTGTGAACAATCGTCAGCTGTCACCTCGTCACCGGTTTACGGGTTACTTTCTATAGATCACTTTTTTGTGAAATTTGTCATTTGTCAATGTATTAGATTCTTAGATTTGTAAATATTTTACAATTTTTATATATAATACATATACACATACATACACAGTGCCCTCCACAATTATCGGCACCCCTGTTTAAGATGTGGTCGTGGACTTCTCCACGACCACATTCTCCTTTTTTTTTTTTTAAACAACATAGAACCCAAATGCAAAAAAAGAGAAAAATCCAACCTTTTATTTAAGTACATTACTTTGGTGGTTAAAAAAAAATAAAAAATAAAAAATAAAATAAAATCACACATTTAGAAAAACAAAAAACAAAACTTGAAATCATGTGTGCCACAATTATTGGCACCCCTGATGTTAATACTTTGTACAACCTCCTTTTGCCAACAAGACAGCACTTAATCTCCTCCTATAACATTTCACAAGATTGGAGAACACAGAGAGAGGGATTTTTGACCATTCTTCTTTGCACAATCTTTCTAGATCATCCAGTGTCCTGGGTCCTCTCTTACGCACTCTTCTCTTTAGCTCGCCCCACAGGTTTTCGATTGGGTTGAGGTCTGGGGACTGAGATGGCCATGGGAGGACCTTGAGTTTGTGACTGCTGAACCACTTTTGTGTAGATTTTGCCACATGTTTTGGATCATTATCCTGCTGAAAGACCCAATGACGACCCATCTTCAGCTTTCTGGCAGAGGCCATCAGGTTTTTATTTAAAATATCCTGGTACTTCAAAGCGTTCATAATGCCATGCACCCTAACAAGGTTCCCAGGGCCTTTGGAAGAGAAACAGGCCCACAGCATCACAGATCCTCCACCATACTTCACGGTGGGCATGAGGTGCTTTTCGGCATACTCATCTTTTGTTTTACGCCAGACCCACTTAGAGTGTTTGTTGCCAAAAAGCTCAATCTTAGTCTCATCTGACCAAAGCACACGATCCCAGTTGAAGTCCCAGTACCGCTTAGCAAACTCCAGACGTTTACGTTTGTGAGTGTTAGTGAGAAAAGGCTTTTTCCTTGCATGCCTCCCAAACAGCTTGTTGGCATGTAGAGAGCGTCTGATGGTTGTTTTGGAGACTCTGTGACCCCAAGATGCCACTCTTTGATGCAATTCTGTGACGGTGAGCTTGGGAAATTTTTTTACTTCTCTTACCATCCTCCTCACTGTGCGTTGTGGCAAGATAAACTTGGGACCTCTTCCAGCCTTGTTTGTCACTGTTCCAGTTGTTTTAAACTTCTTAATGATTCCTCTGACTGTAGATACCGGCAAGTTAAGGCGAGTGGCTATTTTCTTGTAGCCATTGCCTGACTTATGAAGGTCGACACACATCTGCCTTACTTGAATGGTGTGTTCTCTTGTCTTTGCCATGTTGACAAATGGGTAAGAGAATTAGGCCTCTGTGTCACGTCATATTTATACCCCAGGGAAACAGGAAATCATGAATTACTAATTAAAAGTCCCTAAAT
>MU574732.1:5797036-5836478 GCA_024362625.1 Silurus asotus
ATATATATATATATATATATATATACACACACACACATACATACACATACATACATACACACACACACAAACACACACGCATACAGTCAGGTCAGGTAACATTTCTGGCACTGTACAATGGATTTGGAATGAAACGAACAAGTTGTGATTTTACTGCAGTCTGTCAGCTTTAATTTGAGGGCATTTACATCCAAATCCGGTGAACGGTGTAGGAATTACAACACTTTGCATATGTGCCTCCCACTTTTTAAGGGACCAAAAGTAATGGGCCAGAATAATAATCATGAATCAAACTTTAAATTTTTTAATACTTGGTTGCAAATTCTTTACAGTCAATTACAGCCTGAAGTCTGGAACGCATAGACATCACCAGACGCTGGGTTTCATCCCTGGTGATGCTCTGCCAGGCCTCTACTGCAACTGTCTTCAGTTCCTGCTTGTTCTTGGGGCATTTTCCCTTCAGTTTTGTTTTCAGCAAGTGAAATGCATGCTCAACCGGATTCAGGTCAGGTGATTGACTTGGCCATTGCATAACATTCCACTTTTTTCCCTTAAAAAACTATTTTGTTGCTTTTGCAGTATGCTTTGGGTCATTGTCTATCTGCACTGTGAAGCGCCATTCAATGAGTTCTGAAGCATTTGGCTGAATATAAGCGGATAATATTGCCCGAAACACTTCTGAATTCATTCTGCTGCATTTGTCAGCATTCACATCATCAATAAATACAAGAGAACCAGTTCCATTGGCAGCAATACATGCCCACGCCATGACACTACTACAACCATGCTTCACTGATGAGGTGGTATGCTTAGGATCATGAGCAGTTCCTTTCCTTTTCCATATTCTTCTCTTCCCATCACTCTGGTACAAGTTGATCTTGGGCTCATCTGTCCATAGCATGTTGTTCCAGAACTGTGGAATCTGGCCTTCCTGTTTTTAAGGCTCACCAATGGTTTTCATCTTGTGGTGAACCCTCTGTATTCACGCTAGTGAAATCTTCTCTTGATTGTTGACTTTACCACACATACACCTACCACCTGGAGAGTGTTCTTGATCTGGCCAACTGTTGTGAAGGGTGTATTCTTCACCAGGGAAAGAATTCTTCGGTCATCAACCAGAGTTATTTTCCATGGTCTTCCGGGTCTTTTGGTGTTGCTGAGCTCACCGGTGCGTTAATTCTTTTTAAGAATGTTCCAACAATTGTTTTGGCCACGTCTAATGTTTTTGCTATCTCTCTGATGGGTTTGTTTAGTTTTTTCAGCCTAATGTTGGCTTGCTTCACTGTTAGTGACAGCTCTTTGGCTCTCATCACAGCAACAGATTCCAAATGCAAAAAGCACACTTGAAATGAACTCTGGACACTTTTATCTGCTCATTGTAATAGGTATAATGAGGGAATAACACACACCTGGCCATGGAAGAGCTGAGAAGCCAATTGGCCCATTACTTTTGGTCCCTTAGAAAGTGGGAGGCACATAACAACCACTGGTGCGACAGCGGGAGCATTGTTCCTCTTTCACGCTCCTGCACACCAAACCTGGAACTACTGACCATCAAATGTCGGCCCTTTTATCTACCTCGGGAATTCAGTTCGGTCATAGTCAGTGCCGTTTATATTCCACCTTAAGCGGACACGGACTCTGCAGTATGGGACTTACATGAGTCACTAACGCGACACCAAACACAGCATCGGGACGCTGCACTCCTGAACTTTTATCAGCACATCACCTGCCCCACCAGGGGCAAAAGAACACTGGACCACTGCTATACAACACTAAAGAACAGCTACAAGGCACAATCACGTCCACCGTTTGGGAAATCGGACCATGCCGCCATCTTCCTCATGCCTGTTTACAAACAAAGGCTGAAACAGGAAGCTCCGGTTCAGAGGGAGGTCGCGCGCTGGACTGACCAATCGGTGGCCGCTCTGCAGGACGCTTTGGATGACGCAGACTGAGACATGTTCCGGCGCAGCTCTGATAACGTCAACATGTTTACGGATGCGGTTGTGGGATTCATCGGGAAACTAGCGGATGATACGGTGCAGAAAACCACCATCAGAACGTTTTCAAACCGGAAGCCGTGGGTGGATAAAACCATCCGCAACGCTCTGAGATCCCGCTCCACTGCCTACAACACGGGGCTCGCCACCAGGAACATGGAGGAGTACAAGGCTGCGTCTTACAGTGTTCGCAGAGCGGTGAAGGATGCAAAGCGGCGCTACGGGAGGAAACTAGAGTCACAGTTTCAACATGGTGGCTCTAGGAGCCTGTGGCAGGGACTAAGGACAATAACGGACTATAAAAAAACATCTTCCAGAATGATGAATGCGGACGCTTCTCTGGCAGACGAGCTAAACACCTTTTACGCTCGTTTCGAGGCTGCAGCTAACCACGCTAGCGGTGCTAGCAACACAACCAGCGTGCACGCCGAGAAAGCCGGAGAGGTAAAACACGTTCACCATCTTGGAGCATGACGTGAGGAGGGCATTCAAGAGAGTGAATACCAGGAAGGCAGCAGGACCAGATGGCATCACAGGTCGGGTTCTGAAAGCCTGCGCTGACCAGTTAGCACCGGTGTTCACCGAGATATTCAACCTCTCGCTGGAACAGTCTGTTGTCCCCTCATGTTTTAAACAGTCCACCATTGTCCCTGTCCCTATCTCCTCCACACCACGTTGAGCCACCTGGACCAAAGAAACAGGAATTATGCAAAGATGTTGTTCGTAGACTACAGTTCAGCATTTAACACCATAATTCCCTCCACACTCACCTCTAAGTTAGAGGGCCTCAGCCTGCCGCTGTGTCAATGGATCTCTAACTTCCTGATAGACAGACCACAAGCCGTACGGGTGGGAAAACACACCTCATCCACCCTCACCCTCAGCACTGGAGCTCCCCAGGGTTGTGTTCTGAGCCCCCTGCTGTACTCAATGTACACATATGACTGTGTGGCCACATCCAACTCCACCACCATCATCAAGTTTGCTGACGACACTGTTGTGGTGGGCCTGATCAACAACAACGACAAGACGGCCTACCTACAGGAGGTTAAAAACCTGGAGAGATGGTGCCAGGAGAACAACCTTCTCCTGAACGTCAGCAAAACTAATTAGTTGATCGTGGACTTAAGCACAAAGCGGGAGCGGTCATACCAACTGCTAAACATCTGTGGGACTCCAGTGGAAAGAGTGGACAGTTTCCGGTACCTGGGTGTTCACATCATACAAGACCTGTCTTGGTCCTGTCACACTAACACCCTGGTGAAGAAGGCCCAGCAGCGTCTGTACCATCTGAGACGCTTAAGGCACTTTAAACTACCTTCTCAGGTGCTTAAGACTTTTTACACCTGCACCATTGAGAGCGTTCTGACGGGTAGCATCACTTCCTGGTTCGGGAACAGCACCATGCAGGACAGACGAGCCCTCCAGAGGGTGGTGCGTTCAGCTGAACGTACCATCCACACCAAGCTCCCTGACCTGCAGGACATCTACAGTTCGCGGTGCAGGACCAGAGCCAGAAAGATTGTGAAGGACCTCAGCCATTCCAACAATGGACTCTTCTCTTTGTTGTGTTCAGGGAAACGCTTCCGCTCCTTGAAAGCGAACACAGAGAGAATGAGGAGGAGCTTCTTCCTGCAGGCCATTCAGTGTTTAAACCAGGAAACACCCGGGATCTAAAAGCTGGTCCACTCTCTCCATCATCACACTTCTTCTCTGTACATACCTCACCTCGCACCACGTCACTTTAAACTCTGGACTTGCACAGCAAAGTGCACTTTATATTATTTATTTTATACCACACCGTTCTGCACATGGACACTTACGGACCCTTACACCACACCACACTGTACACGGACAACCCATCACTAAAATTGTCTATTGTTTACACTTTGGTACACACGGTTTACTGTTTCACCGTCTACTGCCATAAGGATTTTCTCTGTATATACATTTTTCTTTTTTTTGTTTACATACCTATTTGTATATATCCTTTTATTCTATTTTATATATTTTTTATACTTTATTTATCTGTTTTTCTCCCCCCCTTCCCCTCTTGCCGGACCGTCGTATAAAGCATTTTACTGCATGTCGTACCCTGTATGTATGTGATGAATAAAATTAAATTTGATTATATATATTATATATATATATATATAAACTATAACACACACACACACACACACACACACACAATTAAATAACATTGCGTATATATAATATATTATACACACACATATACGTCAGACGTTACTTACTTCATCGGTACACCAGCCACACTTTTCTCCAACTTGAATGCATTCGCCACAGGACTGAGCAGAAGCCTTAGTGCAATCATTACCATCTAAAGAAACATGCAAAAAAGATGGTTTGAATGCTTTTAAAATGTACTATATATAAGTAAAACCAAAGGAAACCAACATGACTCGAGAAATTATAATTAATATATACACTATATAGAGAGATAGAGCAATAGATTGATATAGAGAGATAGCTAAATATTTTTTTCTGCTCTGATGCAACCCTATTATGCACCAGTGTTGTTAATAAATAAATAAATAAATAAAAACAAGTGTATAATAATTATTTCTTTGTAATATACCCTAACCTTATAACCTGTAATAGACTGTGGACTAATAGACTAATAGACTCATGCTGTATGAGGTGTACATACAATAACTAGAGGAAAAGCCCAAGAAAATGTTTTTGTGCACAACTTGCACCTTGTTCATAACTTTTTTTTTTTTTTTTTAAGGTGGCCCCAGCACAATATAACTGGGGAAATAAAGTTCTGGTCTTGCAGATTCTGAGGCTTACCAATGTTAACCTAGAACTTTTGCTAAGCTCTCTGTATTTTTTACTCTGATAACGTCTTCTCTTGACAGGAATATTTGTAACAGTCCATATGAGATAGTATTCCCGGTACATGACTGATAGTAAATGCAGTAGGAAACTTGGGCAATAAATGCGTGAAACCTACAGAGGTGTCAGTTTAGAGGAAGCAAGGTATGAAGTCTATTTACAAGTAGTTACTAATGATGCGTTCATAATGTTCGGTGTGAACGGCAGCAAGTCTCAGATTTCTGCTTGTTATTCAGTCACTGGATAAAGGGCCTTAGAACAGGGCCTTGTACATAGACCTCGCTGGCCTTTTGTGTTTTATTTATTTTAGGGATGCACCGAATATTCGGCCACTGAAAATTTTCGGCCGAAAGACTTTGATCACCGAAACAGTTTGTTACGATAACGCAAACGGAAACCGCTGCCTGCACATGTCTAAAACAACATGTCTCATTCACACACATGTGCTCTGTCCTACTCCTACTGACTTTCATTCCCCTTCTCTCCAGCACATACCTCCAGCTCTCCAGGCTCTTCTCAACCTGCTCTCTGCTCTCGCCACAAATCACATCACCATCATAGTCCACAGAGACTCCTGTCTGACCTCGTCCGTCAACTGGTTCATCACCACTGCAAACAGGAAAGGGCTGCCGTTCCCAAGGCACACTTCAGTGCTGTCACACTGTCCTCATACATGTCCTGCACAACCCTCACATACTTCTGACACACCTGACTTTCTCATTCAATACCACAACTCCTCTCTTAGCACCCCGTCATATACTTTCTCTCAATCCACAAATACACAATGCAATTCCATTCAAGACCTTATCTTTAATTCTCAATCAACATTCTCAAAGCAAATAATGCATCTGTGCACTTCTCTGCCATAAAACCATACTGTTGCTCACAGATGACCACCTCTTCTCTCAGCCTGTCTTCCACTACTCTTACCCATAACTTCATGGTGTGACTGATCAAATTAATTCCCCTGTAATTACTAATCTATTAATCTTTATTCTAAAAACTTGCTACCATCACACTTCTCCATTCCTTAGGCATCCCCTCACCTTTCAAAATTTAGTTGAACCTGGTTAAAAACTCCACTGCCATCTCTCTTAAATCGCTGCTCACTTCCTCCTTTCTAATTCTATCTACTTCCTGCTTCACCATCTCACACCATCCCACCTCTCTCTCTCTCTCTCTCTCTCTCTCTCTCTCTATTTTCCTCATTCATCAGCTGCTCAAAATATTCCCTCCATCTTCTCAACACACTCTCCTAACCAGTCAACACACTTCCATCTGCAACTTTTATTGCTCTAACTTTAGCAGCACATCCTTCCCAGCTCGGTCCCTCTGCCTGTCCAATCGGTTCAAATCCTTTCCTCATCCTAATCCTGTTTTGCCAACCTCTTTCTCCTGCACTCTAATTCCAACACCATGTCTCTTTGTCTTCCTTTCTATTTCCAGATGTCACACCAAGTACCTTTCTAGCGATCTCCCTTATCACTTCTGCAGTAGTTGCCCAATCATCCAGCACCTCTTTACCACCACCGAGCCCCTGTCTGACCTCTTCCCTGAACCTCACCATACAGTCTTCCTATTTCAGTTTCCACCATCTTATTCTTCGGTCCTCACTCTCCACCTTTTCTTCAGCTCTAAAACCATCTTACAGACCAGCTGATACTGTCTAGCTACACTTTCCCCTGCAAATACCTTAAAATCTCCAGTCTCCTAGGGTCAACCGACAATAAAAAAAATTTAAACACATTGGTGTCATGGAAACATCAGCACGGTGATGAGGATTATGCAGTTTCTGCTCATGTGAAAATGGTACAGTTTAATGAAGTGCTACTGTGTAAACTGTTTGCTAACTTCAGGTAAGTCTCACTGGATCTGTTCTGTCGTGACTCACAAGCATCAGGTTGCGCAATCAGCTCGCCTGTGACACACTAAAGGATTCAATTAAAACGGTGCGAACAAACACTAAATCTAAGAGCAGCAAGTAACAGCAGCAGTAAACAATTAAATGTTTCGTCACTGTTGTGGTTTTCAGCGAATGATTATGTATTTGTACACTGATGCATATTTTTTTCTTTCTTTTTTAGCCTGTTAGCTTGGTGGGTTTCTCTGTTCTATTCCCCTTCAATAGCATTTGTCAACTACAACAGTTGTGTACAACAAATGCTTGTTTTCAATGCATTTATGCATATATCATTAAATTATTATACAAAATTAATTAGACTTCAGATGCTTATATCTTCACAATTAAAACTGTCTGCAATTATCAAATGTTGATTTACACTATTTACACCTTGCATACTAAAGATTGTTTTGTATTTGTCTAAAAGATAATTGATCTCAATATGTGGCTTTTGTATTTTTTTAAAGAACACTTCTATACATACAATGAGGAAAATAAGTATTTTAACACCCGGCTATTTTGCAAGTTCTCCCACTTAGAAAGCATGAAGGAGTCTGAAATTGTTGTCGTAGGTGCATGTCCACTGTGAGAGACATAATCTAAAAATAAAAAAAATAAAAAAAATTTATATATTGCCCAAACCTGTTACTTGCCCGAAGTGAGTTAAAAGGAGTATCACATGCTTGTAACAATCTTATTTATCAACAATTTTGAAAGGGTGCCAATAATTTTGTCCAGCCCATTTTTGGAGTTTTGTGTGACATTGTCAAATTAGCTTTTTCCCCCTCCCTTTTTTTGTTTTGTTCCAATACACACAAACGGAATGAATGTGTATAGCAAAACATATGTTAATGCAATACTTTTCAAGAAATACTTGATTTTCTGAGAAGATTTCAGGAGTGCCAACAATTTTGGCCATGACAGTACATACATACACACATACCAACCTTAGTCTTAAAACCATTAGTTTTAAGTGCCATGTCTTTGCAGATGTGCATTGTAACAGGTTTATGTCTAAGCATATTCAGGGTTTAAATTTGTATAGATATGCTTTTGTGAAAAAAACAAATATGGATGTTTGTTCAGGATTAGTTCACCCATTTTAGTGTAAAATTCTGGGAGTAATGCAAGAGTGGATGGGATCTAACATACCTGTGGAACCACGACTATGCCTTCTGGGAGATAAATACGTGGTACCCAACATAGCAAAGAATGTGTTTAATCTAGTTAAGATTGGTTGTATTACAGCTGCCAGGATGATTTTACACAAGTGGAAATGCCCCAAAACCTCAGACTTGAAAGATTGGATTGATGGGATGATTGAAATTGCTTTGTACGAGAGCATGTTTGGATGTTGGGCGATTGCATAGTGAGTGAGGCATGAAGAAAACGTGGGATCATTTCTGGCAACATATAAAAATGGTTTTAATAAGTTGGTCTGATCAACAACTGTTTAATTTCCATGTGCTTATAATTGTAATTAATCATAATTGTATTCCAGTGATAGTGACTAGTGGCTGAATGTGTAATAGCAAAGATGATTATTGAATGCCGTGTGCCCTCCACAATTATTGGCACCCCTGTTTAAGATGTGGTCGTGGACTTCTAAAAATGCTCTTTTTTTTTTTTTAAAAAAACAACATAGAACCCAAATGCAAAAAAAAAAAAAAGAGAAAAATCCAACCTTTCATTTAAGTACATAACTTTGGTGGTAAAAAAAAAAAATCATACATTTAGAAAAGAAAAAAACCTTGAAATCATGTGTCCCACAATTATTGGCACCCCTAACAATTCCTCTGAAAAATTTTTTTTTTTTTTTTTATATATATTTTTCTGTAGTTGCTAAGGTTGGTCAGGGTATCTAGGGACTTTTAATTAGTAATTCATGTTTTCCTGTTTCCCTGGGGTATAAATATGACGTGACACAGAGGCCTAATTCTCTTACCCATTTGTCAACATGGTAAAGACAAGAGAACACACCATTCAAGTAAGGCAGATGTGTGTTGACCTTCATAAGTCAGGCAATAGCTACAAGAAAATAGCCACTCGCCTTAACTTGCCGGTATCTACAGTCAGAGGAATCATTAAGAAGTTTAAAACAACTGGAACAGTGACAAACAAGGCTGGAAGAGGTCCCAAGTTTATCTTGCCACAACGCACAGTGAGGAGGATGGTAAGAGAAGTAAAAAAATTTCCCAAGCTCACCGTCACAGAATTGCATCAAAGAGTGGCATCTTGGGGTCACAAAGTCTCCAAAACAACCATCAGACGCTCTCTACATGCCAACAAGCTGTTTGGGAGGCATGCAAGGAAAAAGCCTTTTCTCACTAACACTCACAAACGTAAACGTCTGGAGTTTGCTAAGCGGTACTGGGACTTCAACTGGGATCGTGTGCTTTGGTCAGATGAGACTAAGATTGAGCTTTTTGGCAACAAACACTCTAAGTGGGTCTGGCGAATGAGTATGCCGAAAAGCACCTCATGCCCACCGTGAAGTATGGTGGAGGATCTGTGATGCTGTGGGCCTGTTTCTCTTCCAAAGGCCCTGGGAACCTTGTTAGGGTGCATGGCATTATGAACGCTTTGAAGTACCAGGATATTTTAAATAAAAACCTGATGGCCTCTGCCAGAAAGCTGAAGATGGGTCGTCATTGGGTCTTTCAGCAGGATAATGATCCAAAACATGTGGCAAAATCTACACAAAAGTGGTTCAGCAGTCACAAACTCAAGGTCCTCCCATGGCCATCTCAGTCCCCAGACCTCAACCCAATCGAAAACCTGTGGGGCGAGCTAAAGAGAAGAGTGCATAAGAGAGGACCCAGGACACTGGATGATCTAGAAAGATTGTGCAAAGAAGAATGGTCAAAAATCCCTCTCTCTGTGTTCTCCAATCTTGTGAAATGTTATAGGAGGAGATTAAGTGCTGTCTTGTTGGCAAAAGGAGGTTGTACAAAGTATTAACAGAGAGAGAGAGAGAGAGAGAAGGTTGGGTGGTGTGGAGTTGGTGAAGCAGGAAGTGGATAGGATTAGTAAGGAGGAAGTGAGGGCAGCAATTAAGAGGATGAAGAGTGGAAAGTCGGTTGGACCAGGTGACATACCAATAGAAGCATGGAGATGTTTTGGAGAGATGGCAGTGGATTTTTTAACAAGATTGTTTAATAGGATTTTGGAAGGTGAGAGGATGCTTGAAGAATGGAGAAGGAGTTTGCTGGTACCGATTTTTAAGAACAAGGGAGATGTGCAGACCTGCGGTAACTACAGGGGAATAAAGTTCATCAGTCACACCATGAAGTTATAGGAAAGAGTAGTGGAAGCCAGGATGAGAGAAGAGGTGACCATCTGTTAGCAACAGTATGGTTTTATGCTGAGGAAGAGCACCACAGACGCATTATTTGCTTTGAGAATTTTGATGGAGAAGTATAGAGAAGGTCAGAAGTTTGGAGTTGCACTGTGTGTTTGTGAATTAAGAGAAAGTGTACGACAGTGTGCTAAGAAAGGAGTTGTGGTATTGTATGAGGTCAGGTGTGTCAGAGAAGTATGTGAGGGTGGTGCAGGACATGTACGAGGACAGTTTGACAGCAGTGAAATGTGCAGTATTAATGACAGACTGGTTCAAGGTGGAGGTTGGACTGCATCAAGGATCAGCTCTGAGCCCCTTCCTGTTTGCAGCGGTGATTGACAGGTTGACGAACGAGGTCAGACAGGAGTGAAGAAAAGGGTGCAGGCAGGGTGGAGTGGGTGAAGAAGAGTCGCAGGAGTGAATTGTGATAGAAGGGTATCTGCAAGAGTGAAAGAGAACGTTTATAGGACTGTGGCGAGACCTGTATGGTTTAGGAGACAGTGGCATTGAGTAAAAGACAGGAGGTGGAGCTGGAAGTAGCAGAACTGAAGTTGTTGAGGTTTTAATTAGGAGTGACTAGGATGGACAGGATTAGAAAGTTTATTAGAAGGACCGCGCATGTAGGGCGTTTTCGAGACAAAGCGAGGGAGGCGAGATTGAGATGTTTTAGACAAGTGCAGAGAAGGGACATGGGGTATATCAGTAGGAGAATGCTGAGGATAGAGCCACCAGAAAGGAGGAAAAGAGAAAGACCAATGAGGAGGTTTATGGATGTGGTGAGGGAAGACATGCAGGTAGTTGGGTTGAAAGAAGCAGATGTAGAGTACACGGGGGTATGAAGATGGATGATCCACTGTGGCGACCACTAATGGGAGAAGCCGAAAGAAGAAGACATTGACTCTGGCTATATTCATTTGGATGCTTTGATTTTAGATGATAAAACAGGTTTGACATATTTTCACCGGTTGTCAAAAGAGGTCTTGCATACCTCGCAAATCACATTTTTCTCACCGACATCATGTTTTCTATAGCCAAACCAATTTCACACAACAGACTATGCACAATGGAACATTTCTTCATTTTTGATCCCTGAGCATTCTTCAATTATTTCACTGTTAAGTGTGTGAGCTGTTAAAACTGTTACTAGAAACAGAATGTCTGGTTTATTTAATAATTTTTTTTGCATTTCAAAGGCCTGTTTGTGAAAGGGCTATGTGTTGGTCAGAAGTCGGAAGGCACTTTTGTCAATTTATTAGCTGCTGTATGTACCAAATAAATAAAACAAACATCTGTACAATAATACATTTCATAGCATAAATTTCCATTGCAAAATTCCATACTGCATTAAATCACATCGTATTGAATATAGTCAAAATCGGATAGCACTGCATCGTAATAGGAGTAAGTCGTATAGCATCAGTAGTTGACTTATGTCTTAAATTTATCAGAGGCTATGCATTGAGATGCAAATCGCAAATAGGCCTTTTTTAAAATGAATTAAACATTATCAGAATTTAATGTGCCTGGCAAGAAATTACATTTTTTTAAGTAGTTGGAGCATTATTTTACCAACCTAATGCAACTTTACAACATTTATTACCAACAGAGTGCACAATTATTTTCTATAGAGAATGAGAGCATAAAAAAATTCTCCAGCACATCCTAAATTTCTTACCAGGCACATTAAATTCTGATAATGTTTAATTCATTTTAAAAAAGGCCCATTGCGTTTCTAAAGACTGTGAATAATATTGAGGTCAGAACCCTGTAGTGATAAATTTATGCATTAAAGTAATTTCTGTCAGAACCACTCTTTCACAATCTGAGCCTAATTAATCTTGACATTTTTATTCTGGAATATGCCTATGATACCAGGGGGAAAAAAATCCATCAAGATAACCCAATCATTTAGTACATTCAGCCACTCACGTGATATTTCATTGCTGTATAATGTTTAGACAAGAACTTGACCCACTGAAGTAACCCAAAACAGTAGTACCGTATTTTCCGGACTTATAAACCGCTACCATTTCCCCCACTCTTTGAACCCCGTGGCTTAAACAATTAAACCACTAATTTATGGATTTTTCCTCGGTTTATCCCGGTTTCACAAGCTTAAAGCCAAAAAACTGAGCCCCATAACATTAGACCAATGAAATTCTTTATATTAAATCCGATGCTCTTTCACTGAATTGGGCCGCACCACATCATAAATATGGATGAGGTTCCTCTGACGTTTGACCTGCTGCTTACTCGGACTGTCTACAGGAAAGGCAAATCATTCATCATGCTGAAAACAACCGGGCATGAAAACGAAAAAAAAAAAAGAAAAAAAAAACAACACACACTTCACCTGTGTTCTGAGCTGCACGGCATCGGGAGAAAAGCTCCCACCGATGGTGATTTTTAAACGCACGACGATGTCAAAAGACAAACTTTGTGAAAGGAAGGAGGAAGACAGTGAACAATGACTTTCTTGGTAGGCTACTGTTTAGATGCAAGTCATGTAACAGGCACTGTCTTTCGTTCAAGCCTGTGTAAAGTTAATTAGTTTCACACATCACAATGTCACGAGCGAGGTGATTGTGCAACCTGATGCTCGTGATTAAAGCCAGAGCAGATCCAGTGCGACTGTCCCAAAGTTAAAAGTTTACACAATAGCCCCTCATTAAACTATATCTTTTTTACATGATGAGGATTATAGTTTTTGCTTACCGTACTGATGTTTCGCCTTCATCCTTGACACCAGTGTGTTTTCTTTTCATGCGCTCGTGCGTCACTGTAGTACTTGCATGCCACACAAGCTTAGCTTTGCATAACTTGCAGGTTACGTCAAAAGTCATCCAAGGCATGCTAGCATTTTATATTAAATGCAGCAAAGAACACAGCACAAAGAACACTGAACTTTTTCCTGCTGCTGAAAACACAGCCACTTGCAGTTCAACAAATGCAAGTGGCTGTGTTTTCTTGCAGTCATGAAATCAGTCCTGGAGCAATTTGGTTTAAAAGCCACATGTCTCATGAGTTTATATTTTAAATTGGATGGAGAGATCATGAAAAATGAGATTCCTACAAACATTTATCTGAGACCATGTCTGATCCTTTTCTCTCTCCCCCTGTTTCAGAGCCACCTGCTGAACTCGGGTAGCAATTTATATTCGATTCATACAGTCTGCATATGAATTGATATTAATGTGGCATTTATACTGATGGCCAGGTAGTCAGACATGCTCTTGTTTTACAGTCATGACCATTCATATTGATGTACAGTCATTCCAATCCCAACAACACACACACACACACACACTTGTTTTTCAACCATTTCTCTTTAAAACAAATGGGCAATTAAACCTATAACATTATATAAAACTGTAAAGCAGATCTCTGTCTCTGTTACTCCACCCGAAAGATATTTTCCATATCGCTGCTTTTTTTTTGCAAATCTTCCCGATAAAACTACATTTTGGACTGTCAATTTTTTCCTCTTTTCCTATTTTTTTGTAAACAATGCCCAGTTAGCATGAGCTGGAAACAAGCTGTTTGTGCCAAATTGAGACCTGGATTCACTTCCTGGCTTGTGTGCACATGTGCTGCTTTGACCAGTAACAGTTTCTAAAGAGTAATAAAACTAAGACTCACACACATGGTGAATAAAATCCTCCCATATAATGTTAGAATCCTGCACTCATTGGCTACATTTTCCCCTTAAATCATTTTGTTTCCATAATGCTACTGGCTGAAAATAAAAGGTTTAAAGTGATAAGTGATGCATATTAAAAAAAAGAAAAAAAAGAAAAGAAATCACGACACCTGCCTATAGAGAGGAGACTGAAGCCCGAGATTCCGCCTCTTTTAGTGTTTTTTGTTTGTTTGTGTGTTCTCATTTGTTTTTTAACACTTTATTCTACCATCCACATTTGCTTTTTTACCAGCAAGACATCATTTTTTTTATGCTAAAGTTAGTCAAAAACATACACACAAACTCCATCCGAAGTTCTGTTACATAAACAAAAGAATAACCATCTAAAATCAAAAATATCTTTATGGCATGTTTTCCAGTGGAGCCTTATCTTTCCTAATAAACTGGGATTAGCAGCAGTGGATGTGTTTGTGACTCGTTATTACAATAATAATGTAAGTAGTACATTTTTTATGCATGTTTGTGTGTACTGCCTACACACACTCAGCAAATTATTATTATATGTTATTCCATTTAAAAACAGTTGTCTGAATTCGCTGCTCGATCCTTAGACCTTTAGAATGATGTATAGTTAGTCATAGTTACTCTTGTCCCTTTTTATTTAATCTATTGCTAAAAATTAACACCCGAGAACAATGGGATATCGTAGCACTGGCACGGCGCTGATGACTAAGGGCTTAAAGGACATCGGGATTTTACAGGTTTGCCATTTTGGGGGATTTTGCAACAAATTTCAATATCAATTATTATCGATTTTACAGATTAATTGTTGCAGCCCTAATTTAATTCCACAAAGCATTTTAATTATTTCTGATCCCATTCAAGATTTATTCCAAAACATTTTTAACAAAAAGCAGAATGTATACCACTATTCTTCCAGCTTCTTCCAATATTGTTTTGATGGCGAACATTATTTTTTTAACCACATCAAATTTTAAATAATTTCACTAATCTCTCCTGTTGACTGGCTAACACACCACGATAAAATGTTTCATCATGACCTGAAGAGAGTGCAAACTAACAAAAATGTATGCATATGAACCAAATAAATTACATAAATTATAATGTAAAAAAAGAAATTATAATACATTTACAAATAATACTCCTAAATAAGTTGTTCTAAAAACCAGAAATGAAACAATATCATTGCCCAATGCAGTGTATTCCACGTTGATGTTGGTCACATTAAATATTTTGATTATAATGACTGAAACAACCATGCAAGGGAGGTGGTAGCTCAGTGGTAAAGGCATTGGGCTTTGGATCAGAAGATCACAGGTTCAAATCCCACCACTCCCAAGCTGCCACTGCTGGGCCCTTAAGCAAAAACCCTAAAACCCTCCTGAGTTGTAAGTCGCTCTGGATAAGGGCTTCTGCCAAATGCCGCAAATGTAAATGTAGTAGACTTGGCCTAACATACATAAATGTATGGTAGAATATACTGCCCTGCTGACAGACATAGAAGTGTGAATGTGTGGTGTATGACCTTACCTATTTGAGCTGAACAGAAGGAGAAGAACCCCAGCAAAACAGCTACCAACACCACCTTTACCTTCATCTACAAAAGATGCAAAAACAATCATTAGAAATGGACCAGGAGCATTATACCAAGGATGCATAATACAGGGGTCAGTAACCTTTGCGATCAAACATAGGAGCCATTATCGCCCCTCTCCCAGCAAATAAAATTTGCCTTGAGCAGCAAAACATTTGATCTATAAATTAATATAATAAAATTTGTTGTTTTATGCAAATGTTAGGTAGTTGCCTAGATACCACCTAGATTGCCATTAGAGGGAATTTCTGGATGTTAGCAAATTATAACAAAATACTTTTTTGTCCTTAGCAAGACATGGGAGAGTAGCTTGGCAATGGGAGAGTCATGCTGGAAATGAATGCGCCGATATTTTAATGAACGATTCTTTCAAATAATATGCCTTTCCAGCAAAACTAACAACTCAAGTTTAGAGACTGTATCTTCTGTATAAAGTTAAATTTGTTCTGCTATGCTTTCTGAAAGTTCTGAAATAATTATTTTTCATTCATCTCCTGCTGGGAAATTCTCAGCATAACACTCCGTTTTCATTCAAGATTTTTCTTTTTTTGGTTTATCCATAGTTAGCTTACTAGAGTAGGGGTCTGGACTCCAATATCAGCTACTCTTGGGTCACGGTGGTTGAAATAAAGAGTAAGTGACGTATGGTTTGATCGACAACCTATTAAAGGTTTATTTTTAGTGTTACATCTGTTACCTTAAATGCCAAGATAAGAATTGTTCCTTTTTGAAACACTGTCCACTGTTTAACAAAAAATAAACAACAGCAGGGGGTCTGAAGAGCCGTGGGTTACCGGCCCCTGCCCTAGATGAAAAGAACTATAATTTGAACACTGCTAATCAACACTTGCGACTGGGTATGTGATACCATCATACTGAATACCCTAAGTAGATGCATGCAATTTGTGCTAGTCCACAGGCGGACCACTAGGGGCAGTGCTGCACCAATCAAACCAAAAGTGATTTGGTGATTTGAAACAACAAAGGTACATTTTTTTCCCCAAATAGAGTGCAGATGGCACACACATCACTTTGTTGCTGCAAATAAAAACAATCTCTGAAAAAATCTTGTTAAAAAGAAGCCAATCTTAATTTAATCTAAAATTAGAAAAAGAAAAAAAAAAGAAAAGAAAAAAAATTATATATATATAACGTGAATATAAATTAGACAAATTAGATTTCTAACAAAACAAATTCAATAAATGAAATGTATTATTTGGCACTGATTACAGTTCACTGTTAAAATACTGCCACAGAATTTATTAATGGCTTTGTAGTGTGAAACAGATTTTACCTACACACACAAGGTACCTGATTTGAGAATTTTAGTTGTAGGACTGTTTTTTGGATGTACTGATTGCTATTAAAAGTGCATTTTTCATCTCTGCATGGTTCTTAGCTGGTGGCTAGCATCAAATTTGTCTGGTGGCTAGTACTGTCTATTTCCAATATGTTTTAGTACCAACACACACCATGACAGTGTTTAGTGACACTTGGGCAATATAAAATAATAAATGACAATGCAATGTCAAGTGTATAAGCTGCACTTATAACAGCTTCATTGCCTATTTAATAAAAAAATACAAATTTATCAAACATTTAAAAAATTAATAGAATTTTTTTCTTTAGGGCTGCAACAACTAATCAAAAAAATAAATAATATTTGTTGTCAAAGAATGCAGTTATTTATTAGTTGGGCTGCTATGACATGCTAATGTGTAAACTGTTTGCTAACTTCGGGACAGTCACACTGGATCTGTTCTGGCGTGACTAGCGAGTATCAGGTTGCGTCATCGCCTCGCTCAAGACAGTAATAGGTTAAATTGTGCAAACTAGAGCAAACTAGAGCAGCACAGATCTATTGATCAGGCGAGTGTTTATTTTGATTGATCGCATAATTTTTTATTTTTTTTGTTTTGCTTATTATAACTCTTCTCCCACTCGGGGTAGGCACAGCGAATCATCTGTCTCCACACACCTCTGTCCTCTACATCTGCCTCTTTCAACCAAACTACCTGCATCTTCCTTCACCACATCCATAAAAAGCCTCCTTGGTCTTCCTCTTTTTCCTTCTTCCTGGTGGCTCCATCCTCAGCATTCTTTTACCGATATACCCCATGTCCCTCCTCTGCACATGTCCAAACCATCTCAATCTTGCCTCCCTCACCTAGTTTGCTTATTATAACTGTATAGAACCCTAATTCAGGGTGTTTATTTATAAAAGTGTACTTTAAAAAAAAAATTTTTAAAGCTTATAGTGGCTGCTTGTTGAGGGCATGGGGGATTTTTTTTTTTTTTACACATACATACATATACATATATATATATATATATATATAAATTTAATGTAAAAAAGCTTTTGACAGTTAAACTTAATGATGTGGCTTTTAAATTTCTTAGTACTCTTTTATACACATACCATGAATCAGGGTTTTATATAGTTATATTACGCAAAACATCTACCGTAATTTTCGGACTATAAAGCGCACCTATATATACCCACTGAATTTGACAAATATTTTTATTTTAAACACAAAATAAGCCGCACCTGTCTATAAGCCGCACTTGCCTATACTGAAACTAATGAACTTTACACAGGCTTTAACAAAAGACAGTGTCTGTTACATGGTGTAAAGGGTGAAATATGTTGTGGCTCCTTTAAGAGCATTTTGGGAATTCCTGCCGCCGCATTTTGTCGGTAATACTGCTTGTGTGCAAGACCGAGGAATATGTCCTTATTTTCTGATGTTTATTTCTAAGTTTCTTTGACTGACCCGTAACGCTGTTGCCAAGAAAAATAAAAAAGCACGAGCTTTGGAAACCTGTCTGTTCTTATATGATTTCTGCTGCAAATGGAGTTAGTGAGCTCTTCCTTCACCCTGACTCAACGCGTTACAACGGCTTGTAGCCTACCAAGAAAGTCATTGTTCACTGTCTTCTTCCTTCCTTTCACAATTTTTCACGGGGAGTTTTTCTTTTGGCATCGTTGTGCATTTAAAAATCACCACCGGAGAAAGTTTTTTCTCCCGATGGCGTGCAGCTCAGAACACAGTTGAGGTGCGTTTTTTACGTTTCCATTCGAAATTTCATTGGTCTAATGGTATGTCGCTCAGTTTTTCGGCTTGAAGTTTGTGAAATCGGGAAAAACTCAGGAAAAAGCCATAAATTTAGCTGCGTCGTGGGGAAAAAGTAACGGCTTATAGTCCAAAAAATACGGTAATTAAAAAAGGTAATAATTTTAAGAACTTACAATTTTGTTTTAAAAAAAAAAACGTCTGATAGATTTATCAAATTCATCATTAGTTGCAGACCTAAAAATCTTTACGGATATAATCCGTCTGGATTTGTGCAGGGTGCACTCTAAAAGGTTAGTCCATTATTTTGTGAGATATATAAAATCTTCCTTCTCCCATTAGGAAGCCAAAAGACTGATAAATTAGTTTTAGAAACTGAACAATAACAGAAAGTATGTCAGGCTAAGGTAATTGAACCACATAGCAAAAAGAGGCATAAAGACTGATTTACATTTTTCACTATTGTTCGAAAGATATAAATAAGAAATAAGTAATTTATTATAATGTGAAGCATGGAGATGTTTAGGCGAGATGGCAGTGGAGTTTTTAACCAGGTTGTTAAAAAAAAATTGGAAGTTGAGTGGACGCCAGAGAATTGGAGGAGGAGTGTGCTGGTACCAATCTTTAAGAATTAGGAATATGTGCAGACATGCAGTAACTACAGGGGAATTACGTTGATCAGTCACACCATGAAGTTATGGGAAAGAGTAGTGGAAGCCAGGCTGAGAGAAGATGTGATCATCTGTGAGCAACAGTATGGTTTTAGAAGCCGAAAGAAGTGTTCTTCAGGTGGATGTAAATTTGGTTAGGAGGTGAGATTTGGAATGTAACTAACAAATATTGTGGGCATATATCATTGATAACCATGTCATAATGATTGTGATTGTGCAAGGTATGGCACAATGTGTCACTAAGCATATTTGATTTTTAAGAATTTGTGATCACTGCTTAAATCTCTCTTTATCTGTCTATTGGTTCATCCACCCCTTGATTGTTAAAGACATGCGTTTCGCAACTGTGTGTCTGTGTTCACAAAAGGACACAGACAGTCTTTAATTGAGGAAATGGTTAAGCAGTTCTGGGGGAGGGAGTAATGGAGTGTAGATATGAGTGTAGGTGGAGACCAGAAGTTTGTTTGTCAGTTTTGCCATTTACAGAACATCCCATGAACACCCTTTCTGGCCAATACAGCAGGGAAGAATGTAGTCTGTGTTTAGTCACTCTAAGCATAAATAATTCCATTGCTGTTTTAAGTAACTACAATTGCTTTACTTTGGGCACTTATTTTTAATGCACAATGGGAAAAAACTTTATTTGTGAAAGAAAATCATAAGCATTTTAGGGGAGATATCATCTGGAGTGTATGTAAGTGGGGGTAGAGGAGTGGCTAGGAGGACTGTAGAAGCCTCCAGGCCTAAGAGCGCAGCTTTAACTGCCTAACCAAATATGGGCAAGTATGCATGTCACTTACCAACTCTAGCGTTTGCTCTTCCTCTTTCTTTATTTTTGCTACTCCTTTTCCTGTGTTAGGGTTGACTCATTGCAAGTGGAATGTTGCACCATTACAAATGGTTCTTTCTCCAAAAATGGATTTCAAATTACATGCACATCACAATAGCTAACAATGGTTTAAGCATGTCACAAATATAATACCATATCTCTTTGTAAATTGTAAACTGAGTTACCTACTAACGTCCCCTTTTACACTGTCTCATTTTTGCATGTCATACCAAATGGTTTCACATTCCCATTGATAACAGAAAACGTTGTTTTAAATAATTATTTGAATAATGTATTTATTAATTTATACATAATCAATAAAAAAATAAGTATTTAATTCCCAAAACATCCACCATGTGCCACCTATTAACAACACCTTTTTTTGCAAAGGAGCTGTTATTCACAGAAAGTGTTCATGTAAGGTCCTGCTATGACATGCCAGTGCTGTTCAAGTTAGGACTTGGCCACTCCAATGTTCTGAATTTATGTTCTGAAGCATTAAAGCACCCACAATCATACTAGGACCAGCCTGTTTAACTGCATGGTATTATCCTGAATCTTTTTCTTACACTTGCTGTTTTATCCCATTCTGTAGCATCTTTGTTATTTACCTTTCCAAAGCACTCCAGAGTTTAGCGGGTGGTGCGTCAAGAGATAATGGTCTGTGGGGAAACGTAGTGCTCCATAGTTATATAGACTAAAAGATAATAAATTAGCTGCTTCATTGCTTAAGCTCCGGGGTTCAAAGCGCGGAAAAAAAGTAGCGGTTTATAATCCGGAAAATACGGTAACAGTAATTACATCAGGTGTGAAAATCTTATTCATGTAAAGATTTTTAGGTCTGCAACTAATGATTAATTTGATAGATTTATCAGACGTTTATTTATTTAAAACAAAATTGTAAGTTCTTAAAATTATTACCTTTTTTAATTACCGTATTTTTTGGACTATAAGCCGCTACTTTTTCCCCACGACGCAGCTAAATTTATGGCTTTTTCCTGAGTTTTTCCCGATTTCACAAACTTCAAGCCGAAAAACTGAGCGACATACCATTAGACCAATGAAATTTCGAATGGAAACGTAAAAAACGCACCTCAACTGTGTTCTGAGCTGCACGCCATCGGGAGAAAAAACTTCCTCCGGTGGTGATTTTTAAATGCACAACGATGCCAAAAGAAAAACTCCCCGTGAGAAATTGTGAAAGGAAGGAAGAAGACAGTGAACAATGACTTTCTTGGTAGGCTACAAGCCGTTGTAATCCGTTGTAATAACTCAGGATTACCAAATGAACCACTAAGCTTTAACATATGACTAATTTACTTGCATTCAGTAAGGTGTATTTTGTGTTAAAATAAGCATTAACCTGCTGTTTTCTCACACACATCTCCTAGTCATGATCATCCAACAACTGGTGAATGGTTTTTGTGGTGTGGCAATGTGCATCATGCTGCTGAATGAGGCCACAGTTATTAGGGAATGGTGCTATTGTTTATGCTACAATAGTTCTTTAATGGTGTTTCAGCATGGTCTTTCTGGACCCTTCAGCAGCATTAGACACAGTCAACCACAAGAGCCTTGGTATCTGCGGAACAGCATGGGAATGGTTTGCTTCCTACCTGGAAGGTCGCTCATACCAGGTAACATGGAGGGGATCCACATCTGCCCCATGCAGACTCACCACCGGTGTCCCACAAGGCTCTGTACTTGGTCCCTTCCTTTTCTCCCTCTATATCCACTCGATTGATGAAGTCATATCCTCACATGGGTTTTCTTATCACTGCTATGGAGATGACACTCAACTCATCTTTTCTTTACCTCCATCAGATACCACAGCTTCCGCTCGGATCTCAGTATGCTTGTCAGACATATCTTTATGGATGAGTGCTCACCAACTTAAACTCAACCCCAGCAAAACAGAACTGCTGGTGCTTGTTCAGTCTCTTTATGATTTCAAGACTTGATTACTGCAACTCTCTGCTGGCAGGTCTTCCCCTGAACGCTATTCGTCCACAGCAAATTATCCAAAATGCAGCTGCACGACTTGTGTTCAATCAGCCCAAGTTTTCCCACACCACCCCACTGCTGCGCTCCCTTCACTGGCTCCAATAGCTGCACATATTAGATTCAAAACACTGATGCTTGCCTACAAGGCCAAAAATGGACCAGCACCATCTTACCTCAGTGACCTCATCACATCTTGCACTGCACCACGCTGTCTGAGATCCTCCAGCACCGCTCGATTGGTACCACCTTCTCTCAGAATGAGAGGTAAGTACAATTCAAGGCTCTTCTCTGTTCTGGCACCGCAGTGGTGGAATGAACTTCCCCCAGATGTCCGTACAGCAGAGTCCCTGATTTTCTTTAGGCGACGACTGAAGACCTACCTCTTCCTGAAATACCTAAATTAGCACTTTCCGAGATTGTAGAATTCGAGTTATATTTATATTGAGTTTGTATTCTTGCGTACCAGTGTAGATTTATTCAATACTAGAGATTTAAAGCACGTTTGTACGTCGCTCTAGATAAGGGCGTCTGCTAAATGCCACAAATGTAAATGTAATGGTGTTAAAAGTTCTTCTGATGTGACAAGTGCAGGCCTTACACTCATCAGTGAGCCTTAAGCACCCATGACCCTGCTGCCGCATTATTTGTGGTTCTTTCTTGGACCTTTGGAAGGAACAAACCACTACAGACTAGGAGGATTTGTAAGAATTATGACACACATCAATGCCATCATACCAGCCACTCCACTGCTCTCACATACCCAAAAACAAGACAAGCTATATTCTAAATGCTTTTTATCAACTATAGCAAAGCATTTAATACATAAACTAGGTTAACCAATTTATTAGAATATGGAACAATCATCACTTAATAATTAATAACCATAACACATACTCTGCAGGTCTGCATGCTGAGCCCCAGTCCCTACACATTCAGCCACAATTGTGTGGCTTCCCAGGAACACCACCATCATTAAAGTGGCTGATGAGACACTGAAGTGATGACTGAAAAAGAATCTGTGTACAGGAAGGAAGCGGCTGAGCTCATCATCGCACAATAGAGAGCCTCATCTTGAGAGCCCATATCATTATGAATGCTTACCCCAACACAGCCCATTTACATCAGCACAAATTCAATTCAATTCATTTTTATTTGTATAGCGCTTTTTAACAATGAAAATTCTAAAGGAGCTTTACATAGATAATGTGCTGATAAAAAAATTAAGATGTAAGTGTAAGTTTGTCCCTGATTAGCAAGCCGGTGGCGACTGTGGCAGTTCGGATTCTTATTCAGGAATTTCATGGAACCACCCAAGGCGTTAATGAGAAACTGTCCCTAGTTGCACAGAGTGACCTCCAATCGAAGAAAACACTATCCAGCGACAGGCCTGGACAAAGTGGGAAGATCCGGGGAGGGAAGAAAGGCAGGAACAGTGATCACTGGAACCTCAGGAGCATGTTTAACTGCTGCAGTAAACAATTACATTTTTGTCACTGTTCTGGTTTTCAGTGAATGTGTAGGCATTTATACACCAATGTATGCGTGTGTGTGTATATATACACCTCATTCTCTCTCTCAAAAAAACAAGAAAAAAAAACAAAAAACAAGAGACTACTGCAATTTACTCTTACAATGGCATCCCATGTCAGTCTTTTAAATTTCTACTTAAGCAAACCTCATTCTGCTTAATGATGGTACTGATTTGTTGATCACCTGAATCCAATCCTATTTAAACGGAGAACAGTAGAAGAGAAGAAAAAAAATTGCTATAATAAACATTTCTCTTGCATTGTGACTAATTGAATGGTAAAAAAAAGTGCTAGAAGTCTTTTAAAGATAATTGAAGAAAAAAAAAAATGAACATGCCAAAAACAGTGAAAAGTTAAGTGGGGAAAAAACGCTTAATCCTAGCTTTACTGGCACAAGGATTCAGTGAGCGTCAAGTTGCCTCTATCCTTTATATTTCAAAGACGGCAGTTTACAAGATACAAGATCAAGCAACAGACACTAGGAACAACAAAGCTACAAGCTGGGAGAGGCCGAAAATCAGCCAGTAACAAGCAATATGACAGGAAACTTATTCGAATGTCAATCAGTAAAAAAGCAAAGGAGAGCCTGGCTAAAGTTTGCAAAAACAAACAAACACAGGAATTGGGGTGTAGTGGACTAGAGTAAGGTAATCTCTTCTGAGAAGTCCAATTTTCAGCTTTGCCTTACACCTGGACATGGTTATGGTTAAATGAAAACTTGAAAAGGCCTACAACCCACAATGTCTTGCACCAACTGTAAAATAAGGAGGAGGGTCAGTGATGATCTATGGGTGCTTAAGCAAGGCTAGAATTAGACAGGTTTGTCTTTGTGAAGGGCGCATGAATCAAGCCAAGCACAGGGTTGTTCTAGAAGAACACTTGCTTCCTTTCGCCAAGACAATGTTCCCCAACTTGGAGGAATGAATTTTCCAACAGGATAATGCACCATGCCAGACAGCCAGATCAGAGTCTGGATGGAGGATCATCAGATCAAGACCCTGTCATGGCCAGCCCAATCTCCAGATTTAAACCCCATTGAAAACATCTGGAATGTAATCAAGAGGAAGATGGATGGTCAAATTATCAAGCAAAGCTGACAAAAAGATTAGTATAATTTTACCCAAAAGCAATGGGAAAAACTGGTAGAGAGCATGCCAAAATGCACAAAAGCTATAATTTGCAAATTGGAGTTATTTCACCAAATACTGGTTTCTTTGGTCTTTGCCTGGTTATTTATCCAAAGCAACTATTTTTTTCCGAATTATTTGCATTTTGTTTTATTTCAGTTTTTTAAGCTCTGCAGAAACTGCATGATCTTGGGTTATTATTTCCTTTAAATATACAATCTAACAAGTTATATGTTGAATTTTGAATAGTCAGCAGTTCATCTCAACAAAACTGTTCATCTCACTTATACATGCACCTGTAAGAAAAACAACCTTTTTTTGCAGTAGTCTCTTTTTTCTGAGCTGTATGTTTATATTTATTTATGTATTATTTTTTGTAATCAAGCCTGTTAGCTTGCTGTCTTTCTCCATTCAATTATCTTTTTATAGCATTTGTCTACCACAACAGTTAACTTATGTATTCAAATGTGATATACTGCACATCTGATCAGTAACAATGCAAACCAACATTGTTTATCTGTAATAAATGGACACTCGGTGCCACACAGATAAGGATGGGTTCCCTCTTGAATCTGGTTCCTCTCAAGGTTTCTTCTTTATACTATCTCAGGGAGTTTTTCCTTGCCACAGTCGCCACCGGCTTGCTCATCAGGGAAAAACTTACATTTATAAAAAACAATCTTATTTATTCTTTATCACCACATTGTCTCCAATCAGCTTTACACAGATATTGTTTATTGTCAAAAACACCATACAAATTAAAATGGATTTAATTGAAAAATCCAGATGCTTAAATGTATTTTTAAAGCATGTTTATCAACTTGCCATCTGCATTTATAATTAAAAGCAATACAAATGTTGATTTACACAATTTACACCTTGCATACTCAAATGCTTTGGCATTTTTTGTTTTTGTTTTTTCACACAAACAAACCAGCATTAGTGAATTTGTTTAATAAAAAAATCCCCCATGCACTCCTCAACAAGCAGCCAGTATAAGCTTTAAAATGTTAAAAATAAAGTTCAAATCAATATCTGGCTTTATTTATTTTTAAACGTCCACTTTTATACAAAAATACCATGAATTAGGGTTCTACATACGTACAAAAAGCAAAACATTGATTTAAAAAAAATAAATAAATAAATCATCGATTATCTAAATAATCGTTAGTTGCAGCCCACACACAAAGTATGGTGTTTTCAAGCAATGAGTAAATTGACAATTATTGCAAAATATCCTACTATACTTGTTAGCCAAAACATAATTGCCATGATTAGATGACTTTAAATGTGTCATCTGATGTAAAATGTAGTTAGCAATCATATACAGTCAAACAATTAAATAACAACTGACTGGAACTAATGGCTATAGTTGTCTTAATGTAGGCTATATGAAGTACTCATGCTTAGTCAGTGTAGAAATGCTGAACATGGGCACAGTACAGCAACAAGCCAGGCTTTGTTTAGGAGGATGCACCTCCTAAACAAAAAACAACAAGTAGAGTGCTAAACACTGTATATTGCAGGAAATACACCCAGTAGGCATAGGTATAAATATGCATTGTATAGGAAAATAAAAGGTGACTATGGTGACTATAGGCATACCTTCCAATATTTGCACAGTTATGTTTGTAAGGATGGTCTACAGAACTTTAACCAACATTCAAAGTTGTATTGTTTAAAAAAAATGTATTTGGGGATGACAGCACCCTAAATGTGTATAGATGTTTTCTTTTGTATTGCACTTTGATCTTTAAAGGTCTTCCTTTAATTAAAAGCATTTAGTTTGTGATCTCATACACACATAAACAAACACACACATACCCACACACCCTTTCCTTTTTTTTGCACTGCACAGGAGAACCGTAAATTCACGTTTACTCTGTACATTTTAAACGAGTGAGTCATTGCACTTCCTAGCAACAACACAAAAGTACTTTAGGCTACACTATATTACGCAGTCTTTTAAGTAGCCTCAGGGTTTAACGCGTGATAAAACGCATTCTTCAGCCTTGGAAGCAACAGAATTTTTCAGAATATTGAAAAACCCGATGTTTTTTTTTTTTCTTTCTTTCAAAAGCAGGGGCATGGAATTTACGGAAGTGAGCTTCTACCAGATAAGGGATTGATAAGCATATTCCTAGGTTCTCCCCCACGGCTGCTTGGGCCTGTCGTCCGGAGCACTTTAGCATTACCACAAACCTATGCTGTAAAAACACGCAAGTAAAATTATGTTAAACTACTAAATCATTAAACCGAATAAAAGTGTATTATTCCTGTGCAGGGTTACAAAAAAACACCCCATCCATTTTACAGCGAACCCTAAACAATAGACAAACAGTTAATGGCTCCGGGGAAAAAAGAAAACACACTTTGTAACAAGTGGTTGTATTGAGTTTTCCATTGATACTTAATTAAACGCTTACCTCAGTTCGAATTCGCCACAACAGAAGATCTCTCGACCTCGGCTTTAATACAACTTTGTCGGCGTTCTTATACGTGGTTGATTCATTCACTGCTCGAGTAGTGTGCCAAACGATTGACTGTTAAAACTTTTTTTTTTTTTTTTTTACAAGACCGAACACGATTATAATGAACTGTTGCTACCTTTTATGGCAGCATCAAGGTGTAAAATGAGTATTTAGGGTGATAAGGACAGCGATCATAATATCTTTTTGTACCACAAAAGAGCAACTTGTCTGGGTAGCGGACGTGGATCGGATAGTGCCCACCTTTCCTCCTTAAACCCGCCCACAGCGGAAATGCAAGAGTGACAACACCCTAAAAGAGCTGATAAAACAATAGAGCACGCTCCATGAATGCGTATCATTTCTTTCTAGCTTTCTTTTTTTATTACAGAGAATCTATAAGTTATAAAAGCATTTCCAGCAGGACTTTATTAGTTGATCAAAAGCCGTCTCTCGTTTGGATGGGAAATAATTAAGCTTCCTCTTCTTCTTTCGGCTGCTCACGTTAGGGGTCGCCACAGCGGATCACCCGTCTCCATACCACCATGTCCTCTACATCTCCCTCTTTCAAACTAACTACTTCCTTGTTTTACTCACCGCATCTATAAACCACGTCCTTGACCTTCTTCTTTTTCTCCCGCCTGCCAGCTCCATCCTCAGCATTCTTCTAACCATATACCTATATTTTTGTTTTATTAGAGATTTATGGTAGGCTGGGAGATTAATACGAATGCTGTATATGCCAGAAGTATGTCTAGTATCATAAAATAAATTCTCAATAGGGGATTTTTAAGACATATTTGGTAATGATCTAACTGATTGACTTTTAATCCAATTTCTTATTTGTATTTGAAATAGCTAAATAAATCAGACAACTGAAGGAAACTTACAAATGGGCCATTAACATAAAGGTCACGAACCATTTTGATTCCTTTTTTTAATCCAACTTTGTCAAGAATTCTGTCAACAATAGGACTTGGAATATTAGGATTATTGTCAAGAGGTGTGTTCACAAGTAAGCGTCATGTACTGGAATGATAATCTGTATCTTTAAGAAATGAAAGTGCAATGCATATTGGAAGCGGGATGTTAAACATTCTTACTAGTCATGGGCGATACTGCAAAATGTAGTATCGATCCAATACCAAGTAAATACAGGCTAATATCGCCGATATCGATACCGATACTTTTTTTTATTTTTAGCGCACAAACTAAATTACCTTTACTTTCTTGCGTAGCGAATATCACTGTATCACTATAAAGTGATTGCATAATTTTGTTAATCCGAATACATCTGTGTTTTGTGATGTGATTTGCTCTGTAATTGGTGATGTGTGAGGTTAACAAAAAATAAGACATTTTCAAATGAAAAGAGTATATTATTGTAATAAAATGCAAACATCACAACAGCAAGGAAATTACAATAACATTAATAAAATTAGCAGAAAAACTGAACAATACTATTAAATATACATTAAACAACAATATAGTAACAATTATTTCTCCCTTTAACTGTACTTATTTTAAGTAAAAAAAAAATGAAGTGCACAAAATTATTACTAGAAAATAAAGCAGCTGTTTTAATAACAAATTAAATAATTTCCTATTTAGAATACCACATAACCATATCTAATACCTAAACAAAAGTTAAGAAATACTAAGCTACAGATTTTTGTTGAGAAACAATAACATATTTACATGTTTCCCTTTCAGTAAAATACCTCCACACAGCGCTCCGTTTTTTTGTCTGCTGGCTCCATGATACCACACACTCACGAGTCGCGCTCTTTCTGCAGCTGGCGTGATGGGAGGGAAACGAAAATGAAGTATCGAAAAGTATCGATACTTTGACTTTTGGATCGATACTATTCGATACCACCGATATTTGGTATCGATACACACATGGCAACTGCAAACTTTGTTGCGGCTGTGAGCAAATATCCTAAATCTGGTGGTGAAAGACTCCATGAAGGCGCTTTCAGATCTTCTTCACGTGCAGCAGAAATGCAGTGCTATTGTATCTTTCTTTCATCACAGCACAAGAGCAGCAGAGAAGCTCAAGGAAATTCAGAACCAACTTAAATGTCCAGAACACAAACTGAAACAGTCAATCGAAACCAGGTGGAACTCCGTGTTCTATATGTTTGAGAGACTGTTAGAGCAAAAGGAAGCTGTGACTACTGTCCTCTGTCTTCTTGGAAAGCCATCCCTTTGCTTAAGTGAGGAGGAGTGGTCCATAATCACTCGTTCCATTGAAGCTGTGAAACCATTTGAAGAAGTTACAAAAGAGATATCAACTGAAACACATGTTTCAGTTTCAAAACTAATTCCCCTGGTGTCACTACTTCTGAGATCAACATCTAATAGCATCTAATATTTGCCAAGGTAGGAATTTAGCTGCTGAGCTGTCAGCACAATGTCAGCACAATGTCAACGTCATTTTAGAAGTACTGAGATGTTTTATTGTATGCTGTCAGTACCTACCTGGACCCAAGATTTAAAGACCTGGGGTTCCGTGACATGGCAAATGCTGAATCTATGAAAAAGTGACTCATCACAGAAATTCAGCCATTCAGCCAAATTCAGCCAGAGCCCTACCTCTTCAGTGTCAGCTGCTGATTTAACCTTAAGCCCAGCTGCCAGCTCGACCACAACAATGGCTACTGCATCTACCTGAAGCTTCCCTGCAGAAGCAGCAGCTTGCCCTCCTGCAGCAAAATGTGGTATATGGGCAGAATTTGACTCTCAAGTCCTTGCATCTCAGCAGCATCGTTCTACTAGCACTGATGCCATAATTGAAATGCGCCATTACTCAGAGGAGAAGCCAATTCCACGAGACCAAGATCCACTACTTTGATGGAAAATTAATCAGGCAACATTTCCCTCTCTAAATAAGCTTGCCAAGAAACACCTGGGAGTCATTGCTTCCTCTGTGCCTGCAGAAAGAATTTTTTCAAAGGCCGGACAGTTAAAAGGCGACAAAAGACATTTATTGAAAGGGAAACATGTAAATATGTTATTGTTTCTCAACAAAAATCTGTAGCTTAGTAGTTCTCAAATTTTGTTTAGGTACTAGATATGGTTATGTGGTATTCTAAATAGGAAATTATTTAATTTGTTATTAAAACAGCTGCTTTATTTTTTAGTAATAATTTTGTGCACTTTATTTTTTGTTAACTTAAAATAAGTACAGTTAAAGGAAGAAATAATTGTTACTATATTGTTGTTTAATGTATATTTAATAGTATTGTTCAGTTTTTCTGTTAATTTTATTACTGTTATTGTAATTTCCTTGCTGTTGTGATGTTTGCATAGTTTATTACAATAATATACTTTTTTCATTTGAAAATGTCTTATTTTTGTTAACCTCACACATCACCAATTACAGAGCAAATCACATCACAAAACACAGATGTATTCAGATTAACAAAATTATGCAATCACTTTATAGTGATACAGTGATATTTGCTACGCAAGAAAGTAAAGGTAATTTAGATTGGGCGCTAAAATTAAAAAAAGTATCGGTATCGATATCGGCGATACTGGCCTGTATTTACTTGGTATCGGATCGAAACTAAATTTTGCAGTATCGCCCATGACTAGTAAGAATGTGTTTTAGCCTAGAAGATAATGTGATTCCTGCCATGCACCAAAGGTATCTAAAAGAACAGTTTTTTTTCAAATCTCAGAAAGCGTCTTCCTTGCACTCAAAAAAGTAATAGCTAAAATTGGGTTTGTTTTCATTTCATATTGCTGTATTGAAACACATCTCACATCAGTGTTCTTTAATTGCATCCAAATCCACAGTTGGCAAAATTTAATAGCTAGGTAATAATATTTGGGAGATTCAGCCCACCTGTAGCATATGGGGCCAGGAGTGTGACTAGGTAACCCTGTTTTTTTTTTTTTTATGCCATATAAATGCAGATAAAGCTTTATTAAGGTTACTTAAATAGTATTCAGGAATTTTAAAAGAAAAACAGTGAAATAAGTAAATATTCATTTTTACTTTATTGATTTTACCAATCAATGGCAGAGGCAAGTCCATCCTCCGCTGCAAATCTAAAAAAAAAAAATACATATTTTATCAAAAGAGTCTGATACATTAATTGGAAAAGTCTCATTTTTCGAGTAATCTCATTTATACCCTGATACTGCACTGTATTCCTTGAGACACTGAAATGGGGAGAGGAGGGGAAAGGAAAGAGAATATTAGCAGATCAATTTGGGGATGACATTTTCTAGTTGCATTGCAATTATTTTTGCTAAAACTTTATAGTCAGAATTCAGCAAACTGAGAGGCAACTATAAGAAACACATTTTTGTATATCTTTTCCTGGCTTAAATAGTAATGTTATTGTTAGCATCTCCAGTGAGTATGGTAACACTTGGCTATCTAGCACTTTCTTAATCATGTTAGTAAGAGGGGTGAGTAATTTTCTAGAAAATACTTTTCAATTGGGAATTCTGTAATTATTCTGTAAAGATTTGATAGCACAGTGTGCCTCCTCCTCAGATATTCCAGCATCAACAAGATCTTTGTCTATCATATTTTAAGAAGAGGTAGTCTATACAGAAATTATTTTATTTCAGTATCAATATTTTCAGTATCAAAATCAGGTCCCCTGGTGGTCTAGTAGTTAAGACGCAGCACTCTCACTGCTGCGACCCGGGTTCGATTCCCGGTCAGGGAACGATCCCCAGCCACTCTTAGTGCCGGTCCCAAGCCCGGATAAATTGGGGAGGGTTGCATTAGGAAGGGCATCCAGCATAAAACATGTGCCAAATCAAACGTGCGGAGGATCCGCTGTGGCGACCCCTAATGGGAGAAGCCGAAAGAAAGTTTATTTTCAGTATCAAAATCACAGCTTCCAAAATGTTGTTAAACAATCTAGTTAAAATTACACTGCCAGCTCTCCTAAACATTTCCATGCTTCTACTGGTATGTCATCTGGGCCAACCGACTTTCCACTTTTCATCCTCTTTATAACTGCATGCACTTCCTCCTTATTAGTCCCATGCCCTTCATTTTCGCCACACCGTCCAACCTTCTTTCTTTCTTTCTCTCTCTCTCTCTCTCTCTCTCTCTCTCTCTCTCTCTCTCTCTCTCTCTCTCTCTCTCTCTCCCTCTCTCTCTCTCACATTATCTTTATTTATCAGATGCCTAAAATACCTCATCCACCTCCTCAACACAGTCTCCTCACTCTAAACACATTTCCATCTGCATCATTGATTGCCCTAACTTGCAGAAAATCCTTCCCTACTTTGTCCCTCTGTCTAGCCAATCAGTTCAAATCCTTTTCTCCTTCCTTATTGTGTAACTTCTTATACAGCTCATCATATGTCTTTTCCTTAGCTTTTGCTATATCCCTCATCGCCTGTTGCCTTGTCTTCTTGTACTCCTGCCTACTATTTTCAATCTCGCTGCAAATCCCAATTCTATTTCGCCAACCTCTTTCTACTTACGTATGCTCCTGTACTTCCCCATTCCACCACCACAACTCTGTCTTCCTTTCTCTTTCCAGATTTTACACCAACACCTTTCATCTCCAATCTCTTCCTGGTTGCATGCATGGAATATAGTCCACCTGTGTGCAGCTTCCTTCACTCTTTGGTCAAATAAGTATTTGATACACTGCCGATTTTTCAAGTTTTCCTACTTAAACAGAACAAAGAGATCTGTAATTTTCATCGTATGTACACCTCGACTGTGAGAGACAGAATCTAAAAAACATATCCAGAAAATCACATTGTATGATTTTTTTTATAATTAATATATAATTTATATAATATATAAATAAGTATTTAATTCAATAGAAAAATAGGACTTAATATTTGGTACAGAAACCTTTGTTTACAATTACAGATGTCAGATGTCTCACAAATCTCACGATTCATGGCCCCATTCATCCTCCCCTTCATACTGTGCTGTCATCCAAGTGTGTTACTAATAGAAACCGTTGAGACTGTGGTCTCAGCTCTCTTCAGGTCATTGATCAGGTCCTCCCATGTAGTTCTAGGCTGATCCCTCCCCTTTCTCAAGATCACTGATAATCCATGAGGCAAGATCTTGAATGGAGCCCAATTCCGAGGTAGATTGACAGTCATCTCGAATTTCTTCCATTTTCTAATAATTGCACCAACAGTTGTTGCCTTGTCACCAAGCTGTTTGCCTATTGACCTTTAGCCCATCCCAGCTTTGTGCAAGTCTACAATTTGTCCCTAGTGTCCTTAGACAGCGCTTTGATCTCACCCATAGTGGAGAGGTTGGAGTCTGTTTGATTGAGTGTGTGGACAGGTATCTTTTATACAGGTAATGAGTTCAAGCAGGTGCAATTAATTCAGGTGCAATTAATTCAGGTAATAAGTGGAGTATAGGAGGGCTTTTTAAAGACAAACTAACAGGTCTGTGAAAGACAGAATTATTGCTGGTTGATAGGTGATCAAATACTTATTTCATGCAATAAAAAGATAATTGTTTAAAAATCAATGTGATTTTTTGTATTTTCTTTCTAGATTCTGTCTCTTACAGTTGAGTTGTAGCTACGATGAAAATTGCAGATCTTTTCATTCATTGTTAAGTGAAAAAACTAGAAAAATCCGCAGTGTATTGAATATTTTTTTTAACCCACTGTATACGTCACCCTATGCTCCTCCTTCTTCTCAAAATATGTACTGTGATGACATGGTCTGGAGAGACGGCCACCTCAAGAACACAACTTCAAACGGAAAACCAGTAAACACATGACGTAAGGGCGGGGCAGATGAATGAGACATGGCTGGTGCCTGATCAAGCACACAGCTGCTCCTTACCATCCTTGAGCAGCAGAAGGCACATAAACATCTTTTCACACTCCCCTCCTTAAGGCCATACCTACCCATCACCTCCTTATCAACTCTGTTCCCCCTTCACCAACATGTCCATTGAAGTTGGGCCCAACCACCAAACTTTCTTTCTTAGATACACTCTCCACCACTTCATCTATCTCACTTTTCCATCTACACCATGGTAGAAAAGTTTGAATTCACGTCCAATGTTCCTGGCATTACTCCCGTTCCAATTGGTCTCTAGAACCCATAACATGCCTCCACTCCATCATATCAGCTAGCTCTTTTGTCGGATCTCAGAATCCCCTCTAAGACCAGACACCTCAGGAGTGCTCCAAGTTTCCTTTATTATCAACTAGCTTTCACCAAACTCGGTTAGAACTCCCAATAAAAAGGCCCAGAGGCTTGGATGAGAAGGACAGCAACATACAAGTTTATTTCTTTTCTCTGCAGAGATCAACCAATACGAAACGATCCAAAAACAAATTCAGTACAGAACAATAGATGCTTGCAAGTGCTTCAAAAAGGAAAATCCCAAAAAGCCCTGATGGGCAAAATCACCTAAGGTGATTTCCACCCAAAAACTCAGGTAGTTTCCAAAAATCTGTGCTCACCCAAAAATTGAAAGTAACAACTAAAGTCCTGATGTAAAAGTCTTCAGACCGGTCTTGAAGGTACTTTCCAAGAGTAAAAAGATCTACTCTCCAAAAAGAACTGTTCACCCACGAGCAAGTTGAAGAAGAACTGCGCTCAACTACCAAAACCCACTGACTCCTACTGCTGAGATCGTCCTCTATTTATTCTTAGGCGCCTCTAGGCGCCTCCTCTCTCGATTTACATAGTTTTGGGCCAAATCCCATTATTTCTATGCTGTTGGGTTTTTAGGCCCTTCCCCTTTAATTAATAGTCATCACGTGGTTCTTTCCTGATCCCATTATTTCTGGTTCTTCCCGGTTCCTCCCTTTCCTGTTGTCATTTTTCCACGTGATTTCCTTTTTCTTCATATCCCATTATTTTCGACCCTTTTTGGGGCTTTATTTTTTAAAACTCACTCTTTCTTCCTTATTCTGAGCTGAGCACTTGTTGGAGCAACATCACTCGTTCTGTTCTCCAGCTTTCCTTGGATTAATTTCTTATTTTCTTGTTCTTGATAATGCGTAAGTCTTTTCTCTATTTTATTCTTATTTCTTATGGTTAATATATTTCTCTTGAACCTTATTTAATACTCTTATGCGCTTTTTGCTGATTATTATGACTATAGTTGATTATATACTGCTGTTAATTCTTTATACTGAGCTGCGCACTAGTTCAGTACCTACTGTACTGAACTGGTTCTCTCTACTTATTTGCCACCAGGCTATTCATTGACCTATTGCCCTACTTTTTCTCTCATGTGTTGTAGCTCGGTGTAAGACTACCAGGCGCAAGTCTTATGCCTCACGCCCCTACCCCAGGGCCTGTCTTCCTCCTTATCGTCACTTCCAGATAAGTCGTCTGCTTGATGACTTGGATGACTATTTGGTCAATCCTACTGATGACCCTGTTTTTCCTGACACTTCTTCTGCTTCCCGCGCCCCTGCGTCTGCCATGGATGTGGGTACTCAGACTGACCCTGTGGTGATTCTTCCTGCTGGTTCTGTTCCTGATGAGCCTGACACTGGTGCTGAGCCTAACCCTGGGCCCTCTTCTCCATCTCTCTTTCAAGCTTCTCCATCCTATTCTCCTACTTCTCCTCGCAGTCCTTTACCTGGGCCCTCTTCACCCGCCAGTGTCATCTACGTCGACCTTGAGTCAGTGCCTATGATTGACCCTCTCTCAGTGCCTTCTAACGAGCTCTTTGAGGTCCCTTTTGCTTACAAGTATCTTGAGGCTACTGGTTCTTTTCTGCCTATCTGTAACTGCTTTCCCCTGAGTACCTGTCCTCACACGGATTACTCTGGGTTAACTGAATAAACATGGTGGTCTTTCTACTTGGTCTCCTGTTGCATTTATTTTGAGCAAGCTGGTTTAAGCTGGTTCAAGTACAAGGCTATTAAGGTTTTCTTGATAAGCATGTAGATAAGGTAACAACATAAAATTAAACTAAATACTTAATCTACTTCAAAAACTTAACCACTAGCTACTGTTGAGTATATACTGGCTGCCCTTGATGTTGATCAAAAATTCCACATTACTTCCCCCTCTGAAACTGAAAAGTTTCACACGACCTGCTCCTATGCTCTTAACATGGCACTTGCATGCATCTTTACAGTCAGTGCAACAAACCAAAAATATAATGCAGTTTTGACAACACTTCTAACCATACTACTTATGAAATATGACTATGAGTTTAACCACAGATTAACTACACTCGGTAGGCAAAGTAAATCAACAGACCACGAAGGATGGTCCTATTAATATACTACCCGAGTTATGAGGTTACCCCTCTGAATATAAAACCATTGAAGGAGAATAGCATAAACTTTTGAAGGAGAATAGCATAAAACCGTAAGTTTTGAAACACAACCCATCCACTCTAACTGTCCCAAATCCTCAGCTCTATCTCCCAAATCCCCATAAATTCCACATTACACACCCTCAAAAACATATATAGTATGTTAACAAAGAATGATATTCACGTACAAAGTCAAGGTCATACTGGCCTTCTCCGGGATGGATCAGGAGTGGGCGAAAAACCCTCAAGGGCGAATTTGTGAGGGAAAATTCCCACTCTGTCCGCCGTAGCGCGACAGTGTGAAAACGAGCACCAGATCCACAATAAGAAACAATATGTACATTTTTTTATCAATAGGGCCAGAGCCACTGGAGGCTTGGCGTAACATAATGGCGTGTCCAGAGAGGCAGTGGGGCAGTGATCGTGCACCCTTCCTCTAGTCTGGCCCATACATCAAAACGATCGGTAGGGATAAGATGAGAGTGTGAGGACACATGGACCGAGGAGTCCGTATGGTAGAACAAAGGATGAATAGGTGATTGTGTAGGAAGGCTATCTAAGGTCCGTAAGGCTGTCCATGGTAAGCTGGACCATAGTTCAAAACCTGCCAAAGAGATAGACGAATAATCCACCGTGGCTTGTTGCACAATGTCTCGTGACAACAGAAACGCATGTGTGGCAACACCTCCATATGCAGAGGCAATGGTTATAAGTCGGCGCAGTCTGTATGTATGTGTGGTGAGTACGAGGGGTGGCGAGGATGGCAGAGTGTAATCCATGCAGGTGTTGCTCTCGTGTATCCAGTGTTGACAGGAAAGAGTGAAGTCTGCGTGTTTTAAAAGAAGCGGGAGAGGTCGTGGACCGTCCTCTGCGAGCGTCTTCCAGTTGAGCTGCAAATCTAATCCGTGAATACGAGGGTCCGGTGGATAGGCTTGAGCCATGCTGTGTCCGTGAAACGTCTGTGGGATCTGCTGCAGGAGGTCTGTAGCAAGCCAAGTGGATGCCGGCAGGGTGTAGCGTGCGATGCTGTGACAGGCTGCACAGCGGCAGTTGGGTCGGAGAAAAATGCAGGTATGGGGAACAGCTCCCGGAGGCCACAGGACCGTACAGGTCAAATAATCTAGGCGTCGGCGTCTTGGCACCTGCCTTGGGCAGGAAGGCGGAGGTGGCAGTCCAGGAGGTGGTCGCGCTGCTGCCATTCTCCGAGCCTGCACAGAGACATACATAGACAGGACGACATAGACATAGACGAGACGACATAAATGTCCAGGGAGTCTACCACCACCACTCGTGGTGTGGTACTAGATCGCGAAGGCTATTGGGCAAAGGGGCGCTGATTTTGTGTCCAGTGCTGAAGTTCTTCCAGATGTCTCTCTTGAGAGTGATCCAAGATTTGCCTGCCTGAGAGACACAGACCAGGGAATCTACTCCCCTGGGGCGGGGGTTCGGGATTGGACAGCGAATGGGTGGTCTGGTACAAAATTGTTTCAACATGCGTTTTACGTGGGGGGTCAGTGACGTCCATAGACAATCGTCGCCTAACGAAATGGTGTAGTACTGCAAAGTGGCCTGAACTGGAATGCAAGGGGTAATTAGGAAAGCGTGATAAGCGTGACTACCGAAGGATTCAGCTACGGAAACGAGACGGTGGATTGTGTAAGAGTGTACTGTAAGTGTAAGGCGGGACGATATTTGATAAGTCTGATCAGCGGGGCTGCGCCAGGCCCCTTCTGGTGTGGTATTGCAATGAAGATGCGGGCATAGCCAGTCCTGGGTGTTAAGGGTCAAATTTGCATGTGCTAATAGTCGGGCCACTGGGCGAAATTCTCGACGTGGGCCAGCAGGGAGTAAACGCAGAATATATGGGTCGGCAAGGGGACGCCAATTCGTTGCCTCAGCGAGCTGGGGAAATGGTGTGAGGGGAGGATATGGCTGTAAAATGGGTCGATAGGGACTGAGTCCGGTATGCACGCAAAAGTTCTCAAGGGCGAAACCGGGACTGGCTTGGAGATAAGACATAAGGTGGAAACAGGCAGCACAGCCTGTGGGCATCCGCGTAAAGAGAAATAAATGACGTGGGTATGGGGTGTTGCTGTCGCATTGTTGTGAAAAACCACAAATATGACGATGGGGCAGTAACTCGCGTTGCTGGGGACGGGGTGAGCCAGACCGTTGCGATGGAAACGGCAATATCATAGGCGCTGGGGGGTATTGATCTCGTCTGCTCGCCATGGTCTGGGGAAAGAAAAACACATAAGGCAACACACTACTTACAGGGCGATAGGGACTAGGGAGTATGTTTGGGGTACATATATGCGGTGGTCGTTATCACTACTTGGTCTCAGTCTCATCCTCCACCAAGGGATAGAGGCCCTCGCCATGAAGTAGGGGTGTCTGGTCCTCCTCATCTGAACCATGGAGTGTGGTATGCATCATGAGATATTGTCCGAATAGGGAATGCACTGTCTTGTCAATGAGAGCCCGAATGAGTGGAATGCCACAGACCACGAGGAGCAAAACTGCTATCAGAACGATGCCAATAACGACCATTATCCGTATCAGGCCTGCAAACCAATCGCCTGACATCAACCATTTGTACCACGCCGGATCGGGGGACGCATTGTTTTGGGTCGCCTCTTTACGCATTGCTTTCATACGGTTGAAAACGGTGGCCAGTGGCCCCTGAGGGCCGGTGTGTAGGGGAATAAGAGCGCAACAGTCTGTTCCAAACATAGTACATACGCCTTGCTCCGGACCTCGCATTGTATCTAGTGCAAAACGATTCTGGACCGTCATCATTGTGGTAGCGTGCAATTGTTCTGATATGAGTCCTAAGGCCGAGATGGTGTGGTTGATAAAACGTTGTTGATTGTACCAAATGTAGTTAATCCACTTCATGTTCCTGTGTACTTGCACATGTGGGAGAAATATTGTCCATGCTGTGGATGAGGCTTCTTGTAGGGCCCTGTACTGTTCAGGAACTCCAACCGGTTCACCTGACCAGTCTATGTACACCTCTTTATCGTCAGCCCAATTTGGCATATACGAGGAATTTCCTAAAGTAAAATACTGGTTTAAGCTTAAGGTGTTAAGGATTTCGCGTCGAGATCGGGAATGATGT
>MU574732.1:5858346-5941653 GCA_024362625.1 Silurus asotus
TATATATATATATATACATAAGCAGCTGAATTAGAACCACACATCATAAAATAGTAAAATAAGGCACATTATTTTTTCTTGTAAAAACAAAGTGCAAGAAACAATTCTTGTACTATGCAATATGTGGCAGTCAGTGCATCGTCTAGCAGGCTGAACTGGCATTTAACATCATTTTCGTTTAGTGCAATTGCCAGCAGTTTACTTTTATATGTAATCTGATTTTGCAGTAATAGACACAGTTCTGAAAATTAAAACACTTATCTATCCTTTCAATTTTTTTCTCAAACCCAAATGTCATCAATTAATAACAAAAACAAAGAATTTGCCTACTCATTACTACAGGACCTTTAATTGAAATAACCAACAAACCCAATTAAAAAAGTGCAAAATTATAAAGAAATTAGAATGCAATGATTTGCATATCTCATAAATCTTATATTCTAATCACAATAAAACATATCAGATGTTTAATCTGAGAAAATACATCATTTTAAAGAAAAAATAAAGTCTTTCCTAATTAAATGGCTGCAACAAGTTTCTAAAGGACCTGTTGGAACAGGACCATGTTTTCCACTGTGTAGCATCACAGTCATTGCCTTCTGTCCATATACATCCATATACAGGAGACCAGTTGCTGAAGGTTTGAGAGAAGAATAGTGTACCACATGTGTCTGATACAGGATTTTTACCTGCAGGTCTGGGTGTCCTTGATTGTGTTTTTCACCTAATGATGCGTCAAATGTTTTCAAATAGTCTAGACTTCGGGCAGACCAGTTCAGCAACCCTACTCTTCTACTATGAAGTCATGCTACTGTAATGGATGCAGTATGCAGTTAGCATTGTTTTGTTTAAATATGCGAGGCCTCCCCTGAAAAAGATGTTTTCTGGGTATAAGCATTTGTTGTTCTAAAACCTGTATATACCGTTCAGCATTCATGGAGTCTTTCCAAATGTGCAAGCTGTCCATTCCACAGACACTAATGAACTCTCATACTATCAGAGAAGCAGCTTTTTTAAATGAGAGCTGATAAGCCAGATGGTCCCTCTCCTACTTAGTCTGGAGGACGTAGAGTCCATTTTTATCAAAAGGAAATAAAAATAAAAATTACCTGTGTCTCGAAAGGCAGCCTCCGCACGACTCCCTCTAGTATTTTCTTTTTTGTTTATTGTCTGTGTGTTTGGTTACTTTAAACTGATAACTTACACTAAAGAAGAACTGTTTAACATTGGGCAGTTCACTCCAAATTCTTCCTCCCTAGTTTTAACAAACCCAGAAAGTTTTCTTGGTTTGAGGAGCAGCTGCTCTCTATGGAATATGGAGGAGACACCGGCAGAGGAAGCTCACTGGTGCGCAAATGAAGATACGACTGTATGGATTTAGAACTGCACTTCTATTGATTTACCTGGCAAATCTCTGCTCATTGCTGAGCAAAATGGACAAACTGATTCTTCTTAATGAAACAAACAATGACTTTGCATGCTCTGCTTCTCTCAGTTTTACCAAAACTTGGCTCAGTCACTGTTACTATTAAGAAGTCCCTCACACTCGTTTTCTAAACACATATTCCTATGGTGTCTGTTCAGTGTCTATAGGATCTTTACAATGCGAATATGTAAGGTATGCAGAATGTCTTTGTTTGGGTTCACCATCTCTGGTCCATCAGGAACAGATTTAGTTCAATCTGCTTCTACATTAACTAACGTTGGTGTACAGATGTCACAGTGCTAAATAAATACTGCAGTCCACACTTGGAAAAACTGTTCTTAAAACTTAAACCTTGTTATTCACTGCAGGAATTTTGCTCCTTCATTTTGCCTGGAGTTTACATCCCACTTCAGGTCACAGTGAGTGATGCACTGCGAAACCTGGCAAACCATATATCTGGCTCGGAACAAAAAAAAAAATCTCACGCATCTCACCTGTGTTCTGAGCTGCACTGCATCGGGAGAAAAAACTTCCACCGATGGTGATTTTTAAACACACGACATATTTCACCCGTTACACTGTGTAACAGACAGTCTTTCGTTAAAGCCTATGTAAAGTTAATTAGTTTCAATGTAGACGGTTTATAGACAGGTGCGCCTTATTTATGTTCAAAATAAAAATCTTTGTAAAATTCAGTGGGTGCGCTTAATAGTCCGGAATTACGGTACTCTAAAAAAGCTGAAAAGAAGGTTTTAACTAACAATCGTGCATCAGTGTGGAAAGGCCTGCAAGATATTGCAAACTACAGCAGACCACCCCTCCCCAAAGAAGCAAACAAAGACTTTTTTTTGTTTTAGTGCAGGTTTGAGAACAATATTGTGGCAGCGGGGGCATGGCCAAGCACTGGTTTGTGAATGGAGGGCGAGGCCTGAGAAGATAAACTGCCACGGTCACTGATAATAGCGCGAACTTTGTAAAAGCGTTAAAAATTTTTCAAGCTGATGATGAAGCAGAGAATGATGTAGATGAGGACAAGGTCATATTTACGGAATTGCACGATGTTTCCCAAAATGAAATCGAAAGGTATGTTCTCCCTCCACATAACCAGTGTGCAGCCCACACCCTTAATCTTATATACACAAATGATAGTTACATTTCTGACGGTGAAGGCAGATTGAAAAGCAGTGTACAGAAGAGTGCGACTGGAAAGTGTTCAGCCTTGTAGTCAAAATTTAGTCGATCATCTTGTTGTTCTCTAAAAAGTTATTAAGCATTTTAAATGTTAAAGACACGTCTTTTGCCCTAATATAACTAATTTCTTAATGGCAATTATCTACAGTGTGGAAAATAAGTATTTGAACACCCTGCTATTTTGCAAGTTCTCCCACTTAGAAATCATTGAGGGGTCTGAAATTGTCATCGTAGGTGCATGTCCACTGTGAGAGACATAATCTAAAAAAAAAATCCAGAAATCACAATGTATGATTTTTTAACTATTTATTTGTATGATACAGCTGCAAATAAGTATTTGAACACCTGAGAAAGTCAATGTTAATATTTGGTTCAGTAGCCTTTGTTTGCAATTACAGAGGTCAAACGTTTCCTGTAGTTTTCCACCAGGTTTGCACACACTGCACTCCACACAGATCTTCTCTAGATCAGTCAGGTTTCTGGCCTGTCGCTGGGAAACACCGAGTTTCAGACCCCTCCAAAGATTCTCTATTGGGTTTAGGTCTGGAGACTGGCTAGGCCATCCCAGAACCTTGATATGCTTCTTACAGAGCCACTCCTTGGTTATCCTGGCTGTGTGCTTCGGGTCATTGTCATGTTGGAAGACCCAGCCTCGACCCATCTTCAGTGCTCTAACTGAGGGAAGGAGGTTGTTCCCCAAAATCTCGCAATACATGGCCCCGGTCATCCTCTCCCTAATACAGTGCAGTCGCCCTGTACCATGTGCAGAAAAACACGTTCTTGGGATGGTACTCATCATTCTTCTTTCTCCAAACACATTTAGTGGAATCATGACCCAAAAGTTCTGTTTTGGTCTTATCTGACCACATGACTTTCTTCCATGACTCCTCTGGATTATCCAAATGGTCACTGGCAAACTTAAGAAGTGCCTGGACATGTGCTGGTTTAATCAGGGGAACCTTCCGTGCCATGCATGATTTCAAACCATAACGTCTTAGTGTATTACCAACAGTAACCTTGGAAATGGTGGTCCCAGCTTTTTTCAGGTCATTGACCAGCTCCTCCCGTGTAGTTCTGGGCTGATTTCTTCACCTTACTTAGGATCATTGAGACCCCACGAGGTGGGATCTTGCATGGAACCCCAGTCCGAGGGCGATTGACAGTAATGTTTAGCTTCTTCCATTTTCTAATGATTGCTCCAACAGTGGACCTTTTTTCACCAAGCTGCTTGGCAATTTCCCCGTAGCCCTTTCCAGCCTTGTGAAGGTGTACAATTTTGTCTCTAGTGTCTTTGGACAGCTCTTTGGTCTTGGCCATGTTAGTACAGTGGAACCCGTTTATTTTGCCCTCGGTTATCTCGACAACCCTATTAAGTCGACATTTTTGAAGTGGCACCGCCATATTCTCGCTTTTTCAAAGCATTTTTTATCGGTTAATTTTAACGTCAGTTATGTCGATCGGCGCAGTGCAGCCGCAGAAGAACTCGCGAAAGTGGCGGAAAAATCTAACCTTACAGATACTACAGGTGTTTGTATTGTATACTGGTGAATCTCTGCTGTTCTAAGTAAGTAAGTGCACATATGCATTTTTTTGTTAAATGTTATGCGATGAACGGGAGCGCGGCGCTCCCGGCTTCAACTCCTTACTGAGCGCGCGCGCGAGCAGGGTAAGGAGCACGGCTCTCTCGGTAAGGAGTTGAAGCCGGGAGCTTCAGAGAACGCACCTGCCACGCCCCCTTCAGCAGTTCACCTTTGAGACTTTTCTGTCCCTCGTTTTTGGTTTTGGGTTCGGTTTTGGATCTTCCGGGGTTTTTTTTCCGGCTACGCGCCGTGCCGCCGGTCGCGGTATTTTTTTATTTCCCTATTTTTCCCTATTTTTTTTCTCTCTCTCTCTCTCTCTCTCTCTCTCTCTCTCGGCTTCTCTCCCCCTCGGCATCGCGGACGTAAGTTTTTTCGGACACTTTGCTTTGTGTGTTTGTGCGGATTACTTCAGCCTGATGGTCATAAGTTTTCAGAAACTTAGTTACTGTTTATTTTTCTGGACTAAATGTGAGACGGCACTGTGCAGCCGCTGTATTTTTATTTTTATTTTTTTTTGAGTTTTCTGTGTGTTTATAATGTTGGAGAATATAATAAAGGTTTGTATGGAGAATGGATGGTGGTTTGTATTGTATACTGGTGAATCTCTGCTGTTAGTAGGTGCACTTATGGCTTTTGTTGTTAACAAACATATGTAAATTTTATAGCATGCCTTCATCAAACAAATCGCAGCAATGCTGTTGTGTAAAAAACCCTCCAAAAACACGTGCATGCACATTCTCATTTATTAACGCACATCATGTACATAAAGAAATTTCAAGCACGTTAATATACTGCCGCCATGATTTTTGTTTATCTCGATCATCGGTTACCTCGATGCTTTTTGGCGACTTCCTATGACATCGACATAACCGGGTTCCACTGTAGTTGGATTCTTACCGATTGTATGGGGTGGACAGGTGTCTTTATGCAGCTAACGACCTCAAACAGGTGCATATAATTTAGGATAATAAATGTAGTGGAGGTGGACATTTTAAAGGCAGACTAATAGGTCTTTGAGGGTCAGAATTCTAGCTAATAGACAGGTGTTCAAATACTTATTTGCAGCTGTATCATACAAATAAATAGTTTAAAAATCATATATTGTGATTTTTGGATTTTTTTTTTTTAGATTATGTCTCTCACAGTGGACATGCACCTACGATGACAATTTCAGACCCCTCCATGATTTCTAAGTGGGAGAACTATTTTCCTCACTGTATATTACACCTGTTACACCTGTAAGAGGTGAAAGAGATACAAGTAACGCAAAAGTAACGCAAAAGTAATATAACGCATTGCTTTCCATAAAAATTAACTAAGTAACATAATTAGTTACTTTTTTGGGGAGTAACTCAATATTGAAATGCATTACTTTTAAAAGTAACGTTGACCAACACTTGTGTCAACACACTTGACTAAACCTGGTTCTGATTTGAATTTGTTTTCCAACAGTTTTCCACTTTGTCTCAGACCATTATAAATTAGCTTTGGCCCAAAACGATGGCAGCATTTCTTGGTTGATGTTCCAACATGCCTTCTTGGCATGAGCTAGATTTAGCTTACATTTGTGGATGACATGGCAAATTCGGTTTTGGCAAAGCTCTCCATCTTAATCTCTTATTCCTAACCTAATTAGTCGCAAAACTGTTGTTTTTTTTTTTTTGTTTTTTTTATAACACTTACTTTTTCCGGACTTTTGTTGCCCCATCCAAAATTTTTTGAGATGTGCTGCAGCCATAAAATTCCTCAGTTATCTCAATTTCCTCAGTTACATTTTCTCAGTTTAAACTTGTTCTTTATATGTAATTTAATTTAAAAACGTAAAATCTTTTTGATATTGTGAATAAAATATGGGTTTATGAGATTTGCAAATAATTGCATCATTGTTTACTTGGAAGCGATATCTCAAATAGGAACATTATTATTATAATAATAATAATTATTATTATTTTTAATATTATTATTATTAAGAAACTAGATATGAGAAATCAATGCACAACTTTTCTATTAGGATGTTAGAACAGCAAATATTTGTAAGAACCAGTGACATTCAAAAACTTTTAGAATTATCAATGATACAGTAGTTTTTATAATTTACATTTTGTCTATTTACATTATTCGGCAAATGCCCTTATCCAGAACAGGGTTAAGGCTCTTGCACAAGTGACCAGCAGTGGCAGATTGATAGTGGTGGAATTTGAACCTGTGACCTTCCTATCCAAAGTCCAATGCCTTAACCACTGAGCTACCACCTGCTCTGCTATTTAGAAGTGCGATAAGGTTATACCATTTGTATTTATCTGGGCTTCTATTAGATCTTACATATTTCTATTTTATATTTCTTCTGAATCACACTGGTTTTGGGCAGTAAGCTAATTTTTTTTTTCTTTGGTGCTGTGATTATTTATTGCAAGCTAAATAAAACCACTGATCCCTTATTATAAACACCTGTATTTTTATGCATTAATCCAAGTAAAAAAACTGATTAAAACATCAAATATCAGTAAGGTGGTATCATATCAAGCATTGCCCATACCAGAACAGTGTATTTAAGGTGGGAAGTACCCTAGACATGAGAGCAATAAGTAGAACTCTGCACAGAAGTAACCAAAGCTTAAAATCAAACCACAGACTTCATGTGAGATCAGTCACTGAAGTCTATGTTTATGCTGATAATAAATGATATGAGAAATGATGATAAAATTGGTAATTTATTAATTTTAATAAATAGTTTGAGCTTGAACAGAAACAGATTGCCAAGTACAATGGAGACAAGAATTACCCTAATGGAAAAAGAGGAGGGCAAAATCACAAGGGTGTGGCAGAATCAAATTATTCAAGGGTTTATAGGCTTACCTTTACACTCAGCAGCACTAATTTCAGGGACAATTCTCACATTATCCACAGAGATATGTCCAGACAATTGGCTGTCAACAACACCCTCAATAATCACCTATCAGATATATACACAGATACAATATTTAAAAATGATAACATCATACACAAGTTTTTTGAGGTATGGAGATAAAAAAGTTACCTTATAAGGCCTATCAGCATGGAGCATCAGAACTCTTCCTTCTTTCCAGAATTTAGTCTCTTGCCATTCCCTCCTCCATCGCAGCACCTCCTGTTCTACCTTCCTCCCATACTTTTGTCTATCTGTTCCGTCTTCCTGCAGGTCTCCCATTCCTTCTACTCCCTTACCTCCTTCCGATGCCTTTTGCCAAATGTGAAGAGCACCTGCGTTCTCTCCAGTGAACCGGTACCAGAATGTTACACACAGGTCTTCCTCATAAGACGTAACGGGCAAACTGATCAACCTTGCCAAACTGACTGAACTCCCCATCCCGTTGTGTTTTTTCATTTCTGCAGTTCTTTCTCTTTCCATCTCTCTTTTCTGTCCTGTCTCAGATCCCTTATCTAACTCTTGTTCTAATGGCTTCTTTGGATAGAGTGATTCACTGATCAGGGCAGTGTAAATGAAGTTTCCCGGTTTACCTGATGACAGCCAAACATAAGCAACTATGAGTGGATACATTCCATCCAAATTTCCTTCTGAACTATCAGATGAATAGCAATAAATTAAACACACCTATGAACGATATTTCTGGATGAAGATGATTACAGCAGCTACATTTAATATGATATATTTTTTAATACAATTTAAGTCAGTTTTTGCTGACTTGTGTAAGTGGTAGATAATATTTACCTGTGTAGTCCACATTGGGAAGTTGATGTTCGGAGGGAGTGTCATGGTTTTGTAAGAGCCAGTCCACTTGTCCAATGCTCTCTAGACTCCACCCACAAAAAGAGGGTTGGTCTGACCAGCCAAAATTGCAGTTAAACCAAAGGTATGCTACATGAAGTACAAAAACATAGAGTGCTTATTTATATATATATATATATATATATACATATACATATTTATAACTGTTATAAGCTTATACCTGTTAATAATAATCTGGTAGATCGTAATTATCTAGTAGATCTTATATAACATATTCCTATTTTATTTAAGTTCAATAATTAGCTTTCTTTTTATGCCTACATTCATCTCAGAACCATTCCAAGTTCTAAAATTATATTTTTCCCAACTGAAACATTGGCTCATTTTCACTTCAGCTGTGGAAATAGTATTTCTGTAATTGTTATTTGTTGAATGCTGCTGGCAAATTAATTTTTGTGTTAATGTTGATCATATGATGTTGGTGTCAAGAAACTTAATGATCTAAATCATGACAGTCACATACTGTTTTAAATTTTTGGTTTAAAAGTGGTTTAATTAACATTTTTTTTTCATATTATTAAAAATATTATTTAATATTTGTGGAGGTTAAATGTGGGGCCAAAGAGATGTTCTTTTACATACACTGCATAACCCTTTTTATATTACACGATAATTTCGGTAGGAATGCTGGTTTAAATATTTCAGAAACAGAATAAACTGATTTTTTTTTTTTATGTGTCAAAATAAATGTCTCTACAGCAAACAAATCTAGTCCTCCCTGTTACTGATGTGTGTAAAATTCTAATTTTACATCAAATTTCAATGAAAACATTTAAAACAGAAAGTATTTTTGTTTTGTAATTTTTTTTTTTTACTTTTACCATACTGACTTTCACTCAGTTTGGATTTATTCCAAACTCCAGAATAAGTTCAACTGCTGGTTAAAATTAGGTTTTTCACACATAAGAACAGAAAATGGTGTTAAAAAAAACATAATACATACTAAAAGTCCAGGTTCTACAAACTAAAACAAATCAGGTTCTACAGGCTGAAACACATCAGCGGTGAATGACCTTACTGAATGAGCTAATCTATGGTCAACAATAACTAAAATAAGCATCCATAGTGAGCACAAAAGCATTTTAGCTATCAAATTTTGAGGTCGATATAAACAAAAGTTCACTAAACTGTCCACTGTCCACTCACATGGGATGCTCAGAGTGTCTTCTCCAAATAATGAATGTGGGTCTTCAATCACTTGAAGTTTAAGTTCAAGTTTATTTCTATAGTGCTTTTCACAATGAACATTGTCTCAAAGCAGCTTTACAGAATGTATTACAAAGAAACAATATCTTTTAAGAGATTCAGTCAGGTGTCAAGCACCAATTACAGCACAGAAAGTGCGCTAGTTGAAATCACAAATAACTTTGTTTTAGCTTCTTACCAAGAATGCAACCAGGGCCAGGACTAGGCAATTCCATAGGGCCCCTTGGTGGGGGCCTCCAACTACACACTAGTTCACCAATCAAGACAGGCAGGGTAATACTAGGCTGTTTGTCTATTGGGTATAAAATAACTGTCACTCAACTGAAGTGAAACCAGTTAATATCACCATTTAAATGTGGGCCCCCAATCTCTGAATTCATGAAGAGATTAATTATGAACAAAATCCAACTTTTCTGCTAATGTTTTTATTTATCTTTAATTTATTTATCAATAAATTAAAATTTATAATTTAGTAATTTAATTAATGTATTAATTTATTTTATTTATTAAATCTCGCACAGTATCAACGAACAAAATCTGTTTATTTATCACCAGCTTTAAAAATGTGCTCCACTCCCTACTCTACCCGGCCACTGAGGAGGGAATTTTTGACCACACTGTATATAAATAAATCTATAAAAAATCTATTACAAATTACTTTTAAAACGGTAACCGCATTTTACTGTGTTTTCTTTATGATTTAGTTTGAAATGATCCCAAATTTTGGAAACTTTCTGTCTTCTCCTTGTTTAGTTAAATAGACTAAATGAAGCAAAGTAATTTGCTACAATTAATCTTTGAATCAGATCACCTGAGTTACTTGAGAAACCATTACAGCTCTAGGTTGAGTTATTTTCAGAGAACAGTAAATCTGTACTGTATAAAATCTGTGAAATATATAAAAAATGTATTTTTTGTAGTATTGTCTTTTGAGAAAATCTACTAAAACGGTTACTAAAATCTGAGGGGTGTACTCACCTTTGTGAGACACTGTAAATTTGATCATAAGGTATTATAAAAATAAACAGAGCCTGAATCTGCCAATTCGTGTCAGCGCCATTTAAGTATGGATTATTTTTTGCAGTGTAACCCCGGTGTAAGAGATTAATTCGTCCCTGAAAACCGCTCATTCTCGCATGTAAATTTTTCCACAAGAATTAATGTAAAAACAATTACATTAGGCGATCCCTTATTTCAGCCCTTAAAAAATTTTTTATGCCTAATTTAACACACAAATATACTTGTAACAAAGTATAAACATAAAAAGTAATACATTATAAGCATAAAGAAATAAATAACTTTTTGTTCGTTATGATTTTACATTCCAAGACATGCTATATTGCAGACAAAGATCTTGTGTTTATTCTTTTTACAACATTCTATCCAGCGCTATCACTACAAATCTTGGGACCCATGTTTATAGTGAAATAAAACAAAAAAACGGACAAAAAGCACATTATTTACACAAGAGAATGACGAGAATGCACTCAAAACAATGTAGGGAACTGAGCATGAAGGGTGGGGATGGAGGTGACAAGCGATGAGCAGAATGTGTGACTGAAACCAAAGTAATGCTTATCTTCCCGAAATATGCTCATACTCCTACAAAGATTTTTATTAGCAAAACCGCTTGTACACCGATATTCTTGTACTACAAGGCACTCATACACTCATACACCACTGTTCCACTGTTACTTTAAATTCGAGTCAGAGAAGGGAGAGAGCTGGCCATTAAAGAAGAGGAGCAGGCCAACGAGAAAGAGGAGTTCAAATCAGTGGAGGAAGAGAAGCAGGTCAACGAGGAAGAGGAGTTAAAATCAGAGGAGGAAGAGGAGCAGGCCAACGAGGAAGAGGAGTTCAAATCAGAGGAGGAAGAGGAGCAGGCAAACGAGGAAGAGGAGTTCAAATCAGAGGAGGAAGAGGAGCAGGCCAACGAGGAAGAGGAGAAGGTCCAGAAGGGAGAGCAAGACAACCTCGCACCATCATTACGAATGAGATGCGAGCAACAGTCATTGACCATGTCATTGTCTTTGGCATGACAATGGGTGAAGCAGGACTACGAGTCTGTCCAAACCTGAGTAGGTTCACCGTGGCCACCATTATCAGGGCATTCAGACAACACAACAGGTATTGTACTCTATTGCCTTCTTTGTCACAATACAATTTTACAAGCCTGTGAAAGTAGTCTATTTCAAATCAGTTGTTACTGTATTGTAAAACTGACAACACATGTTTCTTTCTTTAGAGTTGAAAAAATGCCACATAGAGGTGGGAGGGTTGCCATATTTACAGCGGCACAAGAAACCCTCATTGTGGATATGGTTCACGAGAACAAACTCATCAGACTCCGGGAGATCAGAGACAAAGTCATTGCCGATAATGTCAACTTTGAGAGCATTGATGATGTCAGCTTGGCCACAATAGACCGAGTTCTCCGGAACCAAAAGATGCGGATGAAACAGGTCTATAGGGTTCCCTTTGAGCGCAACTCTGCGCGACACAAAGACCTACGTTACGAGTATGTGCAAGTAAGTATACATCCATGTTCACAGTACAGTTAGTGGACATACTGTGTTGCTCAGTGGCCTACATTACATCTGGACAATACTGTGCTACCTGATTCACTGTTGTTCTGAACACCTGTGCACTTTCACATTTTCACAAAAGATATTACAGTTGGACACGATGACCAGACCTCATGAGTACCTCTTCCTGGATGAGGCTTGCTTCAACCTGCAGAAACGAAGGCAAAGAGGCCGTAACATCATTGGCCAAAGAGCCATCACTGAGGTTCCTGGCCAACGAGGGGGTAATATTACTCTTTTTGCGGCCGTGGGTTTGGAGGGGCTTGTCCCCCGGCATGCTGTCTTTGGGTCTCACCCAACGTCTCCTAACCATCCTAGAGGAGCTAAAAGACATCCTCCTGGACCGCCAACAACACCATCCTGGGCCCGCACATCAAATTTATGTGATCATTTGGGACAATGTACGCTTCCACAAAACAAACCAAATCAGAGAGTGGTTCACCACCAACAGTAACCATTTTTTAAACGTCTGTCTGCCACCCTACTCCCCTTTCCTGAACCCTATAGAGGAGTTTTTCTCATCATGAAGATGGAAGGTTTATGACAGACAACCATAAACTAGAGAGAACCTCCTAAGGGCAATGGAGCTGGCCTGTGTTGACATCCGAGTGGAGGCTTTCCAAGGATGGATTCGCCATTCCAGGGCGTTTATCAGGCCTGGCAAGAGACAATATAGCCTGCGATTTGGATGAGGTGATGTGGCCCGATGCAGCTCAGCGACATAATGCCGCACAGTGATTGTGGTGTGTGTGTGGTGTGAATAAAGTAAATAAAAAACTTCACACCCTGATCATGTTTTCAAGAGTACTGTTGTGTGCAATAGATTCTGTTTTTGCATTGAGTTGTGTTACAGTAGTGTACATGCAGAATTTACTATAGATTTATACTCTTCATATAAAACTCTCAAATCTAAATGCCTAATCCTCTGCAGAGACTTAAGAACATCCATTACTGTAAATTTTCAAAAATATGCATTGGCAGTTATGAAACAAAGAACCTTCTCACAAATTGAGAATTGTGTTTTTGAATTGTTTTGCTGTAGTGTGTAATGATGTGTATAATGTTTACATTTTTGAAAGCTTTGAGCTGCTCTTTTTGTGTGAAAGTTTGAGTTTTGAAGTGAGGTGTGGTTGTGTTTATGTAGCTTTAGAAAAGGGTGTTGTGTTTAGACATTGGGGAACATGGAGGAAAGGTTTGTGAAATGAGAAAAACTGTAAATTGAAACAAAAAATCACGACTCTAATAAAATTTTGTTGTTGTTTGGCTGTGAAAGAAAACTAAAAATGTCTGTTTCCAAACCAAAAAGGAAAGTGAATAAAGAACACAGACAAAAAGACAGGAAAAAAAGCATTCAGTTGCAAAGAGAGGTAAGATGGGGTGAATGTTGCCATGTTCGATTGGAGTGATATGAGGGAGGATTATATGCATGAAGGGATGAAATTAAATTACATTTTTGTTTTCAATTTGTATTTTATATATTATATATATCATTAATCTTGTACCTGTGAAGAACAGCCTTAGTTATAAGAGTCAGCAGATTATAATCATAAATGATTTAAAGTGGCTATTGTTAGTGTTCATTCCTTTGAACACTAACAATAGCCAGCATTCCTATGTTGTCTGTTCAGTGTCTATAAGATCTTTATGATGAATGTACATAAGGTATACAGAATATCCTTGTCTGGGCTCAAACATCTCTGGTTACTGTGTCTTTTTACCCATTCAGAAAAGGTTTTAGCTTAGGTTTTATCCAGTGTGTATATACCCTTGTCTGTTTTCTGAATTCAACTGAAGAATAATGTATGTGCCATTCTGTGTGCTATGTGATTCTTCCCTTATCAGAAAAAAACACTACGTGCAATTGTTGATCACATGGGACATCTCTCCAAAACCTCTCTAAGAATTCATTTTTTCTTTGTGCATGATAAAAATCTAACAAATAGCCTTCTTGACAGTGTTCGAGGCTCAGACACACTCTCCCAGGTTTACTAGATCAAAGATGCATCTTTTTAGCCAGGCATACACATAACAAATCATAACCTTTTACTCCAGTACATCTGACCAAATACAAATATCCTGTGCTTGTTAGCATTCAGAGATTGGGCTAGCTCAAGTTGTGAGATCTTTCTTGAAGTTAGATGATGCCGACCCCCGCAATGATCCCAAGGCATCTAGAGTTTGTGCCAGCTCCAGTTGTGTCCCACCTCATGAACATTTCTGACCTTCAAAGGAAAAATGCAGGCCCTGCAAGGATCCCGAGCCATATAAAGATGTACCAGCACCAGCTGGATCCCACTTTATAAAGATTTCGTACATTGGACTTTGTGGATAAAGACCTTTTAATCAAGACTCAAAATAATATACTACATTTGCTGTTTCTGCAACACTCAACAATTAAAAGTCTCTGGCATGGAGGAGTTTATGTTGAATCTATGATGATCTCAGATATTGAGCTAATTTATGAATTGCTAGGAAGCACCTGGTTCCACAAATCCAAATGACTGTATAAGACCGTAGAAAGAACAGGTCTCATAATCACACACTCTTGATGCTCAAGATAGTCTCACTGTCTCCATTTGTAATGGTTTTATGATTTATAATCACACTCTTGATATCACCCAAATAAGAATGGCTTTCACTTTTGAGTCTGGTTCCTCTCAATGTTTTTTCCCCACGCTTGCTCATTGGAGATAAATGCACATAATTCACTTAAATGATCTATGATTCATATTCTGTAGAGCTGCTACAAAAAAATTATTGAATTAGATAGTCAGACTATGCCATTTAGTCACATTCTGGGCAATAGTACAGGGAGTACTCTCAGATGGACTGGATAAATTGGCAAATTGTAAAACCTGAAAGAAACTAGTCTGTCGCTGAACTCGCATTTCACTTGGACAACTGCCTCTTAGAGTGGGATCAATGTCTGATATTCCCCTATGAGACTCCCAGCCACACAAGAGAGAACCATGAACTCTGAGCCTTCCCAAACTGCCCCTGACCCCCATGCAGTTGACCACATCTAGATCTCACCAACCAAATAAGACCTCCTAATTTAACTGCCTGTAAAGTGGCCAGCATGGGCACTTTTGCTCTGCCCTGAGCGCTATTGTCTGCAGTCCCTCGCAGCCAGGGAGGGACTGTGATAAGATAACTTGGTCATATGTCACATGCTACAAGCCTTGGTGGATTATGGTGTAGCCTGCAATTTTATGGATACTTCATTAGATGAGATACCAGATTTGTGTAGATCCCCTGTCCACAACCAGCCAATAACCATTCTGATCCTTGATCCAAGAGAAGTCTTTTGGGCCTGATGCATTTTTCTTCTCTTGCTGCTTATCCAAGATCCAAGATGGCGGTATATCAAAGATGTTGGCGCAGCAGTAGCTCGCAGCGACCGCTCCGGACCTAAAATGGTGCTACTTTCACTTTGTAGCACGCCTTACACAACATCTGGACATCGGAGCAACCGGTGTCCCTGTGTACCACTGGCAAACACTCAAGGAACTCAGAAACAACCCCAACAACAAAATAAACGATGATCTGCGGCAGAAGCTATGCGACCTCGCGTGCTTCGAGAACCAGGCCTCCAGACCTTGGTGTCGCCTACAGCGGATGGACGGAGAAGAGGGAATTGAAAGCACTGTGTGAGGAAGCGGAAGCGCAGAAAGCGAATGGGGGCTAGTGCTAGGCTAAAAGCTAACCCTAGCCAGCCTGCTTTACCATCTCTACTGCTGGCAAATGTCTGCTCCCTGGACAATAAATTGGACCACATCAGACTCCAACAAGCTACTTGGTGTGAGTACAGACACTGCTGCGTCTTTATGTTCACTGAGATGTGGCTGAGCGACAGAGTAACGGACACCGCCATTCAACTTGACAGGCTCGCCGGGTTTCATGCAGCTCTGTGCGGTAAGACTCGCGGCAGCGGTCTGTGTGTTTACGTCAACACAGAATGGTGTAAGAACTCTGTCCTCATTTCCACCTACTGCTCATTGCTGTTGGAGTTTATGGTTGTGAGATGCAGACCTTTTATTTACCCCGGGAATTCACCACCGCTATTGTGTTCAGAGTGTACATACCACCACCTAGCAATAATGCTAAGAAAATAGAATTCACGGCCACTTACAGGACAGTGGCGACCCCAGGTGCATGTGGCAGGGCATCCAAGCGATCACAAACTACAAGACGACATCACTTGCTGGTAACCGTGAAGCTTTTTCAAGCAAGCCGTGGAGATGGCATCGTCCGTGAAGCAGTTAGGACGATACACAAACTGCATGGGGTCCAGTGATGGTGGAAGCTGGGTCTTGACGTGCCTCATGACAAGCCTCTCGAAGCACATTATCACAATGGGTGTAAACTTCCATGGGTTGTCTGCTGGACAGAGTACTCAGGGAATGTGCACAACAGCTAGCGGATGTCATCACCGAACATCTTCAACATCTCCCTGAGCAGCGCCATTGTTCCTACATGCCTCAAGACAGCAACCATAGTTCCCGTGTTGAAGCAGTCTACTGTCTCCTGCCTCAATGACTATCGTCCCATCATGTTTACACCTATTGTGATAATGTGCTTCGAGAGGCTTGTCATGAGGCACGTCAAGACCCAGCTTCCACCATCACTGGACCCCATGCAGTTTGCGTATTATCCTAACTGCTCCACGGACGATGCCATCTCCACGACCCTTCATCTGGCCCTCACCCACCTAGACAATCTTACAACACTTATGTACGAATTGCGTTCATAGATTTCAGCTCAGCATTCAACACGATCATCCCTCAGGAGCTGATTAAGAAGCTGAGCCTACTGGGCCTGAACAACTACCTCTGTAACTGGATCCTGGACTTACTGACAGGGAGACCTCAGTCAGTACGACCCTGGTGCGTCTCACCAGCAAGAACGATGAGTCAGCATGAGGGGAGCAGGTGCAACAGTTAACAGCCTGGTGTGGAGCCATCAAACTGTCTCTGAACGTCGACAAAACGAAAGAGATAGTTGTTGACTTAAGGAGAGCACAGAGTGGCCATTCTTTACTGAGCATCAATGGATCATCAAGAGCACCAATTTCCTTAGTGTTCACTTGGCAGATAAGCTCACCTGGTCACTCAACACCAGCTCCATCACCAAAAAAGCCCAGCAGCATCTCTACTTACTGAGAAGGCTGAGGAAACTTGCACTGTCCTGTATTGTCTTGCACTGTCTTGTGTTGTCTTCGCTCATTTTGCATCAAGTTGCACACATGCACTTTATGTGGCGAGGACACTTCTAGTCCTTAGCCCTGTGTTTTCTGATTTCTGTGATTCTTGTTGTATGTAGCACCAGGGTTCATGAGGAACGTTGTTTCATTTCACTGGGTAATGCGTCAGCTATATATGGTTGAAATGACAATAAAAGCTTCTTGACTTATCTTCAAGGTTTCATTTTTGGAAATATATTTAACCTCAACGTTTAGTATATTAGATGCTTTCTGCTTACATTGATGCTTATTAAAATATTTCAGAACAAAATCAGTTATGAAACATATTTTCCCAACTTTTCCACTTTTCCATAATGCTGACATTTTTTAACTCCTTAACTTTAATAATTCTGTCCACTAGAGTGCACACTGCCTGAACAAAGTAGGTTCTCCTTTTTTAAACCTAGGCCATGTCCATAATAATACTTTTTCATTTGAACATGCATATTTTTCTTTCTGTTTTGGCCCCCCATTTCATATTTAAATGCTTTCTTTCTCTCTATCCCCTTGTCTTGGCACAATCGCTGTATTCAAAGAACATATTCACTGTGTCTGTAAGTAAGTACGTTTGGATTTTCTGAGTTTGAATACATTACCTGTAGGTTCATAGTCTTCAATTGTGTCTGTTCCACTGTGACAAGTTGCAAATTCTTCTTCACAGTCCACTGTTGTGATTCCAGCAACTGCTGGGCTAGTTATTGGAATGTTAGCAGTTGCCCTCACTGTGGTTATCATTGTAGTGGTTGGAGGTATTGTAGTAGCATCTGGAATGAAAAATGGAATGGAATGTTTCAGTCCTTTAAGTCTGAATGTGTTTATGCAAATAAAAATGTTGTTTTTGTATTTTTTGCAATTTTAATTAAGTACATTTTATGTACAATGTTTGTATATGTACAGTATCTCACAAAAGTGAGTACACCCCTCACATTTCAGCAACCATTTTGTATATGTTCTAAATGAACAATACTATAGAAATGAACCTTGGATATATTTTAGAGTAATCAGGGTGCAGCTTGTATAGCAGTACAGATTTACTGTCCTCTGAAAATAACTAAACATACAGCCATTAAAGTCAAATAGCTGGACACAGTGATAACAGCTGTACATTGTTTAACCATGCAAAACCACATGTCCTATTCATCATGTTCTTGTTTTGTCTACTTGACAGGACCATACAAATTTGTGTATATTGTATTAGAGAGGGTAACATTTTGTGCTTTAAGTACAATTCTCTCATACTGACTACTGGATGTTCAACATGGCACCTCATGACAAAGAATTCTCTGAGGATTTCAAAACCTCTCTAGGTTACATATGTAACCCTAGTTCCCTGAGAAAACGAGACGCTGCGTAGAAACGCTTTGGGAACGTGCCTGAGTGTTCACGATCTGAAATAATGTGTGTAATCAGTCAAAAATTGGACGCTGGCTGTCACCAGTGAGGTGACGTCAAGACCAGGAGTATAAAGCACATATGAGAGAGGACAGCGGCAGCTTCTGCAAGGGAGAAGGAAGCGCTGCAGGGAGGTGTGGCATAGAGATGCAGAGTTTGTCAGAAAGTTCAGGTTATAGGATCCAAGGCAGATGCAAAAGAAGCAGGGAAGAAAGGCTGTGCAGAGCTGAATCGGGAAGCCGATTCAGGGAGCCGATTCAAGGAGTCGATTCAGGGAGCCGATTCAAGGAGTCGATTCAGGGAGCCGATTCGGGGAGCCGATGTGCGCGGAGAGTGAGGATACCGAACCGGAAACGGGAGCGCGTTCAGCGCGAGCCGGAAACCGAAACGCGCGTTTAGCGCGAGCAGAGCCGAGTCGGAAACCGGAGCGCGTTTAGCGCGAGCAGAGCCGAGTCGGAAACCGGAACGTGTCCAGCGTGAGCAGAGCAGAGCCGAGCCGGGAACCGGAGCGCGTTCAGCGCGAGCAGAGCCGAGCCGGAAACCGGAGGACAGAATGAACAGGTCAGAAACAAACAAACAAACAAACAAACAAAACAGAGAATATGCTGGAGAGTGATCAGGGCAAGCCTAAAGACAATCTGGCACTGTCTGGAGGATTCAGGCGTCCTTATAAGTGCCAGAAAATTAGACGCCATATCCGTGCAGCTGGTTGGGAGTGGGCGTTTCCTCGGTGATTGAGGCGGTAATGCCTGAAGTGCTCAAGCAGGCTGACAGAGTTTCGTTCCCTCAGGGAACTAGGGTTACATACTTAACCTAGAGACGTTCCCTTTGAGGAACTCAAGCTGCGTCTAAACGCTTTGGGAACAAGTGTCCAATCACACCAGGCTAACCAGTCCCTGCCTAGTGTGTGTCTGTCACCACAGCTAGAGAAGGACTGAGGGGCCAGGAGTGGCACTGCGGTCTAGGTTATAGAACCGCACAAAAGGTCCGTGGGGTGAACCAACTGCAGCGTTACAAAGGTCTTGGGGGAACTCCAGAGGACCAAGACTCTGAGGCAGCCACACTCCTGGCAGAGAGAGCTCTGACCCCGAATGGAGCAGGGAGACCAGACGACTCATAAGATGTGATCGCATCAACAATGCACCTGCTCAGAGCCTGCTTATCAACAAGGAGGCCTCTCTTGGGAGGGCTGTAGCAGACGAGCAGCTGATAGGTCCTTCTCCAAGGACCCGTCCCGTTGATGTAGATGTCTGGGGCCTGGAACAGAGGAGGATAGAATGCCTGTAATCTTATGGGTCGTGGGACGACCGAGGGCGCCTTGTGGAGGTAACCCCCTGTACAGGGGTACAGGAAGGCACCAGCCATACCTGGGTTAAACTTCAGGAAGGAGGGGGGCCACAGACAGAGCCTGCAGGTCCCCTACTCTTTTGAAAAAGCAGATGGCCAACAAAAACGAGGTCTTGATTGAAAGGTGCCTCCAAGATGACTTTTAGGGTGGACAGAGTCAACCCCTGGCGAACTGGACTGGATCCAGCTGGTGTTGCTCACACCACGAGCAGAACAGACGCCACCTGACGGCATGCAACCATCTTGTGGATTGAGCTATGGAGTGGAGAATGGTCTCTACCACCTCGGTGGAAAGGAATCTTCTACAGAGGATGCTCGAGAAGAGCCACCATGTCTGCGAAACATAGTGGTTCTCTGTGAGGGAGAAAGCACACTCTTCCCGGCGTTCAGCCGAAACCCCTATGCCTTCATGTGGGCAAGAACGACACCTCAATGCCGGACCGCCAACTGCTCAGACTGAGCTTGGATCATTCAATCGTCGATGTAGTTGGGGATGCAGGTACCCTGAGACCTTAGGGGAACCAAAGCCGCATCTACACATTTTGTTAAAGGTACAGGGTGAACGGGCAAGGCCAAATGGAAGAACCTGGATTGGTAAGCTGCGGCCCTGAAAGCGAACCTCAGGAACTTCTTGTGAGAAGGTAGGATAAATACATGAAAGTACGCATCCTATAGACCTACCGTGACAAACCAGTCATCGGATCTGATTTAAGGCACGACCTGCTCGAGGGTCATCATCTTGAACCTGAGTCTCATGAGAGAGCGGTTCAGCTGACATAGATCTAAGATAGAAAGCAACCCTACGTCCTCCTTGGGAACTATTAAGTTCCAGGCATAGAACCTGGAATCTCGTACTGATGGAGGGACCACATCGATGGCCCCCTCCTCAGGAGATTGTCTACTTCCTGTTTAATGACCAGAGCCTGCTGGCTTCCCACCAGGGTGAGAAGAACCCTGTGAAAATGGGGCGGAGTTCCTGCAAGGGAATTAAAATTGTTGCTTTCCACAAAGATGGCCTAAGCCAGGGGTCACGAACCTTTTTAAAACTGAGAGCTACTTCTTGGGTACCGATTAATGTGAAGGGCTACCAGTTTGATACACACAGTTTTCAGTTTAATCTGAAATAACAAACTTGCTTAATTTACCTTTTATTAAATGTTATTATTAATAATTAATGATATTCATCTATGTGAAGACACTGATCATGTTAATGATTTTTCATAATAATCAACAATGATTTAACAAAGTAGGAAACAGCTATTTTTAGAAAAGGCCTGCAGGCTACTCATGTGGTCCTTGTGGGCTACCACGTTGGTGACCCCTGGCCTAAGCTATAAGAAGATTGGCAACAACCTGAAACTTAGTTACAGTGCAGTGACTAGGGTCATACAGAGGTTTCCCAATATGGGTTCCAGTCAATAAAGGCCTCACAAGGGTCAGCCAGCAGTTCTCTGAGTTGTGTTCCTCTAACACCTCAGTTTGCACCTACCATGCCTAACCTGGGTGTTATTTTTGACCAAAGTATGCAATTTGATAAGCAGATCAGTGCAGTAGTGAAGGCGAGCTTTTACCAGCTAAGACTACTCAGCAAGGTCAAATCACTCTTGTCCCAAGCAAACCTTGAAAAAGCTATACATGCCTTCATCAGCTCAAGGATTTACTATTGTAATGCCCTTTACACTGGACTTAACCAATCACATCTACATCGGCTCCAAATGGTACAAAATGCGGCAGCACGTCTTCTCACCAACACACCCAAACGCTCACACATCACCCCTGTCCTCCACTCGCTTCATTGGCTTCCGGTGCTGTTTAGGGTGAAGTATAAGGTCCTGCTGTTTGTGTTCAAGGCAATCAATTGTCTGGCCCCGCCGTACCTCGCCGAATTATTAAAGGTCTATCAACCAGCCAGAACTCTCCACTCCTCTGGACATACCTCAAACTGCTATTTTATGTACATTGTGGGTTTTTTATTTATTTTTATTTTTTTTATCATTTTTAATTTTTTACTTTTAAATAATTTTTTTATTATTTTTATAATAATTTTTATTTTAATTTTTTATTGTCTATTTTTTGCTTTACTGGAAAGCGCCTTGTGCTCGTTTTAGTGGTTGTAATGCGCTTTATAAATAATATTTGATTGATTGATTGATTGATTGCTGTGCGTCAGGTGCAGAAGCTGATCTGCCGATTCGCGACTGGGCGCAAGTGGATGCTGAGAGAAAGGCGTGCCATACCGAGAGTGAGTTTGGGCAGGCACCAAGGAAAGGCATAGCAATCCGCGACAACGCGAGAGTTCACTGATGTGTGTCAGTGAAAGAAAGGGGGGTAGAACTGTCCATTATTTGCCCCAATATCTATATTTAAAAAAAATAAAAAAATAAATTAAAAATTAAAAATTCGGATAGAATCAAAATTAGATTTAGTTTGTCCAAAAAAATCTAAATGCTCAAGTCCACTGTCAGCCATTCTAAACAGTGGGTAATGAGGTCTTTAAGAAAATGTTTACATGATTTCATTGACAAAGAGACAGAAAGAGTAGAGAGCATGCTTCTTTCCAATATTAGTTTGAAATGCAAAGTGTTAAAGAATTGTTTTTTGTAAATATACAAAATATATACATAAATGCTCAGCTCCAATTAACAATTAAGTAAATAAAAAAGTGTAAAATGTCATTTTATTATTTATGCTTCTAAAAGGGCTGGAGGGGTGAAGGGTCTAGGGGGGATCCCCAAGATCTTTGACACAATTCACACACTGCCTGATCTGTCTGATTTTCATTACGTGTGGCCCTTAACACCACCAAGATATCATTATGGACTTCATATGAACTTAGAACTAGAAAATGAACAACCTCAATCACCAAATCAAAGGATCAAATTCATTTTGAATCCATCTAATAAAAGGGATGACATAATCCCCTATAATCTCTTTTTGGCAAAAATACCATATTTGCTTAGTAGGGTAAAACAGGCCCAATTTAATATAATTATGGACATGAGCATAATAACCAAGACCTAAGTGTGGGCTAAAAAGAAAGCATAAAAAGACAAATAAGAGACAAAAATCTGCAGTGAACTGCAGTCTAAATGTGTTCCAGCTTGAGGAAATAAAATATGAATGTAGCTACAGTTACTTATTAGAACACAATTTTTATTTTTATTATATGTTATCACAACTGGAATAAATTGTTTTGGTGCTGAATCTGTTTGCATTGTTTATTATTTAATCTCTGTATTATAGATTTTACTGTATCAAATATAATTATATTATTATATTTGGCAGCAACCTTTAGTGTTAAAATCTTCATTCACAGAAATCTCTTACACTTTCAATTATCTTATACTTATTCATTAAACCATATGTGTCCTACAATTCAAATATTTATTTGTTATGTCTGTGCTTAGATGTCAGTGGTTAAATGAGCTGTTCCTCACACTGAGTGTTACAGCCCAGCAACTCCAGTCTGAGTGCCATGCCATCATGCGATCCACGCTCAGGATATACCCGCAGGAAACGTGTCATTAGAGGCTTGAAGGAACGCAACTCTGGAGTGTCATGATTTTGATTCCCCATGAATACCTGGAGAGAGATAACGTTTAGGACATACACAAGTCAACATATATCTACAGAATGTACATGCCTATTTATTATGGCTTTTTTACTAATTTCTTTGATGTGTATAAAAAAGCTATGCAAATTTGTCTTCTATCCCTCTCTTTCCCACCTTGGCTTTGCTGCTCTTCTCATCGTGTATGTAGCTCCAGTCAGAGCCATTGGTGCTGTAAGCCAGTTTGAAGCGTTTGACAAACATGGTCTTGTTCCTGTGTTTCCCCCCCTGCAAGATAACTGCAGTGACCCGGTGGGTAAAACCAAGGTCCAGTGTTAACCAGGTGTTGTGTGCCGTGCCATGTGGTACAAATTCTACAGATGGTAGAGGTGCCAACCAGCCAGAGCGCCCTGTCAGCAACCTGGCCTGCTCAGGTAACCAGCCTCTCTCCACCTCAGGCCAAACAAAGATCTGAGAGTCCAAGATCTGACCAGACACCATCCCCAACATGCTTGAGCATGGAGAATCTAAGAAACAGAGATAGAGAGAGAGAGAGAGAGAGAGAGAGAGAGAGAGAGAGAGAGAGAGAGAGGGAGAGAAAGAGAGAGATAAAGAAACTTTGCCAAAAAACCCTACATTTTTGGCCTAATTTTGACTGTGAGCAATAAATATCAGATTTTTTATTTTTCAGTTAAGTTTTATTGGATGCTAACACACTTTCACATTCCTTTCTTTTTTTCATTGTCACATATATTTGTTTTTGTTAATGCAATGTTTCCACCTTTGTTTCCTCATTGTTTCATGTCTTCTAACAGTTATCACTTCCTAGTTTAATGTATTTGTTTAAATTCCCTTTTGTTTGTCTTCAAAAAGAATTATGATTAGATCTCTTTTCTTTATTAAGTCGCCGTGCCCCTTGTTCAGAGTTTCATAATTCCCAATTTGTTATGCCAGAGCTAAGCTCTGTTTAGTCAAGTTAGCCTTCCACAAAAAATCCACAGTACAAAGACAACAAATGAGCCTCCCAAATCTGTTTTGCACCAGGGGCTGACAGGGACAACAAGGCAAGTACTCAAACCATGCCTATGATAGAGACCGACAGGTTGGCCTCTATAGCTATGTTTAAGTTAAGTTCATATCAGGGACCAATGAGGCAACATCTTATGTTCATGCCAGAGAAGAAAAGCACAAATACATACATACATACACGTTCAAGAGAAAATAAATGTATGGTGGAAGAAATTAGTAATATGTGATAAGTGATATGCAAGGCAGTAAAGTTTTTACTAAGGCAACAGAAAAAAAATGGTCTTTTTTAAAATATACCCTTTAATCTAATTTATAAAGAGTCAAGTGGATGCCAATTCTTCAAGCCATAATATGACTATGGGAGCCTAACTTTCCCCCAAAACAACAGTAACAACTTCTTGACAGAAACTAAATGGAATGCAAGCCATTCATTTTGTGATTTTGGTTAGTGCAAAGTGGGGCAGCCACAGAATTATGGATTATGAGACAGAGAATTACAGAGAATGGATTATGCAGGGTTTGGTTTAACTGGCACACTGAGTTTTGAAACAACATACAACTAACTATTATTTTCCTAATAGCTTAATTTGATGATGATTTTTTTTTTTTAGATTAATCAGATAAAAATATTTAACATTTATCTTATGATTACTATATAAATCCTAATTCAGGGTATTTATGTATACAAATGTACTCTCAGAAATGCAAAAGCCACATAGTGAGTTTAACTATCTTTATGTTTTACATTTTTAAGCTTATAGTGGCTGCTTGTTGAGGAGTGCATAAGGAATTTTTCCTTTAAAATAATTCCCTCATGTTGGGTTGTTTCTTTCTGTAAAAAACAAAATAAAAGAGCATGAGTATGAAAGTTGAAGCAATTTGTGTAAATCAACATTTGTATTGTATATTGCAGAGGGCAAGTTGTCAACTATGCTTAAAAAAATCAATATAATATATACAACATTGCTTTGACATTTTTTGTTTGAAAAAATACACTGCCATTTTGTTTATCTGTTAAAATATAAACATCTAGAAAATACAATTAATGTAATTTGTATAATATTATATAATACTTTATAGATATAATATATCTATAAAGAAAATAAACACACATTAAAACATGCATTTAAACATAGTAAAACCGTAGTAAATCATGTTTAAAAAGAGTTGTTAACTGTTGTTATAAACAAATGTTATATAAAGAGAATAGATTGGAGAAATGCAGCAAGCTAACAGGCTTGATAAAAAAAGCATGAAAACCAAATGCATGAAAACCACAAGAGTGTTTACTGCTGCTGTTATTTGCTACTTTTAGATTTAGTATTTGTTCACACTGTTTTACCTGAACCCATCATTATGTCCAAGCATGGTGATTGCGCAACCTGATGCTTGTGAGTCACGACAGAACAGATCGAACTCTTCATGACTCTCTGCTTTCCCCTTCAGCCACTGCTCACAACCTTGGGGTAACTATAGACAAGCAACTGTTCTTCTCCTCACATGTTACTGATGTGGCTTATTCTTGTTGATTTCTTCATCCGAAGGATTCAACAATTTCTGCCACACAGGCTGCCCTGGGCTTATTCAGTCATTTTGAGACTCTCTGCTGGCAGGTTCTTCTGAACGCTATTCGTCCACTGCAAATAATGCAAAATGCAGCTGCGTGACTTGTGTTCAACCTGGACCAGGTCTCCCACACCACACCACTGCTGCGCTCCCTTCACTGGCTTTCAGTAGCTGCACGTATCAGATTCAAAACACTCATGCTTGCCTACAACGTCAAAAATGGATCAGCACCATATTATCTCAGAGATACTGCACAATGCTGTCAAGGCTTATATTTGTTCTGGCAACAATGTGGTGGAATGAACTTCCCCTAGATGTTCAAACAGCATCCCCAAGCCACGCTTGAAGATTTGCCTCTTAGTGAAACCCTTAAACTAACACCTTTCCAAGTTTGCTTTGTTAAAAAAACAAAACAAAAAAAACATCAACAGTGTTGTAGGTTTGATTTATCTTAAGTTTGTAATCTAGCATACCAGTGTAGATTTATTAATTGCTAGAAACTCAAAGTCCTTTTGTATGTCGCTCTGGAGAAGGGTGTCTGCTAAATGCCACGAATGTAAATGTAAATCTAGTGAAATTGTCCCGAAGTTAGCAAATAAATAGTTTACACAACAGCACTTAATTAAACAGTACAATTTTGACAGGATAAGGATATACGGGTTTCGCTTACCGTGCTGATGTTTTGCCTTCATCTGTGACACCAGTGTGTTTTCTTTTCATGTGCTTCTGTGCATCCTGTGGTTCTTCCATGCCACACAAACTCCACTTTGCGGAATGTGTGTCGAGAGCACATTAAAATCTTCTAAAATATTTTGCCAAATTTCCTCTAGAATATTCACCCCTAGCTCTTAGGAAATAAAGTTTTTCGTTGCAATTAAGAAAAGTATGACCAGGTACCCAGAAATGAAAAAGTATGGATACCCATTTCATCCAATTCCACCTTTATTTGGTGGCAAAAAAATATGAAGGTAAAATTATGATTCAGTAAGCTTGAAAACATGACATCATTGCTTCTTCTTCTTCTTCTTTCGGCTTCCCCTATTAGGGGCCACCTCAGCGGATCATCTGTCTCCATACCCCCAGTCTGCTACATCTGCCTCTTTCACACCAAGTACCTGCATGTCTTGCCTCACCACATCCATAAACCTGCTCCTTGGCATTCCTCTTTTTTTCCTTGCTGGTGGCTTCATCCTCAGCATTCTCCTACTGATATAACCCATGTCCCTCCTCTGCACATGTCCAAACTATCTCAATCTTGCCTCACTCACCTTCTCTCCAAAACGTCCTACATGCACTGTCCCTTTAATAAACTTTTTTTTAAATTTCTAATCCTGTCCATCCTCGTCACTCCCAATAAAAACCTTAACATTTTCAGCTCTGCTACCTCCAGCTCCACCTCCTGTCTTTTACTCAATGCCACTGTCTCTAATCTATACAACATCGCAGGTCTCTCCAAAGTCCTATAAACTTTTCCTTTCACTTTAGCAGACCCTTCTATCACAAATCACTCTTCTCCACCCACTCCACACTGCGTGCACTCTTTTCTTTACTTCTCCAACACACTCTCCATTACTTTGCACTGTTGACCCCAGGTACCTGAACTTCACCTTCACCAACTCTTCTCCCTGCAACTGCACCACTCCACTGCACTCCCTCTCATTTACAAACATGTACTCTGTCTTACTCCTACTGAAACATGACATCATTACAAGCTATTTCATTCTTTTGTTCCCTTATGGTTGAACTATTGTAATGCTTTACTGTCTGGATGTTCCAGTAAGTAATCAACCTCCATTTAGTCCAGAAAGGAGCAGCAAGAAGCCAGAAAATATGATCAGATCAGAGGTAATCAGGGTCTTAGCCTCAATCAAATGCCAAATTACTTATAGAATACTACTGCTGACGTACAAAGCACTGAATGGTCTCACACTGCAGAACCTAAGTGAACATTTGGTCTATTATTATGTGCCACACCAACTTAAAGCAAAATGCACAGGGTTTTTGTTGGTATCTTAAATAGTGAAGACTATAACAGGGAGCAGGTTTTACTCTTACAAAACCCCACAGTTACGGAGCAGCCTTCCAATTAGGATACTGGATTTAGTCTTATTCTCAGGGTTTAAGTCTATGTTGAAAACCTTTTCTCAAAAAGCTTGAATAAACAAATATGTTATTTAGGTATCTGGGAAGGATCTAAACAGAAGGGATCATGGTTATAGAGTGTTTTGATGAACTGTGATGTTTGGATGATGTTGTCCCTCCATTTTAAAGGATCGACCAAAGAGGCCCAATAATAAAGACCAGTGGCAGGCTATGCATTTCACTCCTAGGCCTTCAGTGGTGTCTTACCTGAATCAATCCACCTCTTAATACCATCATTATAATGCCACAGATATAGAATCATTAATATTATACAGAAATGCATTATAACAGAGGCAATAAATGCCATTTCCTATTGCAAAAAACCCAAATGAACACAATTCAACAGGTCTCCTTTCAATAAAGCCAAAGCTACACCACCTGCATAAATCATCTCTAGCAAAATCAGCAATATTAACCTCATAAAATGACCCTAGGTTTTCTGTGCATGATGCTTTTCCTGGGGATTTGAAATTAAGGCAAATTCTGTGCAAATTCGACAGGAACAAAAAGCAAAAGTTTACATGTTTCACGAAAAAGCTTTCTTTTTTTAAATGTTTTGGCTGACCTTTCCTCATGGTGTCCAACTTTTTTTGAAAGTCTATCTTGTAAATGTGATTGTAAGTTTATGTACAGGCAAATCAAAATTTTCTTCTCTCAGCCATTGTGGCATAAAAAAAACAGCTACTGATTAAACAAGGATCCAATCATAGACATTAGGTAATGCTATTGAATGAAGAGAATAGACTATTGGGAAAAATCTAATAAATATTTATGTATACATTTTAATACATATAAAAAAATATATTAAAACTTTATTATCAATATAAAAAGCCAGAGATTCTATTAAAGTTTAGGGTAGCAGAATTCTTGCATTGTTGGTTTTTACAATGGGCCATCATGGCCAGCAAGAATTCTGCAGAGGTTTGGGAATGCCAGACGTGGTCTAGTGGTTAGGATTCAGTGCTCTCACCGCCATGGTCAGGGTACCAAACCCAGCCATTAGGGTTGCACAAGCCAGTACCCTCTTAGTGGCGTTCCTAAGCCCGGATAAATGGGAAAGGTTGCGTTAGGAAGAGCATCCAGTGTAAAAACTTGTGCCAAATCGAACATGCGGATCAGAATACGGATGATTCGCTGTGGCGACCCCTAATGGGAGAAGCCGAAAGAAAGTTATAGTATACCCTAATTTTGTGTTCGTCGAAGGGTGGCATCACAAATGTAAAATAATGTAAAATAAATTCTATGCTTTTAAATGTTTGATATGTTTTATGTCTATATATATATATATATATATATATATATATATATGTCTGTTACCTGATATCTTGCAGCCATATAATTCAAAGCGCATACAAATGCCTTGTTCCCAAGTCATAGGTCGTATCCTTATGTAACGTGTCAGTGTGGGTTTTGGGAAAAAGGCACGCACCTCATCTGTGGGGTTATGACTGCCAAGAAACACCTAAAAGACAAAGCAGGTAATTTATAGACCACACTTCACAAAACGAATCACCCAATAAATACATCACACCCGCACATCTACAATCTAATCTAAATAATAAGCAGACTACATTTAAATAATATTCTAGGGTAGCAATCACAGGAGGTGCTTACGCACCCTATTTCTGTTTATGTCTTCATGTTCAACTTCTTCTTCTGATTTAGGAAAGTCTACGAAACATTCAGACAAAAATGGGCCAAAGGCTGTCAACACTAACACACTAACATAACTAACTTTACCTCTGAGCATTAAAGTGTTGTTAAATTGGGCTTACTTTGGAACTACATTTATGGTCATTACTTTTCAGATGTCCAAATTTAATAGCCAAGCGGCCATAGATTCCATGTGTTGAGATAAATTCAATACATCCTGTTATGTCTGTTTGCGCCGTATTAGACTTTCCACGATTTTGGATTATTAAAAAACTCTTTAATACTTTTTTAAATTAAAAACCAAATTTGGCACATATATTTATAATAAAAAGTTATAAAAATATAACACATATGTTACATGTTTTTTTTTTTCTTATCCATCTTTTTATCTAGACATCTAAGACAGCTAGACATTTTCTCTCAATTCTGACTTATTTCTTGCAATTCTGACTTTATTTTTCGCAATTCCGACTTTTTTTAAGCCAATCGGCAGCATCACCCTTGTAGTGGCAGAAAGCTTTACACATTAAGAATTAAATAGGCTACAATAAGTATGGTATGATTTTATGATGGTGTATAATGTTATAAGCCTCCAAACCCTGGAGAAAAATCTGTCTAAAAATCAGCTCCGGTGTAGAGACCTGTATGGGACAGATTTTTCAGTCCCACTTCCAGAAGGTTGCTAAAGTCCGCTGACTCCTTCTTCCCGCTACTCTACTCTTTAGTTTCACTTGCTTCCCTTTTAAATATGAATAAAAAAGAAACAGAAAATTAACACAAAAAAAAGTTTTGCTTCATTGAAGTCTGACTTTTTGTGTAAATGATGAACAAGACATAAACAAGAAACTTTTCAAAACATAAACCATTAACTGAAACGATATAAAAACATACCAAAGTTTTGTTGGGTTGTATGTTCCTTTCTTTAATAATGAAGTAATATCTGTAGCACTCAGTGATTCATCTCTGTCTTGTGCTTCAGACATTTAGCCTTGGTGTGCTCTACCAAGTACATGCGAGTTCATTGTTGATTTTGTGCAGTAGATACATAACAGTTTATTTGTTTTTAGTAATATATATATTTGTTTTTAAGTATATTTTTAAGACCATTTTGCAGGAGTCCTGCAAATGATTTTATTCTCCCGCAACCCGCACACACAGAAGTATTTTACTGCCTGACCTGCATTTACCCATCAAATCTTGTCCAGAGAAGATGCACCAGAAATATTTGACTTTTAGGAAAATAAAGTCGGAATTGTGAGAAAAAAGACAGAATTGTAAGAAATAAATTCTGAATCATGAGAAATCTTTCCTTGTTGGTGGCAAAAAAAGGCTTCCATGCAACACAGAATGGTCAACGGTGACATTAGGAGTCACCACAGCGGATCATCCGTCTTAATACCATGTCCTCTACATATTGTTAGGCGTGGTACGGAGGCGGTAGCCGAAGTAACGGCAAACAGAAACTTTTTTTAACAAAGGCAGAGCCAACACAAAATACCCGCGTAGATCGGGATAAACCGGCAAACGGCAGTCCAATAATAACATCCACGGTGCGTTATAGAGGAAGCGCGGCGCGGAGGAAGCGACGGAGAAGCATCGGTAGTCCGAGGTGCGCTGGGGAAGGTGAACGCAGCCGTGGAGTGAGCGAGGAGTCCGGGAGGAGAATGTATGTAGCGGGAGCAGCATACACACGTCCATGCATGAACACATATAATAACGGCCAGAGAGTGTGGGTGAGTGAGCGGTTTATATGGGAGCCGGGAGTGAGTGAGTAACGCGCTTCAGCTGTGCATGATTTGCGCTGCGAGCTTGGGAGCATGCGGAGGCAATGACAGCCTCTGAAGGAGGCATGGCAGGTGGATTCCTGACACATATGCCTTTTCAAACCATCTACCTGCATGTCTTCCTTCACAACATTTATAAACCCCCATTTTGGACTTCCTCTTTTCCTCATTCCTGGTGGCTCCATCTTTAGGATTCTCCTACCTATATACCCCATGTCCCTCCTCTGCACATATCCAAATCATCTCAATCGGACGTCTCTCTTTTTTTCCCCAAAACTTGCTTCATGAGCTGTCCCTCTTATAAACTTGTTTCTAATCTTGTCCATCCTTGTCACTCCCAATAAAAATCTCAACATCTTTAACTCTGCCGTTTAGCTCCACCTCCTGTCTTTTAGTCAATGCCACTGTCTCTAAACCATACAATAAAGCAGGTCTCACCACAGTCCTATAAACTTTTCCTTTCACTCTTTCAAATACCCTTCGATTACAAATTACTTTTGCCACTCTTCTCCACCCACTCCACCCTGCCTGCACTCTTTTCTTCACTACTCTAACACACTCTCCATAACTTTGCCCTGTTGATCCCAGGTACCTAAACTAATCCACCTTCACCACCTCTTCTCCCTGCAACCACTCCACCCCACTGCCCTCCCTCTCATTCACACACATGTACATGTATTCATCAACCTGTCCATCACCACTGCAAACAGGAAAGAGCTTAGAGCCAATCCTTGATGCAATCCAACCTCCACCTTAAACCAGTCTCTCCTACTGCACACTTCACTGTTGTCACACTGTCCTCTGTAATTGTCAGCTGATGGCGCACGTTCTTCTGAAAATCTCGCTTCCGTTTCTGTCACGGAACCACCTCGCTACCAGTGTGCCAGCCATCTTCCCAGAGTATAAATAAACGCCGGCTTCGACAGTTCCTCGCCAGATCGTCTCTTTGGCTACACTCTCGTGGGAGACCTTGCAGCCTGTTCTTTCCCTGGGGTATTCTTAACTTTTCTTTTTAAAGATTTTGCCAGCAGCTTTGTTTTTGTATTTATGTTTGTGTTTGTTTGTTTTTACTTAGTTTTGAGGTGTTCATAAGTTTGGACAGTGGACATTTTGCTTTGCTCCTTGCTCACAATAAAGGCTGTTAACTCATATTCTTCGGCATCCTGGGGTCCTTCCTGTCACACATTCCTGACAGAACAATCAGGCCCATTATGGATCCCTCAGACACATAGGAACTACGGGAAAATATAGACTCCCTAAAGCAGATTTGCATTAACCATTACCAGCACCTACAGGAAATTGGTTCGGCACTTCAATACCTCCTGCAGCATTCAGAACAGCCTTCAAACTCCGCTGCTGCTGCCGCACCCACTATTTCACCTCCACTACCTACTATGGCTGAAACCCTTCCGGCTCTGGTCATAGTCAGTCAATGCAGTCTGATATTTCAACTACAACCGTCTTCCTTCCGCATCAAAGTAGCCATGGTGGCCTATGTGATTTTTCTCTTGTCCGGTCCAGCTCTCCAGTGGGCCACCACGGAGTAGGAGAATTAAACCCCCTACTGTTCATTTGTTGCCACCTTCTCGGCCCAGCTCCGGAAGATCTTTGACTCTGCCTCTCCTATCAGGATTTGCTTAATTGTTGTTTTCTGCCACTCAAAGCAGGCATTTGGTGGCCAAATTCGCAGCAGAGTTTCGCACCACCATCACAGATAGCGGTTGGAACCCCACCGCCCTCTATGATGCCTTCTATTGGGGTTTGGGCACTGACGAGCTTTCCACCCAGGAACTTCCCCCTGGTTTAGACAGCCTCATTGTTGTTTTCTGCCACTCAAAGCAGGCGTTTGGTGGCCAAATTCGCAGCAGAGTTTCGCACCACCACCACAGATAGCGGTTGGAACACCACCGCCCTCTATGATGCCTTCTATTCGGGTTTGGGCACTGACGAGCTTTCCACCCAGGAACTTCCCCCTGGTTTAGACAGCCTCATTGTTGTCATGACTCAGATTGACCAGCGCCTGCAGGAATGCCGCACAGAACGCTTTCCTCTGCATTCCAACCCTCGCCGGTACTCCACCACCATCGAACACCTCCACGAGGTACTGCAGCTCCAGAAGATATAGAGATCGGCCGTCAACTCATATCTCCAAGTGAGAAGGAAAGACGTCACTCCAGGGGCCCCTGTCTCTATTGTGAGGAGGCTGGACACATGGCTCCTACTCAGCGAAAGTTCAGGCTCGTCGCTGATGGGGGAGGAACATGCCGAGCCAATTCCTCTCTGCCCTCTCCAAACCACTCCTGGACGTTCGCATCCTTTCCGGGGGGAGGAGCATAATCTTGTGGCTTTTGTAGACTCAGAAGCAGACTCAGAATTTCTGGATCAAGATCTGGTCCGGCAGCTAATGAGCAAGACTAAACCACTGCCGGCCACCCTTTAAGTCCGGGCTCTTGATGGCTAAAGTGGATTTATCAGGCAACCTGTCAGACTAAATCATCTCTAAGGTCATTTACCCAATTGTTGTGCAACTTAAACTATCCAAGGTTTTTTCGGATCCACACTGCCTTCCATGTCTCTCTCCTCAGACCTGTTTAATCCTGTTCCTTGGTATTTTGCTTTGCTCCTTGCTCACATTAAAGACTCTTAACTCATATCCTTTGGCATTCTGCATTTGGGTCCTTCCTGTCATACATTCCTGACAGTAATTGCTTTTTACTTCTTGTAATTGCTTAAGAAATAAATGATGTATCTGTGAATGCATGGAAGCATGGAGAAGCATGAAAATGTTTAGAAGAGATGGCAGTGGAGTTTTTACCCAGATTGTTTAACAAGATTTTGGAAGGTAAGAGGATGCCTGAGGAATGGAGAAGGAGTGTGCTGTTACCGATCTTTAAGCATAAACGAGATGTGCAGACCTGCAGTAACTACAGGGGAATTAAGTTGATCAGTCACACTATGAAGTTATGGAAAAGAGTAGTGGAAGCCAGGCTGAGAGAAGAGGTGACCCACAAAAATACTTGTGTGGAGTTAAAACAATGCAAAAAACAGCTTTATCAAAAACTATTTATTAAATATATACACCAATTAAGCATAACATTCTGACCATTGAAGGAAATTACATCTTGGTCATAGTCTTAATTTAGTCAGTCTGGGAGAGGCAGCAAGCCATCATGGACAATCTCTAACCAAAAGATGTCAGAGACCATGATTCTTATTTAAACAATTCCCTAACCCATACCCGACCTGCTAGTGGAGCTGGCACTAGCAAAGGTGTAAATACCGGTGACTAACACCTGCTGATGTCCGGCCCGATAGTGGGATCACCCAGCCATGTCTTCCTTTACTTATTTCCTACACTTATTTTACATTCAAAGGCTAAATTCTATCTATACTTCAAAGGGAAGAACAATATAAAGTGTCTGGGCAAAGTTTGTTCTGTGTTCTTCCCTGCTAGTGTAACCTGTAACCTGTTTCCTGTGATGCAAGAGTAAGGATTTAAATGAGTTTGACAAGGGCCAATCTGTGATAGCTAGATGGCTGAGTCTGGCCCATGTGGTCCAATCCAACAGACAAGCTACTGTAGCTCAAATTGCAAAACAAGTTAATGCTGTTAATACTTGATGGGTCAGGACTGTTTTGGCGGCAAAAGGGGACCAACACAATTTTAGGCAGGTGATCATAATGTCATGCCTGATTGGTGGCTATAAAGTTATGACTGTATATAAGTTTTAAACAGGTGTAAAAAAATGCTTTAAAGACAGAATGCCTTCAAACTATAGAAGTGTTAATAGTTTATATTTATCAAGTAACAAAACAGAAAGGCAAATAAAATCAACAGTTGCAACAGTGGCTATGTTTTTGTGCATAGTTGAGTTGCTTAGATTTCCACATCAAGCTTTTTGGCTGCAACTCTTCCATGAAGACCAGACTTCTGACCAGACTTCTCCAGACAGTAGATGGGTGTAACTTTTGTGTATTTCATCTACATTAAATTTTCTTGGCCAAATGTAAAATGTGAATATGTTTAATAAAAATGTTTAATAAAACAACAGGAAAGTAAACAAGTGAAAGTTTCAGAGGCAAGACAAAAACAGTGCAGATCCAAACAAACAGTCCCAAAACAAATATTGGTTTTGTAAAAAAAACAGTTGAAAAACACAATCTAAAAAAGTTAACAAGAAACCAAGGCATAGGCTAAGATGGGTTTGAGACTGAGAAAGTAGAAGGTTGGGAGGAGTTTGAGGCCAAACGCAAAGAGGTTAAAAATTTAGAAACGGGACAGTGTTCCGTGAAGCGTGGGGTGAGATTTGTGCAGACGGCCTTGAGAAGGAGGTCTCGAGTGTACACCCAGACCTTCTGGCCTACATGGTTGAAAGAAATGCACCACATGAGGCACCGCCCTAAGTTTGTGCTTTTTATTTTTATTTTATAGTGTTCCGGCAGTTTGTGTTTTTTTTTTCTTTTTGTATGTACGCGTGAAAGTTGCAAACTGCACAATGGACACTAACAAAGTCACAGAGTTTGCTCTACTTTTCCTGCTTCTTTGGACTCTGTTCACAGTCGCGTCTGGAAACTCTGTTTACAGCCACGGTCCTATTGTTTACACCAGGGATCAGCTGTTAGCATTCCGCAACACGCCGATGCTACTAGAAGAAAAAACGGATATTCCCCGCGAGCTAAGAAGAGGAAGACGGGGGAACTGTGCTGGAGCTATGTGTCGGAATAAAAGGAGACTTTACAGACCAACTCTCCCATCCATCGTTATGGGAAATGTAAGATCTTTACCCAACAAGATGGACGAGCTAGCAGCTCTTACCCGTCATCAAAGGAAATTCTGGGGAGTAGCATCATACTGTTCACGGAGTCATGGCTAACCAAGCGAACACCGAAACCACCGTGGCTCTGGATGGATTTGATTTACTGCGCGAGGACAGAACGATGGAGAGCGTTAAAAAAAGGGAGGAGGACTGGCAGTGTTTGTGAATAATAGATGGTGTAATACTGGTCACATCACTATCAAAGAGCAGATCTGCTGTAAGGACATTGAGCTGTTAGCCTCTAGCATGAGGCCATACTATCTGCCCAGGGAATTCTCGCATGTTATCGGGATAGCTGCATATATTTCCCCCTCTGCTGACGTGGAATCAGCATGCGATGTCCTGCATTCTGTTGTTAACAGACTGTGAACACAAAGCCCAAACGCACTTTTAATCATCTCTGGAGATTTTAATCAAGCCCCTCCATCCTCCACTCTGCCCACATTCACCCAATATGTTTCATGCCACACCAGAGACAATAAAATACTGGATTTATTCTATGCCAACTCAAAGGAGGCTTATACATCAGCAGCCCTCCCCCCTTTGGGAAGATCGGATCACAACCTGGTTCATCTCCTACCTGTGTACAAACCCCTTGTATGCAGGCAACCAGCTACCTCCCGCACAGTGACGACATGGTCTGATGAGACCAGTGAGGCTCTGAAAGACTGTTTTGAAACAACTATGTGGGAGGAATTGTGCAGTCCACATGGGGAGGATATTGACAGTCTAAGAGACTGTATTACGGACTAAATTAACTTCTCTGTGGAGAATACTGTACCCACCAGAACTGTACGGTGTTTTCCCAGCAACAAACAGTGAATTAACCTAATATAAAGACTCTCCTTAAAGAGAAGAAGAGGGTGTTTAAATCAGGAAACAAGGAAGAGCTGAAAACTGTCCAGAGAGAACTGAGAAGGAAGATCAGGGAAGGAAAAGCATGCTACAAGAGTAAGATGGAGGATCAGCTGCAGCAGAACGATGTCAGCGGTGTGTGGAAGGGGCTCATCACGGGTCATAAGGAGTCCAGTTTTCAGGCTGAGGGTGACCAGAAGTTGGTGAATGATCTCAATCTATTCTTTAACAGATTCGATCAGCTTTCCTTCCCTTCCCCCCATCCAGTCCCCCCTGCTGCAACCTCCCCCCCCTCTGCTTCCACAGCAACTAGCTCCAGCCCCACCTCTCTCTGCACAGCTATCAGCTCACAGACAATACACAACACACCTAACTACTCCCCCCCCTGCCGATTCCCTCCAGTCAACACTCCATCCAATACACACTGCCCATTACAGAAGCCCAGGTGAGAATGGAGCTCAGGAAGATCAAAGCGAGGAAGGCTGTGGGCCCAGATGCTATCAGCTCCAGGCTACTTAAGACCTTGGCAGACCAGCTGTGCGGCATATTGCTGTACATGTTTGACCTGAGCCTGAAGCTGGGAAAGGTGCCACAGATATGGAAAACATCCTGCGTGGTGCCTGTTCCGAAAGACGTCACGCCCAAAAGACTTCGAAGACTATCGACCAGTAGCACTGACCTCGCATCTGATGAAAACACTGGAGAGGCTGGTGCTCACACATCTCTGACCTCTGGTGAGCCCAACAATAGATCCACTTCAGTTTGCCTACCAACCTGGCATTGGAGTGGAAGACGCAGTCATCTTTCTCCTAAATTGGGCTATTTCACACCTGGAAAAGGCTGGGAGCACTGTAAGAGTCATGTTTTTTTACTTCTCTACAGGGAGTGCAGAATTATCAGGCAAGTTGTATTTTTGAGGATTAATTTTATTTGAGGATTTAATTTGAACAACAACCATGTTCTCAATGAACACAAAAAAAAAAAACTGATTGAAATTAATATCAAAGCTGAATATTTTTGGAAGTAGTTTTTAGTTTTAGCTATTTTAGGGGGATATCTGTGTGTGCAGGTGACTATTACTGTGCATAATTATTAGGCAACTTAACAAAAAACAAATGTATACCCATTTCAATTATTTATTTTTACCAGTGAAACCAATATAACATCTCAACATTCACAAATATACATTTCTGACATTCAAAAACCAAACAAAAACAAATCAGTGACCAATATAGCCACCTTTCTTTGCAAGGACACTCAAAAGCCTGCCATCCATGGATTCTGTCAGTGTTTTGATCTGTTCACCATCAACATTGCGTGCAGCAGCAACCACAGCCTCCCAGACACTGTTCAGAGAGGTGTACTGTTTTCCCTCCTTGTAAATCGCACATTTGATGATGGACCACAGGTTCTCAATGGGGTTCAGATCAGGTGAACAAGGAGGCCATATCATTAGATTTTCTTCTTTTATACCCTTTCTTGCCAGCCACGCTGTGGAGTACTTGGACGTGTGTGATGGAGCATTGTCCTGCATGAAAATCATGTTTTTCTTGAAGGATGCAGACTTCTTCCTGTACCACTGCTTGAAGAAGGTGTCTTCCAGAAACTGGCAGTAGGACTGGGAGTTCAGCTTGACTCCATCCTCAACCCGAAAAGGCCCCACAAGCTCATCTTTGATGATACCAGCCCAAACCAGTACTCCACCTCCACCTTGCTGGCGTCTGAGTCAGACTGGAGCTCTCTGCCCTTTACCAATCCAGCCACGGGCCCATCCATCTGGCCCATCAAGACTCACTCTCATTTCATCAGTCCATAAAACCTTAGAAAAATCAGTCTTGAGATATTTCTTGGCCCAGTCTTGACATTTCAGCTTGTGTGTCTTGTTCAGTGGTGGTCGACTTTCTGCCTTTCTTACCTTGGCCATGTCTCTGAGTATTGCACACCTTGTGCTTTTGGGCACTCCAGTGATGTTGCAGCTCTGAAATATGGCCAAACTGGTGGCAAGTGGCATCTTGGCAGCTGCACGCTTGACTTTTCTCAGTTCACGGGCAGTTATTTTGCACCTTGGTTTTTCCACACGCTTCTTGCGACCCTGTTGACTATTTTGAATGAAACGCTTGATTGTTCGATGATCACGCTTCAGAAGCTTGGCTATTTTAAGACTGCTGCATCCCTCTGCAATATATCTCACTATTTTTGACTTTTCTGAGCCTGTCAAGTCCTTCTTTTGACCCATTTTGCCAAAGGAAAGGAAGTTGCCTAATAATTATGCACACCTGATATAGGGTGTTGATGTCATTAGACCACACCCCTTCTCATTACAGAGATGCACATCACCTAATATGCTTAATTGGTAGTAGGCTTTCCAGCCTATACAGCTTGGAGTAAGACAACATGCATAACGAGGATGATGTGGTCAAAATACTCATTTGCCTAATAATTCTGCACTCCCTGTAGTGCTTTTAACACTATCCAACCTGCGCTCCTGCGGGATAAGATGGTGTACATGGGAGTGGACCAATATCCGTCTGCCTGGATATTGGACTACCTCACAGACCGACCACAGTATGTGAGGACTCGTGACTGTGAGTCTGACATGATTGTCTGCAACACTGGATCCCCGCAGGGAACAGTTCTAGCCCCGTTTCTCTTCACCATCTACACTGCAGACTTCATGTTCAGTTCAGCAACCTGTCACCTACAGAAGTTCTCTGATGACTCTGCCATCGTCGGTCTGATCACGGATGATGATGACAGGGAGTACAGAGGACTTATACAGAACATGGACTGGTGCCAACGGAGCTGCCTCCAGATAAATGCAGGGAAAACAAAAGAACTGGTGGTGGATTTTCTTAGGCACAAACAAACTTTATCACCAGTGAACATTCAGAAAAAGGACATTGTGAGAGTGGACTCTTACAAATACCTCGGTGTTCACCTAAACAACAAACTGGACTGGACAGACAACACTGAGGCGATTTACAAGAAAGGGCAGAGCAGACTCTTTCTGCTGAGGAGACTGAGGTCTTTTGGAGCGCAAGGAGAGCTACTGAAGACCTTTTTTGACTCTGTGGTGGTCTGCTGGGGCAGCAGCATCTCTACTGCAGACAGGAAGAGACTAGACAAGCTGATCAGGAAGGCCAGCTCAGTCCTGGGGATTTCCCTGGACACTGTACAGGAGGTGGGAGAAAGGAGGATGGTAGCAAAACTATTATCATTGCTGCAAAACGCCTCTCACCCCCTGTATGTAACCGTTACATCGCTGAGCAGCTCCTTTAGTGACCGACTGATACATCCCATGTGTGTGAAGGAACCTTACAGAGGTCTTTTCTCCCTGCTGCTATTAGACTTTACAAGCAAAGATGTTCCAAGTAAAACCAGTCACCAAAATACAACACTGTTATTACTTTTTAGCTGTGCAATAACATTACCTGTGTGCAATATTACATGAATCATGTGCAATATTATGTGCAATATTACCCGCAATTACGTGCAATACCACCTTGAAATATTACCTGAAATGCGTACTTTTTTCTCGCCCTATTTGTATTTATATATTGTACTTTGTATATACTGTTATTATAGTGTGTGTATATTCTTTTTTATATATTTGCAATTATTTTTATTTCTTTGTTTATTATTATTATTATTATTATTATTATTAATAATAATATTATTAGTAGTAGTTTTTATTTCTTTGTTTTTATTTCTTTATATATTCTTTTTTATATATTGCCTTTAATTTTATTTCTTTGTTTTGCTGCTGTAACATAGAAATTTTCCCACTGTGGGACGAAAAAAGGTTTATCTTATCTTAAAATCCCAGGAACCTCTGTAGCTGCTTGCTAGCTGCTTGAAGAAGAATCGACTTTATTTGTCACATATACATTACAGCGCAGTGATATTTGTTCTTTGCATATCCCAGCTTGCTTAGAAGTTGGGGTCAGAGCACAGGGTCAGCCATGATATGGCGCCCCTGGAGCAAAGAGGGTTAAGGGCCTTGCTCAAGGGCCCAAGAGTGGAAGCTTGGCGATACCGGGGCTTGAACCCCCGACCTTCCAATCGGTAACCCAGCGCCTTAACCGCTGGAGCTACCACTCCCCTGCCTAGATTCGGCCCAGGTCCATCTGTATCTTCCTGGCCAAGAATATGAACCCAGCAGAGAGAGAGTCCTGATTACATTGGTTCATGGCCTCCTGCTGCCGTCCAGACAGATTGTATAAAGACCTATGGGGTGAAGAGGTTTCAGGCAGCAGGTCAATGATGCAGTCATAGAGACGGTGTGGTGGCAGGGAAAATGGTTCAACATTGCTAATAACGGCCCCAGGTCATGGTACACAGCCGGGAAAGAGCTAAGATTAGTTTGTGGCTCGTGACATGGCGGGACAGGTACTGGGCCTGTTGGGGAGAGGCAGTGAGTCTAACAGGGCACCTCCATTCAAAGACTTTGGATTCTGCTCGGGAGTCCATGAATGCCACTAACTTGTCTGGTCTGCCCTGCAGATCTGTACTTTGAAAAGCAGTTTGGAGGAGACAAGCAGTGGTTGGCTTGACGTGGTCAATAGCAAACCCTGCCTTTTGCTGGGCATGAGGCTGCCATGTGCCCTTGTTCCCCCCTCAATATAGGCAGAGCCCCTTGGAGCAGCACCTCTCCTTTTCCGTTAGTGATAAATGCCATTGCTCTCCAAAGGATGAGGCATAGACAGGGATTCTCCACCCCAGGCTGTAGCTGGACAATTACATTGCACTGTGTGAGAAAAGAGCAGTAAGATCCGGGTTCCCCAGAGAAGGGTGCATGCAGGGCTAGGTGAGGCTCTCGCGGGGCAGACGTGGCTAGGACTGGTACTGGCTAGTACTGTGGAACCACTAGTGTTTGCTGTGAGGTGGTCTCAGTCAGAGTAGCCGCAGTGGCTGGAGTGGGGAGCTAATACAGAGGCCAGCTCCTGGAGTTGTTGTTTGTGGGAAGTCCTGAGCCAAAACCTGAGCAACCGCAGGGTCCATTTTGTCCACCTGACCAGAACCCGGAAGACCGTGAAAAAACACTGCACATAGGGTTATCACTGTTGCCTGTTTCTTTGTGCTTCTTTAAAATAGTATGAACAGCAAATCTTGAAACCAAGGTTTGCCTTGAAATCTTTGCCTAGAAGAGACCTTGCAGTATATTTAGCTTGTCTCATGTTGCTGTGCTCAGGCTTGCCATGGTGCCACCTGTGACATGAAACTGTTTTCCACAACCTCTCCTTAGTAGCAAAGTTTGGTGGTTCCTCATCCAATTTGAAGCCTCCTACCCAGCAGTTTCTGTTTTAATTGACAGTAGTAGAAAGTGTAGAAAGTGTGCAATATAAGAATTGGTGCTGTTTTAACCCAAGGAGTAGTTAACAAATGTTGATTTGATTTAGATATTTCTTCTGTTTGCTCACTTTTTATAACTTTTTGTAAATTGATAAAAAAAAAAGTCCATAATAAATGAATAAATAAATAAATAAATGTTATAGGGTGTAGTACTGTAGGTCTTGTGTAGTGTTACCTGTGTGAAGGACTTGTACCTACCAAACCAGAAGCAGGGCTACACTGCAAAAAAATAGTCAGGAATGGTTTGAGGACTATGAAAATGAGTTCAAGCTGTTGCCTTTAATTTCCTCAACCTGATCTAGTATCTGTGAAATCTACTGCACATACAAGTCAGTTTCATGAAGGCTCCACTTTAGAACTTAAAGAAACTGCTTCCAACAGTTTGATACCCCACTTTAGATGTGATGTGGAGTCCATGCCCCAATTTGTTTTGGCAAGGAAAGTGATAAATGTAATAAATTGCAGGTTGCTATATATTTTCAAAGAGATGCTTGAATTAATCTGTGTATGCTGTTTAGTTGTTGTGAAAACTCAAATAAATTATGTCAAGGATTATTTACGTTATCACAAAGGGGTATAAAATTAGGCGTGAATTTAAAGCGGATAGGTTTTCATTTTTTAACAGAATTTTTTATGTTGTCGCCTACCTTATGCTTGTTGCCATCTTTTACCATTATCCAGTCCTCTCCATTGGTGCTGATGCTGACTTTGTAGGTCTTTATGTAGTAAGCTTTTTTAGTTTCCTTAGAAATGGCACCTTGTGTTCCTATAGCTGAAACATGCCGTAGGAAGCCCAGATCGACCTGAAAGTAAGGCAGAGAGTAAGATGCTTAAAATGTGTGTGCATTGTTTTTTGTCATCACTATTATCGTTAATATAATGTTTTATAATTGAACTTTACAACTAAACATTTAGGGACGGATTACTGACTGGGTCTACTGAGATTTGGGCAGTGATTATACTGATTTGGGTAAAACTGCGTAAACTTGGTAAAACTATTTTTGTATATTTGGGTAAAACACTCCCAACATCACTGAATAATGCAATGAAATTCAATGAATGTATAGTCACAATTTTTTATTCCATCTTTAAATGTTATAGGCTGTAGTACTGATGTTACAGGGTTAGCATAATTTGTTATTATGTTAATTTGTAGGAAGCTAGATAAAATTCTGTTCTGTTATTCAAAAACTGTTACAGCTTTATTTTATAGAGAAGATCTGTCCCATACAAGCAAAATATGTTGTACTGATATTGCTTTTCATTTATGAAATAAGCAAACTACATCAAAAAGCAGAACCTTTGGTTTATTTAAAAGTAGACATTACTATTCATATACTTATTATATCTGTAAGACATTCTGAGACATAAGACATTTGTAAGTATTCGCTGTGATTCTGGTTGTTTTATTTATTTGTCTGTGAAGAGAGATGACCCAGACGGTCATTTTCTTTATTTTAGAAAACACATCGTTTTGTTGCTATTATAAGTGTTTAAAAATTAAAGTAAACCCTTTACAGATTCAAATGATTTATTGCTCTTATCTCTATGAACAAATAAGTAATTTAAGTTTGTTTCGTCGTTAAGATGGAAAAATGTAATCTAACACACCGGCGTGTTTGTCGACCCCAGAGGGGGTATATACATACAGTGCCCTCCACAATTATTGGCACCCCTGTTTAAGATGTGGTCGTGGACTTCAAAAAATTCTCCTTTTTTTTTAAACAACATAGAACCCAAATGCAAAAAAAGAGAAAAATCCAACCTTTTATTTTAAGTACATTACTTTGGTGGTAAAAAAAATCACACATTTAGTAAAGAAAAAAAAAAAACTTGAAATCATGTGTGCCACAATTATTGGCACCCCTGATGTTAATACTTTGTACAACCTCCTTTTTCCAACAAGACAGCACTTAATCTCTTCCTATAACATTTCACAAGATTGGAGAACACAGAGAGAGGGATTTTTGACCATTCTTCTTTGCACAATCTTTCTAGATCATCCAGTGTCCTGGGTCCTCTCTTATGCACTCTTCTCTTTAGCTCGCCCCACAGGTTTTCGATTGGGTTGAGGTCTGGGGACTGAGATGGCCATGGGAGGACCTTGAGTTTGTGACTGCTGAACCACTTTTGTGTAGATTTTGCCACATGTTTTGGATCATTATCCTGCTGAAAGACCCAATGACGACCCATCTTCAGCTTTCTGGCAGAGGCCATCAGGTTTTTATTTAAAATATCCTGGTACTTCAAAGCGTTCATAATGCCATGCACCCTAACAAGGTTCCCAGGGCCTTTGGAAGAGAAACAGGCCCACAGCATCACAGATCCTCCACCATACTTCACGGTGGGCATAAGGTGCTTTTCAGCATACTCATCTTTTGTTTTACGCCAGACCCACTGTTTGTTGCCAAAAAGCTCAATCTTAGTCTCATCTGACCAAAGCACACGATCCCAGTTGAAGTCCCAGTACCGCTTAGCAAACTCCAGACGTTTACGTTTGTGAGTGTTAGTGAGAAAAGGCTTTTTCCTTGCATGCCTCCCAAACAGCTTGTTGGCATGTAGAGAGCGTCTGATGGTTGTTTTGGAGACTCTGTGACCCCAAGATGCCACTCTTTGATGCAATTCTGTGACGGTGAGCTTGGGAAATTTTTTTACTTCTCTTACCATCCTCCTCACTGTGCGTTGTGGCAAGATAAACTTGGGACCTCTTCCAGCCTTGTTTGTCACTGTTCCAGTTGTTTTAAACTTCTTAATGATTCCTCTGACTGTAGATACCGGCAAGTTAAGGCGAGTGGCTATTTTCTTGTAGCCATTGCCTGACTTATGAAGGTCGACACACATCTGCCTTACTTGAATGGTGTGTTCTCTTGTCTTTGCCATGTTGACAAATGGGTAAGAGAATTAGGCCTCTGTGTCACGTCATATTTATACCCCAGGGAAACAGGAAATCATGAATTACTAATTAAAAGTATATATATATATATATATATATGAGTAATGTAAGGGCAGTAAATAAACATGTGTTGCCCTGAAGGTTTTCATTTCACCTCTTTTATGTTTATGTCTCATCTACGTTTGCCATACTACTTGTTGCCTTCTGCCTTGCTCATTGTTAGCTTCTTAATCTAGCCTACGTCTGTAGTTCATGATAGCCAGGAAATGATACAGTGGTAGTTTAAAAAAGCTAAGCAATGACAGGAAATAAGTCAATGGGCTGAAAACAGTGCACAGTGAAAAGAAAAAATATTGATCATGTCACAAAATAGATAAAAATAATGTAAGGAGTCTATTTTAAAAATGTAAGAAGTAGAAACCACAGATATTTGTGTAAAAATTTTAATAAATAGAAGTAAAAATAAATACTAGTAAAGTAAAGTACTGATACCAGAAAAATCTACGTAAGTACAATAACAAAATATTTGTACTTCCTGCCTCTGGAGGCACTGAGAAATATTTTCTCAGCCAAAAACAACAAATCTTTTTGCAATGCTTTGTATGTCAAGTTTAATTGCTTTTCAATATTGCACTATATGTTTAATGGCCCTAAACAAGTCTAAACGAGCTAACAGGAAAACAAAGGCAGGATGTACACAAACTTGTCATGAAGTGGCCTGCAGACAAACAAAATAGCTCTTCCTGTGAAAAACAGGATACTGCTCTGTGTGTATCTGTAGGTAGAGAGGGAAAAGGAATTCACCGCTGAGAGAAGGTACTAATCGCTGTATTTTCTCAAGACACTATTGGGGCCAAGCCTTACTGACAGCAAGGTTGTGCTTGTTCTTTAGTCTCAGTAAAATCCAAACGTTTATTTTTTATTTTTCATTTGTTATAACATAATTTTGTATTTGTATTTTCAGGCCTATGCCTTTGTTACCACACACATCTATTTTAAACATCCAAATATTACTGAACATATTTCCGACCACATAAAAGAGGTAAAATGGAGAGGTACAGTATGTATATTTCATTCCCAAAGAAAACAGACTAGTATTACAGATAGTATTATATCATATAAAATCTAACCTAGAGAACTTGGAGCTTGTGCATGCCAGAGCTACATAGCAATTAAAATGAGAATAATGGAATTCTTTTTCACAATCTATTTGTAAAAAGAAAAGTGACATTTTGACCAAAATTAATTTGTTCATATAAGCTTCTGATAAATCTGATAAGTTATACAGCTGCTGTTTGTTTGTCTTGATTTTATGATTATCACTCAACTGTATGTTTTTTTTTAGTGTTTTAAAAGGTGCCTTTGAATAGAATGTATTATTGTGTAAAATTATTATTATTATTATTATTATTATTATTATTATTATTATTATTATTATCATCCAGAATAGGTTTTAGACTAATTCGCTTACCAGCCAACTAATAAAATAATGTATAGTCTTCCCCTACAATTCAATAAAATTTACAAGAACACCACTGTAAAGAACTTTAGCTTATCTGAGTCAAATTTTAGAAAATTTGTGTGAAACAAACAAGTTGGATATTATGACTGCTCTTGCAGCATTTGCACCATCTTCTATTTCCATCTCTTTCCTGTGCTTTCATCCTCCAAGACATTGTTTATCAGATATAGATGTGTTCTCCAGATGGATTTGTTTTCCTACGGAATCACCAGCCTACACTATAAATACATGTTCTCTATGGGAGAAAAGTCTTCCTGCATCTACAGTTGGAAGAACAGTGGAAACACATGATGTTAATCAAATGTTTTTTTATGCTTTTGTGAGTAACTCAACTGATTTTAAATTATTACAGTTAAATAATTAATTTGTTCTATTACTTAATACTAATGTAAACCTTAGCAGGCATAAGTCAATTATGATGTTGTTACCAAAGCTAAATCAACAACATGTCAGTTAGATCCCATTCCAACTAATCTATTGAAGTAAGTGTTACATACTAATGACCTGTTTTTAGCTTCAGACCAAGGCTTCATCTCACTGTTAGTTTTATTAGATTTTAGTGCTGCATTTGACACTATAGATCATGATCTTCTTCTAGATCGCTTACAAAATTAAGGCATTTAGGGACAGGCATTAAGCTGGTTTAAATCCTGTCTGATTGTTACCATTTTGTAGACTTAAATGGAGAGCTATCCAGGTTAATGCTAGTAAATTATGGCGTGCCACAAGTTTCAGTTCTAGGACCCCTGCTTTGCACAATATACATGCTTCCCTTAGGAGATATTATTAGAAGGCATGGAATTAGCTTCCACTGTTACGCTGATGATGCCCAGCTATATATCTCATCAAAACTAGGCGATACAGCTCAATTGGCTCAGATAACTGAGTGTATTAATGAATTATAAGACTGGATGACCCATAACTTTCTACTATTAAATTCTGATAAGAAGGAGATTTTGTTTAAGTTTTGTTAAGTTTCAAATCAACTACAAACTAATGCTTCTTACTTACAAAACACTAAATGGTTTAGCTCCCATGTATCTATCCAGTCTTCTAACATGCTACATCCCATCATGCTCCTTGAGATCTCAAAACTCCAGACTTCTAGTAGTTCCTAGAATAGAAAAGTGCACTAAAGGCGGTAGAGCATTCTCACATTTAGCTCCTAAACTTTGGAATAGTCTTACTGACAGTGTTCAGGGCTCAGACACACTCTCCCAGTTTAAGTGCAGATTAAAAACTTATCTTTTTAACAAGGCCTACACATAACACACTTCACATATCATAAACTTGTGCTCCAATACATCTTATCAAATGCACATTATCAACTTGTGTTGTTAATACCAGCAGATACGCTAATTTCTCTCCACTGCTTCTCTTTCTCTACCCATCCCGAGGCATCCTGAGGTTGCTCCAGCCCCAGTAACATCCCATCTCATGAGGATTATAGACCTTTAAAGAAGTAGATGCCGAACCCAGCCATTAGGGAGGCACAAGCTAGTGCACTCTTAGTGCCGGTCCCAAGCCCGGATAAATGGGGATGGTTGTGTTAGGAAGGGCATCCAGCGTAAAACATGTGCCAAATCGAATATACGGATCACAAATAAGAATTCCATACCGGATCGGTCAAGGCCCGGGTTACCAACGACTGCCACAGGTATCAATGGCAAACAGGGTACCGGTGTAAATTTGGCTACTGTTGGCCGAAGGAGGAGAAGAAGGAAGACGTCTACAGAGATGGCAGGAATAGGAGAAGTGTAGGAGAGTGAAGGTTCGGGTTGGTAATTTAAATGTTGGTACTATGACGGGTAAAGGGAGAGAGGTAGCTGATATGATTGAGAGGAGAAAGATAGATATGTTGTGTGTTCAGGACACCAAGTGGAAAGGGAGTAAGGCTAAGAACATTAGAGGTGGGTTCAAACTGTTCTATTATGGTGTGGATGGAAAGAGAAATGGTGTAGGGGTGATCCTGAAGGAAGAGTACAGTAAGAGTGTAGTGGAGGTGAAGAGAGTTTCTGATAGGGTGATGAACGTGAAGCTGGAAGTTGAAGGGATGATAATAAATGTCATCAGTGCCTATGCACCAAAAATAGGTTGTGAGATGGAGGAAAAGGAAAGATTTCTGGAGTGAATTAGATTAAGTGGTCGATGGTGTACCTAGGAATGAACGATTGGTGATTGGGGCAGACTTTAATTGGCATGTAGGTGAAGAAAACAGAGGTGATGGGGAGGTGATGGGTAGGTATGATATTAAGAAGAGGAATGTGGAAGGGCAGATGGTGGTAAATTTTGCTAAAAGGATGGAAATGGCAGTGGTGAATACATATTTTAAGAAGAAGGAGGATCATAGGGTAACGTATAAGAGTGGAGGAAGGCGCACACAGGTGGACTATGTTCTATGCAGGAGATGCAACCTGAAGGAGATTGGAGACTGTAAGATGTTGGCAGGGGACAGTGTAGCTAGACAGCATCGGATGGTGGTCTGTATGATGGTTTTGGAGGTGAAGAAGAAGAGGAGGAGAGTGAGGACTGAGAGAAGAATAAGATGGTGGAAACTGAAGGGGGAAGACTGTAGTGTGAGGTTCAGGGAAGAGGTCAGACAGAGGCTCGATGGTGGTGAAGAGGTGCTGAAGGATTGGGTAACTACTGCAGGAGTGATGAGGGAGGCAGCTAGAAAAGTGTGACATCTGGAAATAGAAAGGTAGACAAAGAGACGTGGTGGTGGAATGAGGAAGTGCAGGAGAGCATAAGGGGAAAGAGGTTGGCAAAACAGAAGTGGGATCGACAGAGTGAGGAGAAAAGTAGGCAGGAGTACAAGGAGATGCGGCAGCAGGTAAAGAGGGACGTGGCGAAAGCCAAGGAAAAGGTATATGAGGAGCTGTATGAGAGGTTGGACACTAAGGAAGAAGAAAAGGATTTGTACCAATTAGCCAGGCAGAGAGACCGAGCTGGGAAGGATGTGCTGTAAGTTAGAGCAATGAAGGATGGAGATGGAAATGTGTTGACTAGTGAGGAGAGTGAGTTGAGAAGGTGGAGGGAGTATTTTGAGCAGCTGATGAATGAGGAAAATAAGAGCGAGAGAAGGTTGGGTGGTGTAAAGTTGGTGAAGAAGGATGTAGATATGATTAGTAAGGAGGAAGTAAGAGCAGCGATTAAGATGATGAAGAGTGGAAAGTCGGTTGGCCAGATGACATACTGGTAGAAGCATGGAGAAGTTTAGGAGAGATGGCAGTGGAGTTTTTAACCAGACTGTTTAAGAAGATTCTGGAAGGTGAGAAGATGCCTGAGGAATGGAGAAGGAGTGTGCTGGTACCGATCTTAAAGAATAAGGGAGATGTGCAGACCTGCAGTAACTACAGGGGAAGTTGCTCAGTCACACCATAAAGTTATGGAAAAGAGTAGTGGAAGTCAGGCTGAGAGAAAAGGTGACCATCTGTGAGCAGCAGTATGGTTTCATGCCAAGAAGAGCACCACAGATGCCAGTAGGAGTAAGACAGAGTACATGTGTGTGAATGAGAGGAAAGGCAGTGGGGTGGTGCGGTTGTAGGGAGAAGAGGTGGAGAAGGTGGAGGAGTTCAGGTACCTGGGGTCAACAGTGCAAAGTAATGAAGAGTGTGTTAGGGAAGTGAAGAAAAGAGTGCAGGCAGGGTGGAGTGGGTGGAGAAGAGTGACAGGAGTGATTTGTGATAGTAGGGTATCTGCAAGAATGAAAGGGAAAGTTTATAGAACTGTGGTGAGACCTGCAATGTTGTATGGATTAGAGACATTGGCACTGAGTAAAAGGCAGGAGGTGGAGCTGGAGGTAGCAGAGCTGAAGATTTTGAGGTTTTCATTGAAAGTGATGAAGGTGGACAAGATTATAAATGAGTTTATTCGAGGGACAGCCTAAGAAGGACGTTTTGGTGACAAGGTGAGGGAAGTGAGATTGAGATGATTTGGACATGTGCAAAGGAGGGACATGAGTTATATTGGTAGAACAATGCTAAGGATGAAGAAAGAAGTAGATGCCGAACTCGCAAACTTCCCGTACCATCTAGAGACGTACCAGTGCCAATTGGATCCAACTTCATGTGTGGAGTTTTGAGATTGGACCTTCTGGAGTGTTTAAAGGCTCTGGCATGGAGAAGCTGGTGTTGGATCTGTGATGATCGCAAATGTTGAGCTATTTTATGAGTTGCTCAGTAGCTCCTAGTTTTATAACTACAATGACTGTATAAGACTGTAGAAAGAACATTACAGTGAAACCCCGTTGTACAAGCAACCTATAGTATGAGCAAACGGAGATACGAGCAAACTCGCTTGCAAAATTTTACCCTGTTTCACGAGCAAATTTTGAAGGCACGAGCACCCTTTCAAAGGCAGATAGTCACATCAGTCGCTTAGTTGATGAGGTATCACTGGGTCGCTCTCATTGTTCAGTGCAGCAAAAACGTAACTTGCGGTGTATTTGTTTTTAAAAATAGGCTACAAATACTTTTTAAGTGCAGAAATAAGCGATCGAATGACATCTCGGAACGGATTAAATCACTTTTACATTCATTCCTATGGGGAAAATGAACATACGAGCAAATGGACACACTAGCAATTTTCAAGAACAAATTATGCTCATACAACGGGGTTCCACTGTATTTATTATCTTACATTCCAGTGCTCATGTTAGTTCTCACTCTTCAGTGTTCTTTAAACAATACAGAACACTGGAGAGTGAGAACTAACATACAACTAATACTAATACATAATAACTAACACTAACAACACATTACACTCTTGATGTCACCCAAATGAGGATGGGGTCCCCTTTTGAGTCTGGTCCCTCTCAAGGTATCTTCCTCATGACATTTAAGGGAGTTTTTCCTTGCCATGGCGGCTTGCTCATCAGGGATAAATGCACACCATTCACCTTAACTGTTGATCTCTATAAAGCTGCTTTGAGACAATGTCTGTTGTGAAAAGCGCTATAGAAATAAACTTGACTTGACGAATTTAAAAAATATAATAGTCACCTTTTAATTTTCCACATACACTGTGCATTACTGTATACAAGCAAAAACTTTTTATAGGCACTACATTCTAAGATCAATTTCTACAGTGCCTGTCAAAAGTCTGGAAATACTATGTTTTTGTTTATATGCAAGAAAATAGGTAAAAGGCAAAAAACACAAGAACTTGACAGTGAACAACTGGAAGGAAATTCTGTGGACAAATGAGTCCAAATGTGACAGAAGAACTGATAAGCCCAATTCCAATTGGATGCTGTGTAAAATGTAAATAAAAGTAGAATGCAATGATTTGCAAATCCCGTAAACACATATTTTATTCACAAGAAAACATATCAAATGGTTGAACTAAGGAAATTTACCTTTTTACAGAGAAAATAAAGTAGTTTTAAATTTGATTGTTGCAACATGTCTTCAAAAGTTTGGGGCCATATACAGTGAGGAAAATAAGTATTTAAACACCCTGCTATTTTGGTTCTCCCAATTAGAAATCATAGAGGGGGTCTGAAATTGTCATCGTAGGTGCATGTCCACTGTGAGAGACATAATCTAAAAAATAAAAATCCAGAAATCACAATATATGATTTTTAAACTATTTATTTGTATGATACAGCTGCAAATAAGTATTTGAACACCTGTCTATCAGCTAGAATTCTGACCCTCAAAGACATGTTAGTCTGCATTTAAAATGTCCACTTCCACTACATTTATTATCCTAAATTAGACGCACCTATTTCAGGTCGTTAGCTGCATAAAGACACCTGTCCACCCCATACAATCTGTAAGAATCCAACTACTAACATGGCCAAGACCAAAGAGCTGTCTGAAGACACTAGAGACAAAATTGTACACCTCCACAAGGCTGGAAAGGGCTACAGGGAAATTGCCAAGCAGCTTGGTAAAAAAAGGTCCACTGTTGGAGCAATCATTAGAAAATGGAAGAAGCTAAACATGACTGTCAATTTCCCTCGGACTGGGGCTCCATGTAAGATCTCACCTCCTGGGGTCTCAATGATCCTAAGGAAGGTGAGAAATCAGCCCATAACTACACAGGAGGAGCTGGTCAATGACCTGAGAAGAGCTGGGACCACAGTTTCCAAGGTTACTGTTGGTAATACACTAACACGTCATGGTTTGAAATCATGCATGGCACGGAAGGTTCCCCTGCTTAAACCAGCACATGACCAGGCACGTCTTAAGTTTGCCAATGACCATTTGGATGATCCAGAGGAGTCATGGTCATGTGGTCAGATGAGACCAAAATAGAACTTTTGGGTCATAATTCCACTAAACATGTTTAGAGGAAGAAGAATGATGAGTACCATCCCAATAACACCATCCCTACTGTGAAGCATGGGGGTGGTAGCACCATGCTTTGGGGGTGTTTTTCTGCACATGGGACAGGGCGACTGCACTGTATTAAGGAGAGGATGACCGGTGCCATGTATTGCGAGATTTTGGGGAACAACCTCCTTCCCTCAGTTAGAGCATTGAAGACTGGTCGAGGCTGGGTCTTCCAACATGACAATGACCAGAAGCACACAGCCAGGATAACCAAGGAGTGGCTCTGTAAGAAGCATATCAAGGTTCTGGCATGGCCTAGCCAGTATCCAGACCTAAACCCAATAGAGAATCTTTGGAGGGAGCTGAAACTCCGTGTTTCTCAGCAACAGGCCAGAAACCTGACTGATCTAGAGAAGATCTGTGTGGAGTGCAGTGTGTGCAAACCTGGTGAAAAACTACAGGAAATGTTTGACCTCTGTAATTGCAAACAAATGCTACTGTACCAAATATTAACATTAACTTTCTCGGTGTTCAAATACTTATTTGCAGCTGTATCATACAAATAAATTGTAAAAAAATCATACATTGTGATTTCTGGATTTTTTTTTTTGATCATGTCTCTCACAGTGGACATGCACCTACGATGACAATTTCAGACCCCTCCATGAATTCTAAGTGGGAGAACTTGCAAAATAGCAGGGTATTCAAATACTTATTTGCCTCACTGTATGTATGGGAACTGAGGAGACCATTTGCTAGTGTTTTGGAAGAGGAACATTGTCCCATTCATGTCTCATACAGGATTCTATCTGCTCAAAGTTATATATATATTTTTTTCATGTTTTTTGATTTATGATACACCAAATGTTTTTTGGACTTGTGAACTGAACAAGCAAGCAAGCAAGATGGTATTACTTTAGTCAAGAAAATGCAGCATCCATTAAATTTAAAAAAGAATTTTAAATTGGCTGACCACAGAACATTCCTCAATCCATTTTAAATTATCTTTGGCTCAGAGAAGATGGTGGTGTTTTTGGATCATGTTCACATATGGCTCCTTCTTTGCATGATAAAGCTTTTACCTGCATTTACAGATGACATAGGAAACTATGTTCAGAGACAATGATTTCTATAGGGGTTTCTGAGCCAATGCAGTATTTTTTGTAGATTTACAGAATCATGATTTTAATGTAGTGGGCCAGAAAATCTTGGGTGTCCAACATTGATTTTTTATCTTGTCCCTTATGCACAAAGTTGTATGTTAGACAGAGAACAAGTGGTTCACACATACAGTCAAATTTGGAGGCGGTTTAAAGTTGTATATAAGGTTAAATAAAATATCCAACTAGCCAAAAAAGGTTTTACAAGAGGCATGGCAAAGTATTTCATCTGTCTAGATGCCAAGAGTGTGCAAAGCTATTAATCATGCTAAGGAATAACATCTGTACATTTATATATTTGTTTGGTCAAATTAAATCTTAATACCTAATATTACCTAGATTGTTGAATTTCCCCACTGTGGGACAAATAAAGGTATATCTTATATTATCTTCTCTCATCTCATCTCATCTCATCTCATCTTATCTCATCTTATCTTATCTCACCTTATCTTATCTTATCTTATCTTATCTTATCTTATCTTATCTTATCTTAAAATACAACAAAAGTAACAGTCATGTGTCAAGTGTTTAAAGCACTTTTGACAGTTACTGTATTTCATATATTATTTCATTATGTCATTATTATCTGGGTCTATATAATAATGGATATATTACTATATTTAATAATTCATTGTCAGTTTTTTTTAGTTGTGGGTGTGTGTATAAAACCTTTATAATATTTTTTAAAAATAAAATAGAATAAATCAAATTAATGCAATACACAGTAAGGAGTGAGTAGCTACAGTGGCACTTTGCTAACTCTAGTTTTTTTTTCTCCATAATCCTGGCATTGTTGTGCATGTTTTCAAGTTTAATAAAAATATTTAAAAACTGCACTCAAAGTAGGAGGCTAAGACTAAACGAAAAAGAGATTTTACTATGTTTCACGCAATAAAAGTATTGCACGTGTATAAATATTGCATATTGCATTTCAGTACAAATACGTGTACCGTTACACCCCTAAAATGTAATTATAAAAAAGAAAAAGCCCTTCCCTCTGACAGGCTTGAATGTGATTTTTGTATATTTATACCTGTATCCATTCCCTGGCAGAATCTTCCGAAGGTGTCCAGCCATTTTCATAGTAGTTTAATCTTGAACGGAAAGGAGACCAGCTGGGATTGTACTGAGATGATGCAGTAATTTTCTCATTACTTATTTCACCAGATTCCATTCCCAAAGGAGACAGGCACTCATCTGTAACACACCCAAACACATTCAGTCAGCAATTCTTAGACTGATGTGTCTTTAAGGAACAATTATTTAATCTATGCAGCTAAAATAATTAGTACATTGTTTTTCCACCAATGTTTTTTCATAGTTTTTTAGATTCTGCTTGGAATATTTCCAAATATTTTTAAATAATGAACTTAAGCCAGGTTAACAGGTAACCATTATTACAAGAAATTATGCCACCTGGTCCCCTACAAATGTCACACATTCTAATATTTTGCTGGACTGCCTTTTGCTCTGATTGTGGCATGCCTTTGCTGTGGTCCAGTGTTTATTTTATGTTCCCTAGTGTATATTGTCAATAGTCAACCACTTTCAGGTCTTTCCAAAGATGTTCAAAAGGGTTCAAAGTCAGGACTCAGGATAGGTCACTCTTGGACATTCACAGAGTTGAGCGATGCCTGATTTCCTCTGTGCAAATTGAGTCCAACAGTTCAATCTTGGTTTGATCAGACCAATGAATCTTGTTCCACACATTGTGGTAGTTCATCAGGGGTCTGTTGGCAAAGTTCATGTTTGCTTCTATGGATTTTGCTCTGATCTAACCACTCTGCAAAAAAGCCAAGATTGGTGGATGGCTGTGGTGATGGTTGTCCCTATAGAAATGTATCCCATCTCCACACAGGTTCTCTTGAGCTCAGTCAGAGTAACCATTGGTCAACACTCTTACTGTAGATTGTGTCAAGGATGGACAACACCAAAACAGTTTGTGTAACAGAACACATTTTTATTTCCTCCTTCTTGTTTCTCCTTACCTGTCTTCCTCTCTCTATTTCTCACCTAACCCCTGAAACCCTGTCTACTCTTTAAAGGGCTATGCCACATTTAACCACTCTACATCCCTCCCCTTAAGCTAATAATTAACAACTGAGCATTCAAACATAACATTCAAAACTAACTGGAGCATAAGAACAGCATGACATGGAACCGTATGGTTACAAAAGAAAAGCAGAAGAATAAATATCCTCAACCAGTGAAGTAATCCTGATAACGTGGTTTGGGGTGACTGACCCCTTCCTGAACGAGTCATTGAAGGCTGGGCAGTGGGGCCAGCAGTGGCAGATGCTTCACTCTGAGATGGCAACAGTGCAGATGACTAGGGGTTTATAGGAGGTGAAGCTTGTGACAAAAGGATATAATATTCACACTCCACAGGTGCAGGCTCCTGAACATGGAGAAGGAGACGTAGGTTTTTTGTGTATTGTCTCCCCTGAGATGTTACCACATAGCTGTTAGGCTATTGAAAGTGTCCTCAGGGGCATTTAGCATTGTGTCCAGTGCATTAACTCGGTTTGAATTATGGTTTCCAAGCTAGGCTGCAGTTTGTTTTGGATAGTAATCACGGCTTTGGGAGCGAGGTGCTGTTTTAAGTGATGAAACTGATCTACAGCACTTTGCAAAATGGTTCCATTTACCACAATTGTTGCACTGTTTCTGGAAAGCAGAGCACTTAAGTGGGAGTGGTATCTGTTACAGTTTATGCAGCACATGCAGCCTCATATTTTAGTTCTTTCGTGCTCTTCTCGGACTGTTCCTGTAATAAACATATAATAACTGCGGAGTCTAGCGTGAGCTTTTTCGCGGAGCAGCTGTTTGCACACACAGTCACTTTCAATCCCACAAATGACGCGGTCACGTATTAGCTTATTAGCATTTTTTGTCAGTATTTTCACTGTGGAAACACGATTGAATAGACTCACCAAGCTTTTGATTGGTGGTGTTAAAGACATCTGTCCATTATTATATTCTTTGTGGTGGGCAAACATAGTTCAGCAAATTTTTGTAGTAATACATCAGGATCTTCTGTCTTCTTCTAGAGAATGTGAAAGCCTCAGATTTTCCACCGTGTTGGGACCTGCTAAATTCAGCAGGGTATAAGCCTGCACTTTCTTTGATTTTTTGACACACTGGAATTGCGATATATTCGCCATTCCTTTTTAAATTTGCTTCAGCTGTGAGCTATGTGTGCAACGAAAATTAGTGGATCAATACGACGGAGACCTTGAGCCATGTTGTAACACTTCTGACACCATGTAGATTTTTCTCTGATATGCATTGAAAGTTGTGAGGCCTTGTGTTGTGTGCCTTTATAAATCATGTCCAAACTGTGCTACTACAGTTTATTAGTAAACCTTTATTACCACTTCATCCATTCTTAAAAGCGTTATACAAATAAAAATTAATTGAATTAAGGTTGTGGAAGACAGTTTCATGTCACAGGTCATACAGGAATGTAAGCCTGAGCACAGCAACAAGAGATAAGGTAGATATATCAGCAAAGCTTTTCAAAGCAGTCTGGCATTTTAAGATGTACTGTTTACCCTATTTTAAAAAAGCAAAGTGAATCAGGCGATGTTGAGAACCATAGATGCAGTGGTTGGCCAAGAAAGCTTAATGTAGAAGATGAATGATGCATGATATCCAGTAGAGCCATCATCAGAGAACCAGTGGGACCCAGGTATACTTATTTATTGTACAGAGAACACTGGCCAAAAGGAAAAATGTTCTTCATAGAAGAATTGTGGCCAAAAATAGAAACCTCCAACCAATGTGGAAACAAGGCTAAATTATTTAATTATGCACAAAAAAACATTGGAACTGGAGTGCAGGTGCTCTGGACTGATGAGTTAAAATCTGAAATATATGGCTGTAGCAAATGAAACTTTGCAACAGTGAAGCATGGTGGAGGTTGCTTGCAAGTTTGTGGCTGCCTTTCTTCAAATCGAGTAGGAAATTTGTTCAGAATTTATGAGGATCTCAATGCTGCAAAATACCGGCAGATATTTATCATCCATTACCAGTAGAGAGGTGACTAATTGGCCCCAAAATTATTCTGCAGCAGGACAACATGTCAAATTATACAGTCATTGTCATTAAGAACTTTCTGTAGCATAGAGAAGTACAAGGAGTTCTGCAAGTAAAATTTCTGGCCCCCACAGAGCCCTGATTTCAACATCATCAAGTCTGTTTGGGGATTCAGGAAAGACATAAGGGTTTGAGGCAGACTACATACATGGAAGATCTGTGGTTAGTTCTCCAAGAATATTGGAACATCCTGTCAGGTTCCTTCAGAAACTGTGTGCACATGTACCATAGGATTTGATACAGTTGTTCAGGCAAAGGGTAGTCACACAAAATATTGATTTGATTTTAATTATTGTTTCTCTTCCTTTTTCTTTTCCACTTTGTTAATTAATAAACTATTAGCACTTCTAATTTTGAAAGCATTCTTACTCTACAGCATTTGTTCACACATCTGACACTATTTTCACATTCTGTTGTCACTTATACATGCTAATGATCTGAAGAAATGCCATCTCTTTCTATCTAGAACTCACAACTGGGCAGATGAATACAAAGCTGTGACAATCAGGAATAAAGAAAATAAAATGCTAAGAGCTATTCTTTTAGAATAACTGAAAGGATGATTGACAGAGAGCTGTACTTACTGGCTTCCTCAGGGCTTTGCACTTGGTTGGAGCGAATCCCATAATTGGATGAGAAGCCCTCCTTTGTGATTGCACTGTCAGTGTGGATGGAGAGCGACAGAATGCCAGTGTAGGACACAACCTGGCGTGGCTTACTGGAACCACAATACCTTCCAATATGAGGGCCAACTGAGAGATAGAAAGCAAAAGAGAGAAAGAGAGAGAGAGAGAGAGAGAGAGAGAGAGAGAGATGTTTGTGTTCATACCAACAAGAACATGTACAGTTCAAAATCATTATTATTATTATTATTATTATTATTATTATTATTATTATTATTATTATCATCATCATTATTATTTTTATTATTATTATTATTATTATTATTATTATTATTTATTGTTTGTTTTTTATTCTTTAAAAAACAAAAACAAAAGGCAGACAGCTTGATAAAAACCATAAAAACTAGCAAATATGTATTTAACATTAAATTGATTGTTAGCAATAATGTAAAGCCAATTGCAGTTTTGATTAAGAAATACAAGCTTAATGAGAATATAGGGTGATTTTAAACATAAAATCTGTTTATAATACATTTTTAAATGAATAAAGATTGCTTAATTTTAAAAGTATATAATAGGGGTGACCCTGAATAGTTAAAGATTTGATGTTTTAATAAGCGGAGCTTGACTAACAATCTCACTGTACAATTTCCACAGTGGTGTTATGAATTGAGGATTGAATTTTTCTAAATAAGTTAATATACAGCCTTTTATTATAACAATGCTGTAAATAAAAATGTGGGGGAAAAAAGCTTTCAATAAATAGTTTTAACATGCGTGTATAAATCCAACCACCCCCGTGACAGATATAAGTTTCACTTCACATAATCCTTGACAGACACAAGAGCATCTTGGCAGCAGGGATTTAAAAACAGTATTTAACAATGTATTTTTTTCAGTGCATCAAAGTTGCGCTGTGCACAGACAATTTAGCTGATTTATTGTATTTTGTTAACTGTGAAATAGAAATGCTATGTGCATTGTGGCCCTTCTGCAGTTATTTATGTTATTTTTTAGGTTCATTGATTCGAACAGTTTATATAAATTTTCTTCTATATCTTTGTCTGATGTTCTGTATATTGTGGTTTTAAGATTTTATGAATGTTAATCCACAATGGCTTTCATTTAAACTTGAAAAAGATAAAAAGGCACTTTCAATTCCGTCTATCACTTGACAGGCAGTTCCGTGGCTTTATTAGACACACACACACACACACACACACACACACAAACACACACACTATTTGAATATTAGTCGACTATACACTTGACGATTCTGACTCTGGGTCCTGGAATTATTGTGGATGTTACTTTGTTACTTTGATGTACCACTTACCAAAACATTAGTGGAGCATACGTTCACCTAACGTAATATATTTCCAAATGGCAGTGACCTTTTTCAGTAGGATAATATGCTCTTAGGACTTGATGGGTATGCTGGTTACATCTTGATTTCAGATACACAGCACGCCTTCGAAGGTCTTTTGAGATCTATGACTTTGAATGAGCTGTTTTGGCAGCACAAGAGGGAAGTTCTTTCCTATTTTTTTTTATGCTTAAATGCCGGAAAGACGTAAAAATCATACATCATACTCAATGTATTTATCGATTTAATAAAATGTATTTATCGATTTAATAAAATGTATTTATCGATTTAATTAAATTACATGAAGTTGAGTTGCTCAGTAGCTCCTAGTTTTATAACCACAAATGTGAAAGACTGTAAAAAGATAATCTTTCATTCCAGTGCTCATGTTAGTTGTCTCTTCAGTGTTCTGTATTGTTTTATAATCACACTTTTGATGTCACCCAAATGAGGATGGGTTCCCCTTTTGAGACTGGTTTCTCTCAAGGTTTCTTCCTCATAACATCTAAGGGAGTTTTTCCTTGGCCCATGTTGCCATGGCTGCTCATCAGGGATAAATGCACACCATTTACTTTAACTGTTATATTCTGTAAAGCTACTTTAAAACAATGTCTGTTGTGAAAAGCGCTATAGAAATAAACTTGACTTGACAGAGAACTTCATAAAATAATAGAGATAATTTCTACATAAAAGATCATTTTTTAATATGGTAACTTAGCTCATGGTAAAGCTTCTTAAACATATATGATTAGACTCATCCTGACTTCTGCAGGCCTGTGGCATTGCCACCTCACAGTCAAGGGTCATGTGTAGGGTCACTATCTCTCACTACCTGTTGGGTATCCATCCCAGATTTCCAAGTAGTCAAATCGGCATGAGGCTCCAGTTGATGCTGTGTTGTCAGGCTCCATGTCAAAGCTCTCAAACTCTAACACAATCTCTGACATCCTGGGTGCAAAGATGATGAATGTGCAATCCAGGTTGTTGGGGTAGTTATCAGGAAAGCCTGGAGTTTGGATTAACCCACTTAGAGCAGTGAAGTTTCTGGAACATTCTGTGACTGACAATATCAGAAATCAATACAGTATTATAAAATGGCATTTAGTCAAGTAAAGTCATACTAATACTGCAAATGACACATTTATAATAATGAAAATTACCGGGTTAAAAACCATACATCTGTAATACATAAAAAAATAAATATAATCATTATATCATTATATGTATATCAATATATAATTTTATTGTTAATAACTTCAAATTCAGACAAAGTGTCAAATTTTAGACAATACTCTTTCAGTGCTCAGATTTAACCAGTAAATTCAGCTTTCGAAAATCTATTAAAAAAAAATCCAGTTTAATATATGGGCTACCCACATGTAAGAAAGGGCAGTGTGTTGTGTTGTTTTTATTCTCTGTCTAAAATTCCTCCATTTCTTGGGAGTGCACTTTGAAATAAGTTTATACAGTGGGGGGAAATATTTATGTGATCTCCTCCTTTTGTAAATTTACCCTCTTATGAAGAAATTACCAGTTTTATGGTAGGTTTATTTTAACAGAGAATATAAAATAAATCCATAAAAAAAAACATAAATTAATATTATATATAAATTAATTAGTATTTGATTAAGTAAAATAAGTATTTGATCACCTACCAACCAGAAATAATTCTGACCACCACACACCCAAATTAGTCCTGTCCTCCAAATATCAACTCATCATGTGCATAAAATACAACAGTAACAGAATCAACCTCTTCCATTAAACATCAACATCATCAGGGGCAAGACGAAAGAGCAAGAATGGGCTAAAAAAAAAAGGAGGCGTGTCACAGCTATTTAAAGTCATAATCTCAGCATCACACAAAAAACTAAGCACAAATGTAACAGATTTGAAGTTTTTTACACCAACATAAAATATTTAGCGTCCGACAGCAAGTCTATTAAGTTAATTCCATAAATTATTATTTATAGACCCCCATGGCCCTAGTCTAAATTTCTCATTGAATTTGCAGATTTCATCACAAATCTAGCTACTTCTTTAGACAGATAATTACTTCAATATTTAATTTGATAATGAGGAAGACTCCTTAAGAACAGCAGTTGTGTCCATTCTAGATTCAGTAGGAATAAATCAGAATGTTATAGCACCCACTCATAGTTGTGGACACACTCTTGATTTAATAGTAACTTTTGGATTTGAGATAAAAATATATAGTCATAATTTCACAGTTTAAAGCTATTTCAGAATATTACCTTATCTCCTTTAAAATCTGCACAAGTACTTCCCCACAATTTTATAAATAAAGGAGTTATCAACATTAATTTGATCTCCATCTGACCCTTGCAAAGCTCGACTGAGCAACTGAATGCCTAAAATCACAGTTCTGTTACACTCTAGATGATGTAGCTTTCCTTAAAACCAAAATAATTAGGGAGAAAAATTAACACCTTGGAATAATTATCAAAAGCACACCTTAAAACAGACCTCTCGGAAATTAGAATGTAAATGGCGTCAAACCAAATTGACAGTATTTTAAATAGAATTGAAGGAGAGCCTCCTGAGTTATAGGAAAGCTCTTAGTGCTGCTAGATCAGCATATTTCTCCACCCTCATAGAAAATAAGCATAATTTTAGATTTTTGTTGAGTACTGTAGCAAAATTAACAGAGAATAAAAGCACTGTACTAACATGCAAACCATCAAGATAGTAACGGTTTCTATTTTATAAATAACACTGTTGATAGCACTGTAATTTTGCCTACAAGTTTCTTCAAACAGATAATTCCAGAAGTAAATGAAAATGTTCTAAAAATAATAAAGTCTTCCATTAGCACTGGTTATGTATCTAAATCTTTCAAACTGGCAGTTATCAACCCCCTAATTAAGAAACTTGACCTTGACCCTTGTCAGTTGTCCAATATTAAACCTCCCATTTATTTCTAAAATTCTAGAAAAGGTTGTACAGCACAGCAGTTATGCTCACACCTACTTAGAGATAAAGTAAGAGCTCAGCTTAACAATGTTGAGGAGTGTGTAAAGAACACTAAACAGTGGCTTGATAACCTCTTTCTGCTCAACTCAGATAAGATAGCAGTACTATTACTAGGACCACATGCAGCTAGAAGTAAACTTTCCGATTACGTAGGCTCTGGATGATCTTTCTAGGTGCGTACAGCAGTCAAAGGCCTTGGTGTGGTTATTGACTTTAATCTTCCCTATGAGGCTTATGTAAATATAATTACCAGGATAACCTTCTTTCACCTTAGAAATATTGCTTTAAATAATATGTCGACAGGATGCAGAAAAACTAGTTCATGCTTTTGTAACAATTCGAATAAACTACTGTAACGCTTTACTGTCTGGGTGTTCGAGAAAGTTAGTCTTCAGTTAGTCCAGAATGCAGCAGCAAGAGTCCTTAATTTAGAAAATATGGCCACATCACCCATGTTTTAGTCTAAACTGGCTTCCCATCAAATCCTGCATTCATTATAAAATCAAAAACTATATAAAAGACTATAGTGGGCATGCTTTTTGCAGATTGCAGTTTGCACGATTTGATCAACATCACTGCACACCTCAACATCATTTGTCTGTAATAAATGGACATTCAGTGCCACGCAGATGATGATGGGTTCCTCGACTGGGTGGCAAATGAGGAGTCTGAGTCTGGTTCCACTCAAGGTTTCTTTCTTATGCCATCTCAGAAAGTTTTTTCTTGCCACAGTTACCACCGACATGCTAATTAGGGACAAACTTAAACTTTAGATGTTGACCTTGAGCTTTTAGCCTATGCAAATCAGATGTATAATAAGGAGCAGAATTAAAAATAAAACAGACCTGGATTTTAAAGGTGCATGCTTATCGAGCAATAACTGCAGCACATCATTGTAGTGAGATACTAGTCAATCTGAGGTTGTTATAAAGTCTTTGCTGAGGACAGTAATCATTTGTTTCATCACATCATAATTCATAATATCACATTTTGCCACATGGATGCATTTGGAATAATACTACCATCTAGCCACCCTACAACATAAATGGAGAATATAAAAGATTGTTTTTACATGCATGCAGTGATTATTTAACATGCGTAGCTTGAATTTTTCAGCCTGATATTATATAGGGTAAATACAAGTACTGAAAAAGTAATCGGAAGAACAGTTTCTAAGCATATATGAGCATGTCTATATGTCTATAATATCTGATTGTGTGTGTGTGTGTGTGTGTGTGTGTGTGTGTGTGTGTGTGTGTGTGTGTGCTGCCCACCTGTGTGTAAATACAGTGTATATAAGTGTGTGTGTGTGTGTGTGTGTGTGTGTGTGTGTGTGTGTTTGTGTGTGCATGTCAGACCTGCTCTGTGTAACTCATAGCGGATGCTGAAGCCAGCACCAGTGGTCTCGTAGTCAGAAATGAATTTGATCAGCAGTAAATTTCCACTAGAGGTGATTGGGGATGGAGCAATCTTACCACAGAACTTCCCTACCAGTTTTGCCTTTTCATTGTCCCCATCGTACACTTCCAAAAAGTCATACCTGCATACAGATAAACAAACAAAACAACAACAAAAAAAACAACAACCTTGTATATAATTCATATAGCTTTAACTCATCAACAATAAAAAAAACTAGTTTTCCAAACTGCATAAATCATGATAAAAAATCAATGATTTTAAAAACCACATGCTATGGCAAGTGCTTAAACAGTAAAACATTTCCTGTCAGCCTTCTTCCATGCTGGTCCATGTCCTAAATGTGACCCAGTACCTGTGAAATGCAGCAAAATTCCTGCAAAATTACCAGACTTTCAGTTGAAAGGACCCTACTCAGCGTTGCTATCCCAAATTTAAAACTTTATCATTATAAATATTTAATCTTTATTTTTTTATTGAAAAGTGTTCATGTTAAAAGTTATATTTTTGCCAAAACAGAAAAATAAACTTTTGACAATTTACTTCAGAACATTTTGTGAGCCATCCATAAAATAAATTAGATGTAAACTACTGGGAAGCTTAAAACATCTAGATAATAAAGCTGTCAGTCTTTCGAGATGTCGACTAGCTTGTAAACTCAAAATGCACAAAAGATTTTTACCAATTTAATGTAATACTTTTTTGGTTTATCTCACCCCACATAGACCAACAAAACTTTTAAACCCTCTAAAGTGCTGCCCACTGGTTGTATAATAGACCAAAAAAAGATCATCAGTACAGGGTTACCTGGGTTTTGAGGCCATGAAATATCCAGGGTTTCAAGCACTGCTTCCTTAATTATGGCAGCTAAAAAGTAGCAAAAACTGCCTTAGGGCTGAGCTCCAAAAACCATAGTGCAAGTCTGTTGTTAGTTAATGCAGGGACCACTCTCCATAGTCTTGCAAAGAACATACCCTCAATGCAAAATCAGAGGCAGACTTAAAATAATATACGCTGTTCTTGCATATTTTCTGATCCTACAAAATTCCAGACATTAGAGATACAAGACCAAGCTAATAAAGACTAGACTCAGAATCCAAAATGTACACTACCAATGTATAATATGAAAGTGGTAGCTCAGTGGTTAAGACAGTGGAATGCTGATCAAAATGAGTTCATGAGTTCAAATTAACGCCAAATTAACGCCATTCATTTGTATTGTATTGTATTGTATTGTATTGTATATTGTATTGCATGGTGTGTGTGTTTGTGTGTGTTTGTGTGTGTGTGTGTGTGTGTGTGTGTGTGTGTGTGTGTGTGTGTGAGAGAGAGAGAGAGAGAGAGAGAGAGAGAGAGAGAGAGAGAAAGAGAAAGAGAAAGACTAAACTATATACTATAACAAAAATATAGCATTCAACAAGTGTGAACACAATGACTATTTCAGGGTGTGGGTGAATTGGTTGGTAGCCAAAGCACCACAGGCTCCTTTTGTATACGATTAGAAGCCTAATAAATGTCTGGCCCTGCTGATAGTGCTCACTGACACATCATTTCAGCAAGAACTCACCATGTGTAAATCAGTAAAATAGGGATGAAATATTGTAGTTTGTGTGTACCACTTACATGCAGTCACGGCTCTCGAGCTCAAAGTGCGGGTTGAAGTTGATGAGGATTTGCTGGTGCGGATCGGGGGCGCTGATGAGCCAGACACACTGCTGCGAAATCGGGTACCCAGAAGGATAGCCCGGTGACATCACATACCCGGCACTTGTGACTGTGATATTACCACCACACGCGCTGTCTGTGAAGAGGGTAAGAATATTATTATGAACATTAACATTTAAAAGGGATAAAGTTATTTTATTAATTTGATTAATGTGTAATCATTATGATACAGGAATACTGATTTCATGTTTAATTCCATGAAAAATAATATAAAAAACTTTCTTTCAGCTTCTCCCATTAAGGGTCGCCACAGCGGATCATCCGTATTTATGATCCGCATGTTCAATTTGGCACATGTTTTTACGCCGGATGCCCTTCCTAACACAACCCTCCCCATTTATCCGGGCTTGGGACCAGCACTAAGAGTGCACTGACTTGTGCAACCCTAATGGCTTGGGTCGGTTCCCTGACTGGGGATCGAACCCGGGCAGCAGCAGTGAGAGCGCCGAATCCTAACCACTAGACCACCAGGTAACCGATAACAAATAATATATAATGATGATATATAAGGTGTCATTCTGGAAGTGTCCTATAGACTTAAGGTGCAGGTCAAATTTGATGTGACCTTTGTTGTGCGTTGCAGACAATATAGCTCTATAATTGCATCGTAATACGTAAACTATTGGAAACAGCACTGAATCCCTGTCAAGTCAAGTCAAGAAGCTTCTATTATCATTTCAACCATATATAGCTAAAGCAGAGACAATGTTTCTCCAGAACCCTGATGCTACATAAAACATCATAGAGCTACACATAGATTTACATACAGAACACAGAGCTAAGAACTATAGTAAGCTGTCCTGTCTTCTAAGTTATCTTCATTTCTTTATTACATATTTTATTTTCCAGGTATGCAAAAAAATAAAAATAAATAAGGGATATTAATCTGTTGTGATTTAAAATTGCATATTGTTTGCATACTATTTGCTCTGGTGCTTGGATGTTCGGAATGTAAAATTAATAGGTGTTTCAATTATGGATGTTGACAATTCATAGTCAATTAAACCATACATTCAAGATACATTTGAAGCAGCTACCAAATAGATGCAATAAAATTCACCTCTTTTATGATGCAGTGTGATCCAATTTCGATTTGAATCGACAAAATATGACTCAATGCAATACAATGCAATGAAAAAATATGATGCTATTCAAATCAATATAGTACAGATGGTGTGCTTTTATTTATTTGATTCAGACAGACATCAAATCATAAATTTACTTAAGTGCCTTTTGACTTTTAACACATGACCCGTTTAAAAACAGGAATATGTAATGAAAAAAAAAGATTTAAATAAAACCAGACGTTCTTTTCCTGTTCTTTCTTCAGGAACAGGAAACAGCTCTACATCTGCTATGTTAATCTATACTCTATGTGACTCTCATGACACACCTAGGTCTCCATAGTGTTGTGATACGATACATTTACATAGCAGCAGTAATGCTGAGAGAATGCGCTTGAGAAACAGCTTTGCAAAGAGAAATCAATCTATATATAAAATATTGGTCAAAAATGCTTAATACATACAGAATATTGTCCAAGCTTTCCTCGTTATTAGCATGGCGATTAGCACACCGAACAATTGAAACCAAGCATGGTAAGAGATAGATATCTCATCTATCTCTTACCATGCTTGGTTTCAATTGTTCGGTGTGTCAATCGCCATGCTAATAACGAGAAAAGCTTGGACAATATTCTGTTTTTTAGCAATCTATTGATTTTTGTATGTAATTATAATAAACTGAATGTGTTTATAGCAGTTAATATATTGAGATAAGTGTTAAGTGTTCTATTTCTTATTAAACATGTTTATTTTCTGTTTGAAAATAGACAACTACAATGGTTTCATATCGGGTTGAACTTTTCAGTTCTCTTTTTCATGCAGTATGGTGTTATAGAACCCTTTACAATTTTATAAAGGAGGCTGTTGGAAGTAATTGCAATGACACAGGAGAAAGTATTGAAGAGATTCATTAAATGTTGATATTTTATGATCATTTATGTAAAAAGTGTATTACCACAGTCGTAAATGTGTACATGGTACTTGTTATTATTTGCTGCTCTATCTAATTTGTATTGGTTTAATCAAAAAGAATTGATCTGTATTGTATAGATTTTTTTAATGTTCTTTACAGCTCCGTGCATGGGAAAACGCCCTAATTATGTGTCTTTATTCACTTTAATACATATTCTCTCCCTTTTCCAGTTCACATAAGGAGATTTGAATAATGAAGGTACCACAGGTGCGCACTGTGGATTTATAAACCAAACCAAGCAAGATTGTAGATGCTAAAGGGAAACATAATACACTTGTAATAGACAGATGTTTAAATAGATTATACACGTAGTTTTTTAGACTTGTGGCTTACGTTACCACAAAGGGACATCAAAATGCAACCGGGGTTTGGAAGTGTGCTACATAACATTAATAATGACAGCGGCTGTGAAAGAAACAACTAAAAAAGCCCTAAAGCACACACACGCACGCAATGGAAAATACATGAATGCAATCCAGAAATAGAAACGTTAAGGAGAATACAGTAAGATGTAAAATATATGTTATTAGTGATAAATGTTAGTAACAATAATACACACCGCCACCTCGACCACTAATACCTCAACTCAATGTCTTAGTTCTATTTTTAAGACATAACAAACACCAACTTACCTATCTGTGCTAAAACAGCAATTGTGGACAATCCCATTACAAACACAAACAGCAACGCCACGTATATCTTCAAAAAGTACATTTTCAATTCAACACACAGTAAAACAATGGTATCCTTGCGGTTTCAGATCTTAAATCTTGATTTGAAGTTTCCGGCCAGAGACCACCTCAGCTCGTACGCATCCTGCCTTGTGAGAAACAGTTAATTCATATCCAAGTCTCTGCTATCTAAAGTTTCTGCGACGGGTTTTTGTTTAGTTTTCAGTGACAGCAGTCCTCAAACCGACTGGACAGCTGTTAGTTCGCACTGAATGGAAATTCGTGAGCGCTGTCTCTCACTATTGTGCTGAAGCTGACAGGATGCTGCATTCATTGTGAAGCTCGTTCGAAGGATACTCCTATAGTAACTAAAGGTCACTTCCGGCTTTTCTTTCAGTGTCTAAGAACAGGTTAGAGCTGTCCAGTTGCCCGTCTGCGTACTGATTAGACGTCTGAAACGATAAGAAAAATGTCTTCAGATAATTTCCAACAAAGTGGAAAAACAACTGATCTCGTTTCAGAAAGATTTCCAGCCCTAAAATATTGCTTATACTAATGCTGTTTTTGCAGACACGTATTAATGTTAGTTAAAAAAACTCTAGGTTTTAACGTCCTGTTAAGATGTATGTGTGTAGCTTCACTGGCTTGCCAACATCTAATCCTCAACCATCAGAACGTGTATAGGCAAAAGTCCACGACAGTTTGTGTTTTTAAGCCTCGATTTATCCCAACCTTTTTTACTAGCAATCTGTTATACATAGGTGTGTGGTTTCGTTATCAAAAATACATACATCTAAACAAACTACACTTGGTCTTATTGCAACAGCATATAACGCGAACTTATACAGGAGCGAACTTTTACAGGCATGTCTCCGACTGTACCCGCATGTGGTGCCACCGAGTAATTTAAACAGGGTTCAACAGGGATGTCATAAAGGTTCATAAATTATGTTACGGAATAAGCAGAGATTTAGCTATTTTACCGTGAAAAGGGGTCGCAAAGGGTTTAATCACGATGAGTTACTAAGCCATATTTTCACCAAGGCTGTGTACAGGGGTGGGCCAGTGACTATTCACTGTGCCTATGACCTCATCAGCTGAGGTTTCCCTCCCAAAGTGTTCTGTTACCACTCAGCTGAAGATCCACTGACTCCGCTAATCGGCTCCATGTTTCCACTCCCCGCTCAGCGTCACTTTTATCCAATTAAGTGCAGTCACGAATTGCATTTACTTCGTTACTGTTCACCACTGTCTGCTGAACTGTTAATTTGGTAGTTTGCTTTTGTATTTCTGTCGTTAATGATTTGCTCTCTGTCTTCTAAAGGTGCTTACAACTTGTATAAATTATCCATGTTCTTAAAAATATAGTGTAATTTAGAATAATAAAATATGAGGTTATCAAGATATTTCAGGACATAGTACCAAATACAAACATTTTGCTGTAATAATTACAGTGTGCTGTCTTCTCTTTTAATTGTATATTTGTAACAGCTGGATCATTTGTATTATCAAGCACCCACTCCCTTTGTCTCCCTCAAAATGTATGTGCACAAGATTATTGAAATTACGATTAACTAATGGTATGAATGTACATGTTATTTTTTTAATAGTTTGCTTTATAATAATTTGCTTTAGAAGAGGTTGCATGAGTTATGCACGGTCATGTGGTTACAAGTATAATATGAAGTGCTGTCATGCAAGTTATGTCATGTGAAAGCGTGAAGGTAGACCTGACCTTATTTCGGGGTACTCAATCTCTTTTGCTGAATGTGATGGCGATGAGAGGCATGGCTAGACCAGAGATTCCAGAGATGTTTCACTGCTTGAATTAAGGGGGGCTGGGGGGAATCCGTGACCCCCCCATAAGGTATTAGGGACCCCCCATGACAAGTAAAAAATAGATTTAGGAGGTACCCAAGATTATTTTTGTTAAAATATATAAATACATATCTGATTAAATTCAAGCAGTAAGGATATGGTAAATTTTGTAAAAATGTTTTTTTTTTTTTCAATTTACAATCATTCTTGTGACATAAGCATGGTTATTTAAATAGTTGTCATGTCTCTTTAAAATGCAAACCCCCCCCCCCCCGACATCTAAAAACCGCCATTCACGTGATATCGTTTACTGCTTGTTTGTGTGTTAGAGGTTTTGTATTCAACATAAATTACAAATTTTTCTTTTTATTAATAGGCCTGTTTATGCGGGGTGCTCAGATGAAGCAACCCTCATTTGATGCAAGTAGCCTATATTTGCGGAAAGAATTTGGAAACACTTCCAGTACATATTTGATTTTGAATTCAAAAGATGGCAATTGGCTGACAACTGCAACCAAGACAGGAAGGCAAGCACAGACAAAACCAGACAGACCACTTTGATCAGTTCTAGGTGAAAAAGTTATGCATTAACATTCTTTATGCATTAGTATTCTTTCCCTGACACTGCCTGATACTTTGCCATCCTTTTGACGTTTTAACTAATAAAAAGGCCCTTAAACACTTTCACATTTTTTTGTGTTACATTGTAAATAACTAAATCTGACAGAAAGAACCCCAACAACTGGGGACACCCCCCATAAGACTCAACTCAATTCGAGCACTGGACTGTTGTTTCAATACAGAAACCAGAAGTTGAAAGTAAAATCATATGACAACTGTATAGTCGTGTGATCTTTTTTACTATAAATGCACGCAACACAGAGCAAATCTACTACAAAATGGTGCCGTTACCCGTCGTTTGGTTTGCTGGTTGCTGACCGCCTGGGACGCTGCAAGAGTGATTGTCTTTCATGCTAATGACATAGTTGATCTGCATGACAGGAGAGGTTTGTCAGTGACTGGTTTAAACTCTGACCCATTTATCTCTTGAGGGAACATTTCTTTCTGGAAAAAACTACGGATTACGGATATTTGACAGTAAGGTCACTTTGATTCAGATCACATTTATTTGTGTGTGTATTATGCCAATTTTGGGGATTTGTTATGACAGATGACAAGGCGGATAGGTTAGTATTCAAACACAGCAAAATGATGGCTGGTAAAGGAATGGGTTGCACTACTAATCACACCTGATAGAGGTTTTCAGTTTATGGGTCTTGAGTATGCAAGCACTGGGAGGGGTGGAGTGCTGAGATCATGAGTTGATGATAGATCTGACAAGAACTATAGTCCAATAACAAAAACCAAGTATACCAAACATGAATCAGGACTTTCAAGTGACATGAGTGACCTCGTCAGACAAATTAGATCTGAAATTGGCAAAGATATCAGAGACAGTTGGCTGCAGACTAGACATTCAAGTCTGCCACATAGTGGTTGTTTTGGAGAAAACCCGTTTCTGACACTATGTCGAATGCAACCATTATTAATGCTTCCAAGTTAAATTTGGTACGAATGTCTGGGATAACTGCACCATCTTATTATCATGGAGATGATACAGATAAGTGCTCCATGATGGAGGGATTGACCTGATGTGGGTGTACCGTAACAAAAATAAGTGATAGACTCTGAAAGAGCTGAAGAAGTGATGAACAGACTAATGAGGAGGGCTAGGGATATCATAAGGGTCGGGTTGAGCAACAGAATGGTTACTCTGACTGTGGATGCTGTTTTCGCAGTATTGAGACACCACTTTAGGGATTCCAGTAGATCAGGAATGCCTTTAGCCGATTTCTACTCTGTGAAACCTAATTCCAATGAAGGTCCCTTGGATTATTGAATAAGGTCAAACAAAGCTGCTGAGGTGGATGAGCAGGGCCTTAGGGAGGAGGGCTGAACTTTAGAAAACAGAAGTAGAGAACTGGCTGTAATGTTTATTCAGCACTGTCCTGATAAGCAACTGTCTCTATTGTTAAAAAGCAACCTGCACAATTGTCAACAGCTTTTGAGGTTCAAGAGAGATTGGATTAGATGCTAAGTAAACAGAAAGCGACAAAGTGGATTATATGTCAACATACAGCCAAAGTTCTTGAGCCTATTGATGATTTAACATCTCTGTCTCCTGATAGGTCTGAAATAGCCACACCAGCAACATTTATTGGTGCTCTAGACAAAGTTTTGACCATGTTGGAGAAGACTCTTGTTTGCAATGCACAGTCAGTGCGCGGTGGTTGGTCCAAAAATTTTAACAGAATTCTAAATGTAGAGTTTGCACCAGAAAAGATCACAGTAGTACTGCCCATTGTGAGATGTACAATCTTTGCAATCTCTGCAAAGTTTTTCCCCCAGTTAGACATTGTCCTGGTTGGGTGTGGTGGAAAGCAGACTAGTCCTAAATGTATGTGTGATCTGAAAAATAGGTTCTGTTTTAGTGTCCCAGTCTTTGTTGTGAGTGGACAGGTTGACCAGCTTATCATTGGTACCAAGGTGCTGAAAGATGAAATCCAATAAGGGATTCTGGAGAGTCCTGGATAAACCAGACTAATCAAATCTGAGTAAAGATTGTTTCTATGTATGCTTTTAAGCATTGGGAAGTGGAGGAGTAGTACTATCCCTGAAAAGGTTGGTACTTTAAAGTTCAAATCTGCTGTGGTTTTGCAGCCGATGAGTGGCGTTGGCGTTGACTACCACCAAGGACTGAAACTCTCAGTGGGCAGCATGGTTGTGATTCAGCCTAGTACTTCTTGCTGTGTCCATCGTAATGCCCTTGTTGGTAGAGTGATCTCGCGTTTATAGGGTGATGGTTGGCTACCAGTGAGAATGATAAACTCTGATATTGTGCTGCACAAAAATGCAAAGTTTGCTGATGTCTGCCCATGCATCGCTTTGGAAAATTTTTAACGGGTGCCAGAGCAGAACATTTTCCAGAACGTAGCCATGAGTAGTGGCAGTTCTTGTGGTAGCTAATCAGCAAAGAGCTTAGTGTCTGGTGTTGTGTCACTTTAGTGATATTCAGTTTGATGAGCTTGGCTTCAAGAACTTAAATGTAAATGACTGTGAGGTGTCGCCTTTCTTCATTGGATTGTGGTGAAGCGAAGGGGTTCTGTCATTGCATTCGTTTGACAGATAAAAAATGCTTTTATTTACAGCAGACTCTCACCAGCACACTATCACAAGCTGAAACAGACTTTAGATGAAAAGGAGCAGAATGAGATCATCAGAAAATCATCCCACGAAACTGCCTCACAGTTTGGAAGAAGAATGGAATCTTGCAGTTGTGCACTGACGCACACCTCCTACCTTACCTGGTGGATGTGCTGACAGCACTGGGGGGAAATGCTTTGTTTAGTAACATGGATTTAACATCAGGGTACTACAACATCCCTTTACATGAAGAGTATAAAAAATGTACTGCATTCAGCTCTCCCCTTGGGCTGCTTACCACAGGGTCTTTGCAACAGTCTTGCAACATTCATGAGAATGATGGCAACTATATAAAGAAATTTCATGTGCTTGCTCTGCTACCTAGATGACATGTTATATTGGTACGAGTGAGGTGCAGAGACTTGAGATGGTGTTTTGGTGTCTCAGGGACCATAATTTGTAACTGTCGCCCTTTGAAGTGTAGGTTTTTAAAATGTTTAGGTCACATCGTTTTACAGGAGGGAGTGGCTAGTGATCCAATGGAAGTGGAGGCTATTACGAATGTATCAGAGGGAGACTTATTGAAGGCTGATGATGTCACCCCCTAAATGGACAAAATAAGATCTTTTTGGGGATTGTTATATGCTATCAACACTTTATCAAGAATTGCTCAATGATTGTGTAATGTCTTTTTCAGCTGACAACTGGCCAAAAGAAACTTAGGAAGGCAAGATGCTTAGGAAAAATGCTGGCTCATAGGCTTGAATTTCTGGATAACAACCTGCTCAAGTATATTTTAACCAAGCCAAGGCTCGATGTCTGCAAGCAAAGATGGGTTGCAAAGTTGTCTCCCTTTGAATTTGACATACAGTTCATACTCGGAGAGAAGCCAGAGCACCATTTGTGTAAATAACTACAACTATCTGTGTTACCTTCTGGTTCTCCTTTTTAGTTATGCTGCCATAGCGAGTCTTGCCAGAGTCCAAACTGCACATTGTCCTTAACTTTCATAACAACATTAAGGACACAGAATAATCCATATCCTTCCATATCCATATCCTGTCACCCCTCTCTCTCTCTCGTTAAACATGCTCCTGAGGTTCCAGTGACCACTGTTCCTGCCTCTCTTCCCTCCTTGGATCTTCCCACTTTGTCCAGGATTGCCTCTGGATAGTATCTCTCTTCGATTGGAGACCACTGAGGGGGGCGTGACAGGGGAATCCCTGACACACACCTACTTATGAATAAAATTTTTGAAATGTATCAGTCAGGATTTCGGCCTCATAATAGCACAAGCACAAAGATGGCGCTAGTTAAGGTGGTAAATGACCTGTTATTGGCCTCTGATCAGGGTTTTGTCTCCTTACTTGTTTTGCTCGACCGTAGTGCAGCTTTTGACACCATTGATCACACTATACTACTTGCTAGACTTGAGAACGTTGTTGGAATAAAGGGGACAGCTCTCTCTTGGCTCAGGTCTTATTTGACTGATCACAATCAGTTTGTTGATGTAAATGGTGAGTTCTCCACACTCTCTGAGGTAAAGTTTGGTGTTTTAAGGATCTGTCTTAGGCCCCCTGCTTTTCTCTTTATATATGCTGCCTCTTGGTGAAATGATTCATAAACATGGGATTCGCTTCCATTGCTATGCTGATGATACACAGCTGTATATTTCAGCAAAGCCAGATGAGAGAGATCAGCTTAACAATGTTAAGAAGTGTGTAAAGGACATTAGACAGTGGATGCTTGATAACTTTCTTCTGTTCAACTCATATAAGACGGAAGTACTTTTACTATGACCACATGCAGCTAGAAGCGAACTTTCCGATTGCTTACCATCTCTGGATGGTGTATCTGTTTCAGCATGTACAGCTGTCAAAGACCTTGGTGTGATTATTGACCCTAGTCTTTCATTTGAGGCTCACGTGAATAATATCACCAGTATCGCCTTTTTTCAGCAGAAATATTGCTAAAATTAAAAATATGATGTCGTTAAAGGATGCAGAAAAACTAGTTCATGCTTTTGTTACTTCTAGATTAGACTACTGTAACGCTTTACTGTCTGGTTGGGCAAATAAGTGCATAAATAAGCTTCAGTTAGTTCAGAATGCAGCAGCAAGAGTCCTCATGAGATCTAGGAAATATGACCACATCACCCCTGTTTAAATTAGTCTACACTGGCTCCCAATCAAATCTTGCATTGATTATAAAATACTACTACTGACGTATAAAGCACTTAACGGTCTCGCACCGCAGTATCTGAGTGAACTTCTGTACCAGTATGATCCTCCACGCCTACTTAGATCAAAAGGTGCTGGCTATCTGTTGGTTCCTCAAATAATGAAGACTACAGCAGGGGGCAGATCTTTCTCTTATAAAGCCCCACAATTATGGAACAGCCTTCCAACCAGTGTTCGGGACTTAGACACAGTCTCAGTGTTTGAGGTTGAAAACATATTTATTCAGTCAAGCCTTTGATCAGTAGATTTCTTTCTTAGGTAAAGGCGCAGATCTGGAGGGAACATGGATATAGAGTGTTTGGTGAACTGGGATATTTGTATGCTGTCATCCTTTCACATTCACACGTTCACTCAGGTTTGTTGTTGGTGGTGTGGGGTCGTCTCTTATTCCAGAGATCCCTCATGTCTGTATTACCTTCTGGTTCTCCCTTGTAGTTATGCTGCCATAGCGAGTCTTGGCGGAGTCCAAACTGCACAGTGACATTAACTTTCATACAACAATAAGGACACTTAATAATCCATATCCTTCTCTTCCTGTCACCCTCTTCTCTCTCTCTCTCTCTCTCTCTCTCCTTCTCTCTCTCTCTCTCTCTCTCTCTCTCTCTCTCTCTCTCTCTCTTTTTCGGTCGAGTTAAACTTGCACCTGAGGCTCCAGTGACCACTGTTCCTGCCCCTCTCCCCTCCGTGGATCTTCCCACTTCATCCAGGCCTGCCTCTGGATAGTGTTCTCTTCGACTGGAGGCCACTTTGTGCAGCTTGGGACGGTTTCTCATCAACGCCTTGGGTGGTTCTATGAAATTCCGGAGTGAGAATGGGCGCTTTGAGAATGGATTGGACTGTAGTTAATGTCAACAGTCTCCTACACTGACTCAGGAATACAGTTCGCTTCTGATCATCAACACTGTACCCCGCAACATTGTATATCTGCTTCAAATGGACATTCGGTGCAACCCAGATGAGGATGGGTTCCCTCTTGAGTCTGGTTCCTCTCAAGGTTTCTTTCTTATGCCATCTTGGGGAGTTTTTCCTTGCCACAGTTGCCACCGGCTTGCTCATCAGGGACAAACTTACTTACAAAGAACATATCTACTTTTAATCACCACATTATCTTTGTAAAGCTGCTTTGAGACAATGTTCATTGTTAAAAGCGCTATACAAATACAAATTAACTGAATTGAATTGAATTGAATTGAATTGAATTGAATTGAATACAACACACCTCAACAATGGGACTGCAATGAATGGACATTCGAGGCCAGATGGGAATGGGTTCCCCCCTTTTGAGTCTGGTTACTCTCAAGGTTTTTTCCTAATACCGTCTCAGGGAGTTTTTTCTTGTCACATTCACCACTGACTTGCTCATTAGGTACAAACAATTAAAAGGAACTATCTCATATGCAATAAACGTACACATTATTTTATATAACTCTGTTAAAGCTTTATCTATGTAAATCTGCTTTAAGACAATGTCCAGTGTAAAAAGAATTATACAAATAAAAAAACAGGAACTGCTTATCGGTCAAAAAACAGCACAACGAAGCAGCAGCAGTTTAACTTGGATTTATAAGGATGTAGTGAAAGACAGTGAAAGACCTGGTTGTTTTATAGACAGCAACTCTTATTTAAAATTCATGTCACCCATATTACAAAAAAAGCCTTCTTTAACATTAGAAATATTGCTAAGCTAAGAAAGAGATTATCTGTATCTGATGCAGAAAAGCTAGTTAATGTATTGACATCCAGACTGAACAACTGTAATGCATTACTGGTTACATGGTTGTCCTGAATCATTAATGAACGAACTACAGTTAGTTCAAAATTCAGCCTTCATTTCTCACAAGGTCACTTTTTTAGATCTTAAAACTCTGGACTTTTATGCTGAGTCCTAGAATAGCCACTACAATAGTCCACTAAAGCGTGTGGTAAAGCTTTCTAACATTTAACTCCAAAACTTTGGAATAGCCTTCCTGACAGTTTTCGAGGCTCAGACACACTCTTCCAGTTTAAGTGTAGATTAAAAAAGTATTTCTTCAGGCAGGCATACACATAACACATAATTAACTTGTGCTCCAGTACATCTGATCAAATTCACATTATCATTTTGTGCTTGTTAATATTATGAACACCAGCTACGCTAATTCCTTTCCACTGCTTCTCTTTTTTACCCATCTAGAATCTCTAGAAATCTAGAGATTTGGCCAGCTCCAGTTATGTCAACTGAAGATTTCAGACCTTCAAACAGAAGATGCTGAACCCACAAGGTTACCGAGGCATTAAGAGGTTAAGCCAGCTCCAGTTGTGTCCTACCTCATAAAGATTTCTGACCTTCGAAAGAAAGATGCAGACTTTGCAATAATCCTGTGCCACCTATAAATGTACCAGTTCCAGCTGGATCTCACTTCATGGAGATTTCAGATATTAGACTTTGAGGATAAACAATCTTTAAATTAAGACTCAAAATAATATTCTACATATGATGAACATTTAAAAGGCTCTGGCATGGAGGAGTTGGTGTTGTCAGATGTTCTCAGCATTTGGTTCAACAACTCTTACAGACTGTATAAGACTGTAGAAAGGACATTATTCATAATCACACATTCATGATATGTCTCACTCTCAGGTGTCAGTAATGTTTAAATTATTTATTATCACACTCTTGGTGTCACCCAAATGAGGATGGGTTCCCCTTATGAGTCTGGTTCCCCTCAATGTTTTTTCCTCATAACATCTAACAAATTTTTTTCTAGTCACAAGTTTGCTCCTCAGGATAAATACACATACATTTAAATATAGATTTTTTGTTTTATTGATCCATTGTGTAAAAAAAGTGCTATAGAAATAAAATGTAATTGAATTGAATCTATTACCTCATATATTTCTTTCTCGCTCTTGTGCCAAGACATTATAACTTATTTTATTTACAGTAAAGACTAGATGTGGTAAAGGCACAATGGACCTTTTGGTTCTATTTCAGCAAGAGTCTATTTCATGGCACATCTTGATCAATACTTTAGCACTCATTCTTTTGCAAAATCTTCTTAGACACTCCACAGATTTTTAGAACCTCAGTTCCATAAAAAGTTGCGACACTGTGTAAAATGTAAACATATGAGATGCTTATATACAAAATAAATCATTTGTTTTAAACTGAAAAAATCTCAAAAAAAAAAAAAAGGTTGGGACAGGGCCATGTTTACCACAGCACCCCCTTCATTTTTAACAACAGTCTATATACTGTATGTCTGGAGACTGAGTAGACCGGATGCCGGAGTCGTGGGAGAGGAATGTTGTGCTATTTCTGTCTGATTCTAACTGTTCAACAGTTCTGGGTTATGTGTCATATTTATTAATTCAATAAAGCATGAAATGGATACGAAATAATGCTTTTGTAATAGCTGCAGTATGATTTAGCATTGTCTTGTATGTAAATATGTAAAGTCTTCCCTGAAAAAACATATAATCTAAATGGAAGCATATGTTGCTTAAAAAAATCTGTATTTACAATTCAACATTGATGGATGACTTTTAAATGCAGGTGTAACGGTATCTATTTTTATAGTAATTATTTTTGAGAGATTTTTATTTTGACGTGCAAACCGATTTTCCCGCGAGTGGCGAGAGTGCATGAAGAGCGCGCGCAGGAGAGAAAAGAGGTGAAAAGGTTGGCAGAAGTGAGTGTCGTGTCACGTCTGAGAAGCTGTTCTATAAAGTTTCTTTAAGAGAACTAACTTAGATCGGAGCTTTAGTCGGATAAAGGACAGCACTGTTTTGTGGACTGTAAATGTTTCACAGTTGAAGACTGCGTTTTGTGTCAATCGGTTTCTGAGAAGCTTAGCCGTTGTTGGAGTGAAAAGCAATAACTTAATGCTAGCTGCAAGCACACCCGTGAGTGCTCAATATCGGCTGCTGTATATATTCGGAATGTGAAGCACTGTTTTGAGAGGATTTGATTTTGAGTTTACCCTGCCATCCAAACGACATCCCAGCTGATTCGTCTCAAAAGTGATTATTTTATTATTCACTCCCATGTTATTAATTTGATTGATTCATCGTGATACTGCAACTGAAAGAGGCAATCAAATTACATCCCTCGAGTTAATTGCAACGCACGCTACGTCAAGACAACGTATTTCCACTCATCATTCTACAAACTGGTATTCCTATTTGTTCTTTTGGGATATCGTGGTTTGATGGACGATACAGTTGAGTTATAGAACGTAAAGTGAAGTGTGGTTGAACATGTCACCAGTGTTTTGTATGTGAAATTGTGAATTCTCATTGAAAACTGTTATTTTCTCACTGTTTTAGGTTAATTTAAGTGTAGATAAATTTAATTCTAAGTGAATTTAAAATTTGAAGAAAAATAAGAGTTTTTTTTTCTTTGAAGAAAAAAAAAATGGTTTTCTTTACTAATGTATTTGACTCTATACTGAATATATTAAAAGTGATTGTGTTTGGGTGATGTGTTTGGGTGACAGTACAAAAACCTGTAATACACACAATATTTGTTTTGTAACTTTATTTATTTTTCTTTGTTGTTTTTAGTCTTTTGAGTAATTAAGACTAATTCTTGTTTAAGAAATTATATATAAAAAATAAACAAGGTTTATATCTCTTTATACTTACCTGAAGTGTGATATTTAAGTGAAGTCTGTCAGGGAGTAAGGGCGTCTCACCTACCCTAATAGACTTGGGGAGGGAGGTGTATGTGAACTTTTAATATATAATTCTGTCTCACATACATTTTTTAGTTCAGAAGGCTTTCTCGTGACATTAAACTAACTGAAGCCTACCCTTGTCAGTCTGTAGGGCCATTCAGCCATAAGATAGGAAACAACATACATAATATATTGTGTACAGAGACTAAAAGCACTGGGGGCGGGGACAAAGATCCTTTCGTTACTCAGTCTTCCAGGGCAGCACTAATTCATTCCCTTATTATACGAGAATACTTGAGGTCCCCTGGTGGTCTAGTGGTTAAAATGCAGCGCTCCCACCGCTGCGACCCGGGTTCGATTCCTGGTCAGGGAACCATCCCCAGCCACTCTCAGTGCTGGTCCCAAGCCTGGATAAATTGGGGAGGGTTGCGTTAGGAAGGGCATCCAGTGTAAAACGTGCCAAATCAAAAAACGTGCGGAGGATCCGCTGTGGCGACCCCTAACGGGAGAAGCCGAAAGAAAGTTATTATACGAGAATAATTGTTCCCATTACACATGCATCTTTTGTGTTGTCAGGGATCCACCTGCCACGCCCCCTTTGGTGGCTCTCTATGCCTCCGCTCTCCCTAGAGCACCAGGTTTAATCACGCACACTTGGAGCTCATGATCACTCATGCCTCCACTCTCTCTGAAGCTCCAGGTTTAACGAGGCACACCTGATCATCACTCCACCCTGCTCCTACATAAACCCCTCACTCACAGTCACTCCCCGTTCGTTATTGTTTATGTTGGACTTCCCGTACTGCTTGGTTTTGTGGTCCGGTTTTCATATAGGACTCCTCTCATCTGTTTCATTCGGACTCCAGAATCCCGTACCGGCTGCGCTTCCCCTCCCTGTGCATCTCGGGTCAGCTACGCCTCTCCCAATCGCAACTCGGACTATTTCTCCCAACCGAAGGACTGCTGTGTGTGTTTGTGCGCGTGTTTGTTTCTCTCTCTCTCTCTCTCTCTCTCTCTCTCTCTCTCTCATGCATGCCATTAAAACCCAAGCGAGCTGTACTCCAGCTTCTGCCTTTTTTTTTCGCTCACAACCTGACGTGTAGGCCGCTTGCCTATCTAGATGCATGCATTTGAACTGAGCACTGATAACAAGCTGGATGGTCTCTCTTCTTTAGCCTGGTTTGTTGAGAAATTTACTTTATGCCAGCATTATTTTAGCAGCATTAGTAAGTAGCAGTATTCTAACAATACTCAGGTTAACAGTACTTGCAGTACTCAGGTACCTACCTGGCAATAGTAACAATTACAATTTTGTTTAGGCATTTGGAATAGAGAATTCTACAAATAAAGCGCGTATATTAGGGATGCATAAAAATTCTTGGCTGAAACCGAAAAAGGAGGAAAGCAAGGCCAAAAACCGAAACACCGAAATAAATTATGCCAATTATTATTACCATTGCATTTGGCTATGATTGTGTACTAAACTTACTAAAATCAAGGCATTATAATTGCATAAATTATTAAAGTTTCAAAGAATTAATGAATTACAAATTATGAAAATATTTATTTATAGCACATTGCAACAATGCACAGGATAAAATAAATTAAAATTTTGTCTTAAATGTTTAACTTTAATGCACTCATGTGTACATTAAATAATAATGTACAGGCCCTCTGGCCTGCTGAAAGGTTATACAATTGAATATGTTCTTTCATAAAAACAAAGTTCATTTAGAACAAGAGCAACTGCTTAAAGATACAATAATACATCACCACTGGGAAACTTCCTGCCTTTCCAAAAACGTCCACCACAGACGGAGTGCACGTGCTCGTAGGGGTTTTGCTTTTCTGTGCGTTTGCGTTCCTCTGATATTCAGCAAAGCAATCGGATGTTTGGATTTCAAATTAAACCCGACGTGGAGGAAGTTTTTGCAGACGAAATTTCGTCATTACATGTTTTGCACATCGCTATCCGTGGATCTTTCTCAGATATACTGAAATACGTCCACATCGCAGACATGTTGTTTTAGACATGCACGTGCAGGCAGCGGTTTCTGTTTGTGTCATCACAACAAACTGTTTCGGCCGTGTTTTTTT